>CANTUT010000197.1:885000-924385 GCA_947687605.1 Reutealis trisperma
GTTAATTTTAAATTTGCATTAAATTAACAAATTAAATTAACCTTTTCCAAAACCCTTCTTTTGTAAGAAGGAAGAACTACGTGAGATTTGATTCCTATTTAAGGGGATACGCAAGCATGCCAGTCATTTAGGCATCAACTCCAGACTATTTTATAAAACAATTTTCCCTCTTTTTTCATTTTTTATGAGATTATTTCTTTACTTATTTCTTTTCTTTTAGTATAATTGTGTTATTTCTTTTTGATTTATTAATTCTTGTAATTAGTTGAGTTCAAAAGCCCATTAATAAATCTATATATGCACATTTCAAGTTCTGTAACTTAATACATTTCCTATTTAGTTCCTTTCACTTTAATATACATAATTCTACTTTCCAATATCACTACACATTCTAGACATCATTAGATAAATTCTACACATATCATAATGCATATTTACTAGCCCTTCAATAGCATTCTTCAAGTATGTATATCGTGTAAGCTTATTGGTCAAACTAATTTCGACCTCTATTATACCATTGTAACTTTTATTAAATTCAACTTCTCATATCACTATCATCATCTCCCAATGTCTTAGGAGATGACAACACCCATTCACTAGCACTATAGATTCATATTTCAAATAAATTATTAACATAGTCACATTAAGTTAAACTCAATTTGACTTTCACTTTATCATAAGGGTGCGTATCAAAATTGATTGCATTTCTTATTCATTGTCACATTATTCATTTAGAATTCACTTTTTATGATATTCTTATGGTTCTTGATGTGCTATGAAGGTTTTCAATGGTACAGTATATAGATGTTATAATGTCATCATTACTATTGATAGTTGGTTAAGGAAACCTTGGGTATTAGACATAGTCTCATCCTATTATGTATTAAACATGTCAATGGGGTGGTCACTCGCATGATAAAGCCGACTGTTGCCTTGCAACATACATTAATCATATAAGTGCTAACAAAATATTCATAACCACATAGAAATGAATAAAAACTAGTTCATCAATTTTATTGATAATAACCAGTAAAAATTACAAGCAATTCATATCCTACGCAAACCTAAGCCATATACATGTGAATAATACATGTCTCTAGGAATTAGTTTTGTGAATGGATCTGCTACCATCTCACACATAGGCAGATATTTCAATATGACTTCTTTCTTTGCTATAATATCTCTAATGAAATTATTTTTGATATCTATATGTTTAGTTCTTCCATGTTACTTCAGATCTTTGACATAAGCAATGGTAGCTTGCTATCACAATAAACAGTTATAGGTTCATTGTTACCTTTAACTATCCTTAAGTTGTGCTTAGCCAAATGACTTCTTACACTATGGCTAAACATGCTATAAATTCAGTCTCCATTATGGACAGGGTTATGCATGTTTGTTTTTTACTACTCTATGATATTGCAACATTGTTAAGTAAGAATGTGTACCCTGATGTCGATTTGCATTCATCCAAATTAGCAGTCTAATTGACATCTGAATACCTAACTGATCGCAAATCATTGCCTCAATAACAAAAAGAATAATCCATCGTGCCTTTTAGATGTCCCAAAATCCTTTTGACTACTTTCTAATGCATAATGTCGGGATTTGCTTAGTATCGACTTACCATACCAATAGCATAGCAAATATCAAGTCGAGTACACAGCATAGCATACATCAGATTGCCAACAACATTAGCATAAGGAACATTCACCATTGCCTTCTTTTCTTTTGGAGTCTTAAGCCCTTGTTCTTCACTTAGATTTTCACCTCTTGCAAATGGATTATCTATAGGATTGCAATTTTACAATCATTCAAGCATTTCTTTAATATATGGCTCCAGTGAAAGTGCCAACATTCTACTTGAATGATCTATTGATCCTAACACTAAGTATATAGGATGCTTCTCTTATATTTGTCATCTCAAACATAGATGATAACCATTCCTTAATGGTTTTCATAAATTCTAAGTCATTTCTAGCTATAAGTATGTCATCCACATATAATAACAAAATCACAAATTTGTCTTTATCCATTTTAATATAAACACAATGGTCTTCATTGATCATCTCAAAATCATATTAAGTGATTTCCTAATGAAATCTTAAGTAACACTGTTTGGATGATTGTTTAAGTCTATAAATTGAATGTATCAACTTACAGATCTTGTTTTCTTGATCTTGGACCACAAAGCCCTCAGGTTGCTCTATATAGATTTCCTTATTCAGCTCTTAATTTAAGAAAGTTGTTTTGACATCCATTTGATGCAATTCTAGATCCATATAGGTTGTTATAAACGATGAGGTGAATAGAGGCAAACCTTACTTCTAGAGAGAAAGTTTCCTCATAATATATGCCTTTTTGTTATGTGTAGCCTTTTGCTACCAAATGAGACTTATACCTCTCTATAGAGCCATTAACATTTTGTTTAATTTTGAGAACCCATTTGTTCCTAATGGCTTTCTTATTTAGAAGTAAATCAACTAAGTACCAAATTTAATTTTTCTGCATTGCTCCATTTCTTCTTCCATTTCTTTTCTCTATTCATCACTTGATCAAAAAGATAGTGAAGGAATATTGGGCATAAATTAAGCATAAGCAATGTGGCGAGTGAAATTTCAAACAATTTAAAATTTCACTTTCACCCAAATGAGTCCAATAATCATTCAAGCAATCTACTAATTAGTGTATAAAATACATAAGAAAGAAAGAAGATCAAGTGGTAATCAAATTATCTCTTGAAGCCTATGAACTTTAATTCTTCTTTCCTCACTAAAAGCTCCCCAAATGTTAAGCCTTTAGATTGTCCACACCAAGCTCCACCTCCAAGGCTCACTTTGATTTGCTTAGATGTTCTTGATTCTCTCTCTTGGTCATCCAATTAAATACAAGATCTTTTACCAATTGTATACAAGATCTTCTAATACAAATCTTTGGTGATTTGATTTCTTCTTATTACTATGAATATATCTTTTCAATTTAAGAAACTTATGTTCTTTCATAAAGAACAAAGAACAAAAAATGAAGAACAAGAAACATGAAGAACACTTCTTCTTCTTCTTTTTTCTCAAGGCTTAGTTGCTAAGGTTTCTATAGAAAAGATGTGCATTAAGCCCTTTAAATTAAACAACATCATTTCTTTTATATAGCCAACAACTATGTTGCATATTAGGGGACAAATGAGATATTTAATTTGCTTTATGCTTTAGGGTTAAATAGAAAAAACCATATTACCCTTTATTGTTCTATGATTATTTCAATTAAACCTTAAATAGTTAAAAGATCATTTTGAACTTGTTAGACTTTTTCTAACCCCTAAACTCATTATATGGGATTTAGGGTTATAGAAATTCTCTAAACCCTAAATTGCCTCTCTCCATTTCTCAAATGGGCTCAAGCTATTTATGGTTTTGTCCAAAGCTCAAAATTAATTCTTTTAACTCATCGATAATTTTTATTAATTTAATCCTTTTAGTTTATATCATATATAAACTAGGATTTAATTAATAAGAAATCAATTTTGATTTAAACTTCAAGACATGTTAGGGTCTTTGTAAATTTAATTACAAGTTCAATCCCTTTATCATTAATCAATTATTTAAATACTTTAATTAATTATTATGATAAACCTTTTATTCTTGGAATGTGAATACTTTTGGGTCTGTGACTTTCTAAGTTCATGTCTAATTAGCAATGAGATTGAGAAAATACTTTTCTCTACTAATGTGAAATCCTTATTTCACCCTTAGTCTTATAAGTCATGAGTGATACCTAACATAGCATATAATGACTACCTAATTAGAATGAATATAAGTGTTTAATTACTTATTCATTTCATAGACCATTGATCATAATTAATGTACACTAAAATTCCTTCATTATGAAATCCCAATCTTAGCTAGGGTCATGGTTTTGTCAAACCCTAATATGTTTCGATCATATGTCTGTATCTCTACTCTAATTCTTGATAAAATTGATTCCTACTAGAAATCCTTTTTAGTGAATCTTTACTATCTTGGCCAAGGATTTGATTATCAAGAATATTTAGATAGCATAGGATTTCTTCCTTGTTTATTCAAATTAATGATTTCTCTCTTAGTGATCACTTACCTGCATACATAAATAAATATACCAATACTTGAATAGCATTAGTATGTAAGTAGTAATAAATTCTAGTTACCCATGAATAAGATACAATATCCCTTAAGTCAAAGGACTATATGTACAATTATGACCTAGATGATGATTTATTGACCAGTAATAAAACTCCATGTAATCATCATCTAACGTCATAGTTCAACTATTCATCAAATGAATATCTACATGTTTATATCAGCAACGTTTGCCAAACAGTATGATGCTCACTATCTTTATAATCATAAGTATCACATACTGATTATAGATTATAAATAGAGGTGATGGTCTTTCGGAATTAATGATGCCTAGTCATTAATCCTATGACCATGAACATTTTAAAGTATTTGTTTAAGAGTGATCTAACATCCATATTCTCAATACTTGAGAATAGATCCTCTTTTGAAAAATACTTATGGCCTTCAAATATGCATTTAATACAATGGAACAATTTCATTTATAAACATATATTTTATTACCATTTAGGGATAATGTTTTACATTTATATAACTTATACATAGCTTTAGGGCATACCCTCTAACAAATAAAGCATGAGCCACTATTTTGGGTTCTACTAAATCACCTATAATGGCTAGAAAATTTCCCTTTCAATTTCAAAATGGCGAGGAGGAATGACTAGTTAAGAACTTTTTCTCAACTTTGGCTTTTTATCCACATCTTCCAAAGGTATAAGTGTCCTCCCACTACTTTAGGTGTTAGTGATGGTTCACTTGTATCAGAGTCTTTTAACTTATAAAGATGTAAATTCTTATCAATGTCACCAAGACTTAGATAGCCATCTTCCAAGAAAGTGACATCACGTGATTCAATTTCAGTTACTGTCCCATCATCATTCTTATCAATTAACATATACCCTTTAGAATGTTCACAATATCTAATGACAATGCATTTCTTGCTTTTTGGGCATAGTTTTCAATATTTATAAGACGTATTAAGGACATAAGTAGCTGAACCCATGGTTACAGTTTACTCAAATTTGGCTTTCTATTATTCCATAACTCGTATGGGGTAAAAGTAACTGATTTGGAGGGCACTCTATTAAGAATATCTATGGCAGTAAGCAATGCATCTCCCTAATACGAAATTGGTAAATTTGCTTGTGCCATCATTGATCTTACCATTTCCAATAATGTTCTATTTCTTTTTTCATTAACACCATTTTGCTATGGAGTTCCTAGAATGGTCAATTGCCTCTCAATGCCTTTTTCATCACATAATTGTTTGAACTAATCAGACAAATATTCTCTACCTCGATTGTTTCTTAATATTTAAATCCTTTTGTCTAATTGATTTTCAACAAGCTTCATATATTTCTTGAAGCATTCTAATGCTTTTGATTTATGTGAAATCAGATAAACATAACCAAATCGAGTATATTCATCTATGAATGTGATAAAATATAAGGCATCATGTCTTGCCCTTACATTCATTGGACCATATATGTCAGAATGAATAATTGGCAATGGAATTTCATATTTAATTGCTTTTCCAAATGGTTTCTTGTTGCTTTTTCGGCTAGACAAAACTCATAAATAGGCATGTTTATTCTATTGAGTTGACCTAATAAATTACATTTACTTAGTCTACTCATTCTTTCTTGTCCAATATGCCTAAGTCTAGCATGCCATAATTGAACATCATCATATGTGTTTTCAAAGGAAGTTAATGAATAACAACTTTCATTATTAAGAGAAACGCAATTGTTTAACTCGAAAACTATAAAACCACCAGAAATGTACCTAAAACCATACACAATTGTTCCTTTAGACAAATGCAATTTATTATTATCAAAGAAGAAATTAAAACCATAATTTAAAAGAGCTAAAATAGAGATAATATTTCATTGGATTCCTAGAGCATAAAGCACGTCATATAGGATTAAGTTGCATCCACCATATAAATCTAATTTGCAGGTCTCGATGCCCTTGACTTTAACTTTAGTGTTTTTTCCCATATAAATCCACCTCGTTTCATAACTTATCCGATGAAACTCTAAGTATGCATCTTGATTCACAACTATATGGTCTGTGGCACCTGAGTCTATAGTGCATAAAGGATTAGATTCAGTTAGGAACACACAGCTCAAAATATAAACACACGTATTTGTGTTTAGATAGCATACCTTAGCTAGCTCAGTGCACTCATTAGGAAAATGCCCTTTCTTGCCACAGTTGTAGCACTTAAGCTTGCTTTTGTCTCTTTTGGCACATTTATTTTCCTTTGGTGCCTTAGATTTGCATTTAGTTGTCTCATTAGGTCTTGCTTTCCTTTTGAACAACTTCTTCTTTGATTTGAAGTTTTTAGTCTTTTAGGAACTTTCAGCCACTAAGGCTTCCCCATGAGGTTTGTTTGCTTCCAACACTTAGCCTTAAGTTCAATATGACAAATGCTATCATCAAAAGTCTTCGTACTCTAGTTGTGGGTCTTATTCACAACCATATGATCCTAACTCTTAGGGAGTGACCTAATGATTACCTCAATCTGTTGCTCATTAGTCAAGACATGACCCGCTGAGTTGAGTTTCTTTATCATTTTCCTCATCTTTTTGAGGTGCTACGTCATAGTGTGGTTTAGGCCCATTTTATAGCCTTTAAACTTAATGATCAATTCTTGTAGCCTAGTCATAGAAAGCTCACCATATTTAGCCTAGTCAGTTGGATGAAAGCCTCATAGGCGCCACGTGGACCATATGAAGGGCGATAAGTGCACTAATATTGGCAAACGTATGGTGGCAGGACAAAAAAGTTTGACACATCATCAACATATGGACGAACCACATTGTGATATATGGCTTGATTATGTTGATCTAACCGACGAATGGTTGACACATGGCAGAAAGACTGCTAGAAATGTTTACTTGCCACAGTGCACACACTGCCTTAGAGGCACTGGAAACCTTCCAAATTCTTCCTACCCCCTATATTTGACTATGCTGAGTTCATTGGTGCAGTTATTTTTCACTTTTAAGAACTTGATTTTCTTGTTTGACAAACAAACAATAGGATTGAGATTAAGACAAAAAAATGAAAACAGATTCATCTTCTTTAAATTTCAAAAATTCAACTTTCAAATCCTCAAATTTGAAGTCTCATAACTCTTTCAATTCTTAACAAAAATTTGTGTTCTTTATATCAATTTAACTCTATCAAAATGAATTTTCAATAGACACTAAAATCATTCCATTTCTTTAAGTATACGGGAGTTATAAAGCACGAAAAATACCAAAATAATCATGTTCAAAAGAGTTTAAAATTATGCCAAAAACACATTTAATCTTTGCCTTTTGATTTCTCGTACACATAGAACACATCATATATGTAGGAAACAAGTAATTAAAGCTATGATACGAATGATTAAAAAAAATGAATATTTTTTTTAATTTAAATTTTGGCAATCAATTCAATCCCAAAGATCACATAACCATGCTTGAATCACTAATATATAATTAAATTGAGTTTAAAGGTCACCTCCTTCAATTCAAAAAACAACAATAATGATAATTATGCTTAAGAAAACTCCACACCAAATTACATACAATAGCATGAACATAGCATGCCTTGCTCATGAACACAACATGAACTTTGATTGATGCAAACAGTCAAATTGGAACCATAATAACCGGGAACCAACTCAGGTTCACAGTACAAGAACCTCTGATTATTGGAGAACCTTTTTTAATGTACAATTTTTGTTTTTGACTCGTAGAGAGATCTATTTTGGTGGTTGAGAGATAAGGAGATAAAAAAAATCTACTTTTTCTTATCTACAAAATGTATCTTTTTCTGAAGATAATTCCCATAATTATCTTGTTTAATTATATGTCTAATAATTATTTAAATTATCTCTTAGTTAAATATCAAATAATTACTTAAATTATTTGAATATTTATCTTAATTATTTAAATTCCACTAATGAATTAATTTGAGTCTCTAAACGGGTTGGGTCAACCTATCATGGGTGCAAGAAAACTGACCCATTTTCCAACAGTGTTCTACATAGCCATATACTGAATTAGGCTTCGAGTTTAAGAGCTATTTCTCTTTCTCTTAGCTTTCTAATACATCTTGAATCACTTTAATACAATATCTATAGCTTGAGTTATGATCCAAATATCAAAAGGTGTTTGAGCTATCAATACCCATCAAAAGATGCTCGGCCATGCACGTTTAAAACCCTTATTTTCATTTTTTTTGCTTCCATTTTGCATCTAAATTTATTCCTTTAAACTTCCAAATCCTTTAAAATTGAATAGAATCCTTCTAAATAACCTAAGAAAACTTGAAAAAATATAAAAATAAAAGTTAAAAAACAAATAAAACAAAACATAAATAACACATTTGATAAATACATTAATAACTTTATTAATAACATAATTTGCCTTATCATGAGCCCTAATATCTATAGAGAAATGAAAGATAGTTGAATCAGTGGCATGGTAATCAATAAATTAATAATAGAGCAGATTAGGACAGAAATGAGGATGATTATAGAAAAATTAGCTGATTAATAATGATTTGATAAGGGCTATTAGAAGTATTGGAGTGAAATTTAGAGATAACACTTGGCCTATCTATAGAAAGCCATATCCAAATTAGGTAGACCAAGTGTATCCATTCCATAAGGGGTATAAGATCCTTAAGTTCATTTTATTTTTTTGAGAAGATAACTTGTGTACTATGGAACACATCTCCATATTCACCATTCAGTATAGGGAGGCATTGGCTGAGGAATTCTAAAACTACCTTTACATGGTTTACCAATCTTAGGGTAAATTCTATAACAATATGGATCTAGATGGAAAAGAAGTTCCATATAGAATTTACTGAACTCAACCAATAATTACTTTGGTCCATTGGGCAAAAACTAGTTAAATACTAGGAGAATTGGATGACAAATATATGGCTCAATTTATGAAGATGAAGGTTACTATAGTGCCAACATCTTAGAATAAGAGCTAGTGAGTCTCACTTTTAGTGGCATGACATAGTGATCAATGAGCATCTCAAAGGCTAAAGATTCTAAGATTTATATGACCTTTTGGATTGAGTCAATAGGTATGAAAGATTATTGAAAGAGAACGATTAAAGGAAGTCCTTAGCCAAAGGTATATACTACCAAGATCTTGCAGAGGTGTCAGCTATTCAAGATGAAGAATCCTTATATTCAAATGAAGATATGTGCATAGCAAAGCTAAAAATATGCAATTCATATAAGTGCCTAGCCTTGAGTAAACCCTCTGCATTAAAAAAAAGACCTATAAAATCCAACAAGATTATGTAGGAGTATTCTTTTGATCTCAACAAAGTTGATAAGATCTTTGATTATTTATTTAAAGATAACCAAATTACATTATCAGGTAGGCATATAATTCCACCAGTAGAGGAGAGGGTTAATAAAGAGTATGGCAAGTGGCTTAATGTAATACCCAAAGATTTCATAGCTCATTCTATTCACAAACAATGCTGTAGGACAAAATCTTTAAATGTTAACATAGTATTAAAATGAAAGGGAATTGGCTAGGAACCTTGTGACACCATTTGAAATGTTTATCTAGTTTATGATATTAGCATGACTAATTATGCTCTAGTGATCATATGATAATTAATGAGGTCTATAAAGATGTTAGAGAATATAATTTAGAAAGTCAAAGTGAAAGGAAAGAAAGAAAATTAAAAGAAAAATTTCTAAGTTTGTTAACGGGCTTGTGGGCTTGTTAATGAGATTTTGAATATCAAAGGCCTAAGCCCAACAAGGGGTTATCGGCCCATGGACCCATGATTGAATAAATATCAAAGTTTTTAAGTTAGAATAGTTAGCCTAAGACATAAAATAGATGTTGGAAGAGTAGCCACCAAATTTGACTTAGTAGCCACCAAATTTGACTAAGTCTAACCCTTATACAAATTGAATTCTTGTTTTTCCTACATAAGAGTTTTAGTGCACTTTTAGTATTTCCACACCAGCATGATGAACATCACAAACTTACATTAAAATTTTAGCCATCCAACTTGATTAAATCATAGTCATCCATTGTGATCAAATCCTAACCATTGAAGTAAGCTTGATCAAATCCTCAACATTCAACTTATCATATATATATATATATATATATATATATATATGTAAATGTATG
This sequence comes from Reutealis trisperma, assembly GCA_947687605.1. Classification (NCBI taxonomy): domain Eukaryota; kingdom Viridiplantae; phylum Streptophyta; class Magnoliopsida; order Malpighiales; family Euphorbiaceae; genus Reutealis; species Reutealis trisperma. The sequence goes on from CANTUT010000197.1 coordinate 895,289, forward strand.
CCATTTGCCAATCTTTACACCAAAATTTCACATTAACAAAAGAAAACTCTGTTCATATCAACATCAACAAGGAACCTTAACAAATCAAAGTTACCCAAGGTAAGAAATCATGTTCATCGTCTCCTTTCTTTATTCAAAGTGTGATTTTAGTATTATAATTGCAAAAATTCCTCAAATTCTTCAACTATATAATTTGGCCATATGGGGAAAGATATAGAAGATGTTTGTTTTAGATGTTCTTAAATGAAATATGAAAATTTGACTTGAAAATTTAAGGATTAATATGAAGATAGGTAAAGGAAGTGTGAAAATCACCTAAGTTTAATCATAAGGAAATTTCAGCCAATATAAGAAATTATCAAGGAAGTATTCTAAACTTTAATTGAAAGCATCTAAGATTATTTTCTATGGAGAAAAATGATTTGAAAGTGTTAAACTGAATTATGGAAGCTTGGTTCAAGACTTGAAAATCTTAATGGCATAACTTAGCTAGTGTTCTAATGTTTATTTTTGATATTTGAATATCATATAGGATCTTTGTTATGTAATTTCATTTTTCTATGATTAATTTGAAGATTTGATAAGAAATTATATATTTTCCCCAAATTTACCCTAAGTGGGACAAGTTAGGATTTTATGAATCAAAGTAATTTAATTTCAATTAATTGATGGGAATTAATTGTTCAAGCATTAATTTTATAACTCTATGATTAATTTGAGGTTTGGAAGAGAAATTGATGGTTTCCCCAAATTTTATGCTTTATGGATCAATTTAGGTATTTTGAGATTTAAACTTGAATTTATGAAATTGAATAAAAAATTAATCTTGGAAATGATTGGAAATGGCAATATGTATAAATGTAGCATTATTGGCATATCTCCATTGTGAGTTGAAATAATGAAATAAGTATTGGATAGATAAGTTATGATACATAACATTATTAGTTACTAATTAATATGTAATTAAAATAACATGGGTGTAGAATCTCAAGGCAAGGGCAAGGATATTGCTTAAAACTATGAAGGATATTATTTTAACCAAGAGTGAACACTAATAAGAGCAAAGGAGTACAAGGTTAATAATATGATGTAATTATGCCATAATTGTTTACAACCACTATTTGAATTACTACACATTGATGTACACTTTGATTTGATGTTGAATATGTGTCGCCCATTGATCATGGAACCTTTGAAATCTCATATTCTTCTTGTATGGCATTGGCCATTGTCAGCCTCCTACATCGGTCCTATTTTGTGACCAATGATGAGAAGCATTGATATACCATTCTATTTTCCATTAAATTCCTAATTTTGACCTTTTATGTGTCTTTTTATTGATACTTATTATTAAGCAGAAATCCTTTTTGGTGTGAGGAAATACATCAGACCTTGTGCACTTGGTTAAGCCTATAGGTAGGGTGAGAGTACCCAACCTTTGTTAGGGGGAGTGCCTAACCGCAAGACCTAATCAATCTTGTGTAGTGTGATGCATGTGAGTGAGCAAAGCTTAGGTCACCACTCTTTAACATTTATATGTGGGAAGCTCTTCGCTTCCAAGACATTATCATTTTTGTTAAAATGTATTCTTAATTTAAAATGATCAATTTTGGTTAACATCAATCCATTGCCATGTTGAATCTATCTAAGTGACAACCTCTTAAATTGCCCTTATATTATGTTGTGTTAGTATGTACTCATTGAGCTTGTCTCATTCAGTAGTTGTTTAAATTTTTCAAGTTAGGGTGATATATTAGCAAGGTAAATTCTAAGCTATGTTCCTCCACTTGGAAGTTGCTTTGCTAAGTATCCATATTTTAAGTTTTGCTTATGTTACTCTGAACAAAATCAATCTAGAGCTCCATGGAGTTTGAAAGTCTAGTATTAAAATGTATTAAATTGATAATTATTGTAATCTATATTGTAACAATGGATGAATATTATAGTAAGTAAGAGATGTATGGATGATATTTATAAATATATGAAATAGGAAATTTTAAGGAATGGATATGAAATGGATAAAGTAATAATGAAAAACAATAAAGAGTAATTGGGTTCCAACCTTGGGATAAGATATAATATGATAGATACTAAATAATGATAAGTTCAATAAGGGTTCTATAGGTTTAGGTGATTTTATGTCTCCTTAAGCTCTAGGACCATCATAGCCCAGAAGTTGGGTTATGATAGAGTTGGTGTCAGAACTAATGGTTTAGGTCTTATTTAAACTTATTAACTATAAGAATTTTAGGTTAAACTATAGAGAATAGGATTTCTTATTATTGTTGAATTGTATTATTAAGGTAGATCTATGTTAACCTTATATATTAAGTTATTACTTCATCTTTGTGATTTATATGTACATAATTGTATAATTGTATTATATTATATGATTGCAGAGTGTAGATTCCATAAACTTGTAACCTTGTTAGAGAAAGGGAAGTATCAGATGTTGCTTCGACTACTTTGCCTAAACCTAAAGAGACAGATCTAGAGGAGGATCTTGACCTAGTTTGGGTAGTAAAGATGAAAGCACATTATAAAGAGGCAATGAGATAGCTTTATGTATTATGAGAAGAAGTGCATAATTTAAGAAGAGTGATTAGAGATATAAAATAGGAGTTGGCTCGAGTTAGCCATATGCATCAAAACCCAAGGTAGAACTAATCCCACCTCTCCGAGACATGATGTCGAGATTTCCCAAACATTTATGTGTAGCTAGTGTAGACTTGATCATTTAGAGGAAATATGCCTTATTAGGAGGCATATGTTATCTCCTTCTTTATTATCCACAACCTATAGACATATGGGTCCTGGAAAAAGTGAAGCTAATACTAGTGAAGGGGGTTTGGGAAATTAGTGAGTCTTGGCTAAGAATATGTAGATTTTGATTAGGTTTTTAGTGCCATAAATGGTACATATGTACATATAGAGAATAGCATAATATGGAAGATAATTGATAGAATATAAATCGTATTGTATTTGTACAATATATAACTATTGTATGAAAGTTTAGAATGAATATATTCACTTTTGTGTACTAAGAAAGGAGATATTCATTAATTGTTGGAGCTAGAATCTATCTTAGGTTTGTCGCAGTAGAGATTTGTCCATCATGATCATGACTATCTTTTCGTGCCCAACATGGTCGCGATTACAATTGTGAAACACACTATGTCTCGAGGTTTAATTTGATGTTTTGTCTTTTAAAATAGTCTCAATCATGACCATTTGGATTGCAATCATAATAATGAGTAATTGTCAAGAAGATTGTGTAGCACTTGCTATTCTAAAGACTCATCTCATGACTTAAGGATTCTTGAATATTTGAATTTATAACCTTCTTAGTGGATGTTGTCTACAAAATAAACACTTAATAAACATGTAAAATAACTTAAAAATTTAATCTATCAAGAACACAAAGAGATGTTAACTAAGGTTTGACAAGATTTGAATCAACAAGTGATATGTATGATTTTATGCTATATAAAAGGTATGAATGTGACAATGGATTGATTTGTGATATGCATAAATAAATTTTTAAATGATATGTGAAATTGTTGAATGATATTTGTATATGAAATTGTTAAATATTATGTGTGGTTAATGTTATAAAACAAAAGATGATGCTTAATAGTAGTCAATGTGACTACAAATGACTTATATATATTATATATATTAAGATACATATGAAATGAGCAAAAAGAAATGTATTATTGAATTTGCAGCTTAGTATAATAGAACAACAAGGGAGGTAAAGATCTTAAGAAGCTGAGAGCATCACTCTGGATGTAGCATCTAATGTTGCATTCATATGGGATAATGACAAAGAGTCATCCCAATCGAGACAATAATGGTAGATACTAGAGAACAAGGACTATTTAGAGACATAGATGTGTTGATGCAAGAGAATTAAGAGCTAAGGTGAGAACTTAAGGAATTGAGATAAAGGCAGGAGATGCCTTGGCCACCATAGGCACCTATGGTACCGCCTATTCTTAGGGTTGAGAATATTCCTCCTCTTCTGCCGATTGGAGGAAGGAGTTATGGTTAATGACTTTAAGAAGATGAAACCCCTTAACTTTAAAAGAGAAGAAGGGGAGGATCCCTAAGAGGTTTTAGAGGAATTAAATAAGATAGCACAGAGATTGTCATTCTCTAATGAAAAGATAATTGAATTGGTGAGTCTACAATTCAAAAAGGATGCATGAGAATGGTTTCAGAGGGAGATTGAGGACTATTTGTATAGAGATGGCCCTTTTACATGAGCTAAATTTAAGCAAAGACTAATGGATGAGTTCTTAATAGAAGGAGAAAGACAAAACCATACTCTTTAATTTAAGCAATTGAAACAAAAGCCCAGAAATGTTTGTATCTAAGTATGTTTGAGAATTCAAATGTTTAAGCAAATATGCCTCTCATATAGTACCTACATAAATAATTAGGGTTGATCGATTTAGATAAAGATTGATTGCTTCACTTTGTAACATGTTGTTAGCCACTGATTTCCTTATTATTGCTAAGTTAATTGATAAAGCTAAGCTTATGGAGGTACTGCACAAGGCTAAGAGAGCTGAATGAGCAAAAAGGGAGCAAAAACACAAACAAAAAGGTAAGGTGCAAAGTAGTCAATAATGAGGAGGCTTTACCCAAAGTAAGGGTCTTGAACGGGCTTTTACCATATCCACTCAGTACCAACCAAAAACAAGAGGACAAAGTCAAGTTTGAGCTGGAAGTGTTTTAGTAACCTCAGCTCTGGGCAACATTAATATATATTAAACTAGACAATAAGGTCAATCTATACGTACTTGCACCATGTGTGCATGATAACGTTGAGGAGCCTATTGGAGAGCTATGGGAGTGTGCCTATGATGTGGACAAATGGGACATTTTATCAAGGATTATCTTATGACCATTAACTGAAGGACAACTATAGAGGCTTTATAGCCCACCATGCAAATGAATCAAATTGAAAATCATAGACCTGAAGGATGAGGCCAAGGTATAGATAATCCTCAGGTAACGTGTAAGCTATGAAAGGTAGAGGTAGAGGAAAGGTCTTGTCACATCCCAACTTTTAGAGACATGACAGTCCTAGAACATGGGGAGACATAAGGTCACCCATGCCTGTAGAACTATAACAACCCACATCTACCCTAGGAGTTTTAGTGACAAATTATTTGAATTTGGGGTTATTGTGACAAATTGTGTGACTATATGAAAATTCATGTGTGACATGATTTATGAGTTTGGGGCATGTTAAATTAATTTTAGTATGCCTACTATGAATTATTATTGTGAAATAAATGATTTGAATAAAATGCATTAGCATGAAATAATTTATTTTTCGTAAAATGAATTTTCATGTAAAAAGGCGATTTTTAAGTATAAAATTATTTTATGAGTAATTTTAAAATATTTTTAAATAAATATTTTGGGGAAATTTTGATATGATGCAAATATGTATACCTAAACTAATCAATTAATAGTTTATTTCGTGTTTGAATGCATGAATTTTATCTTTAAAGTGGTGCTTTTAATCTTGTTTTTAAGTGTTCTTTAAGTAATCTAGGTAACTCTAAAAGGATCAAGGGTTCTATGCTTGAAAGAGAAGAAGTTTTGCAAGGATTAGCCAAGACAAGCCCATGCCAACTCGTGCCCTATAGGTGCCGAGTCATGACAGAAGGTTATGGTGCCGACTCGTGCCCTATGGTGCCGACACGTGCTAGAACCACATGGTGCTGACTCATCCTAGCTTGTCTCCAGTAGTTATGGTGCCTTTTCATCAAAACACTTCACAAAAAGCTCCTTTTTGGAATAGACATGATTTGGGACACCTAGAAAACTATAAATAAGAATGTTTTATAGAATTTTACACATGTGATATTAGTATTATTAACATATTAAGTTAGTAATTAAAAGTGTAATTCAAGTGTTCAAAAGTTAGAACAAGATTGAAGAGTCACCAAGGCATTCAAGCAAGCATTCAAGGACACTTCTTCAAAGTAAATTTATGGAGCAAGGATTGAAGAAAACATCATCAAAGTTTCCTTTCCCTTATCTTTTTTATCTTTGTTCCTTGATGTTCATTTTGTCTTCTTATCTAAACTTTGTCATTTACACTATAAATATACATTAGTTTGGTTTCTTTGAATTGTAATAAAGTATTGGTTTTAATCATTCTATTTCTTATATGATTTGCATGATTTAGCTTTAATTGTGTGCTTAATTAATGTTGTATATACTTGATCACCATTTATAACATGATAGTCAAATTATTTACAATGAGAGTTGGGATAAATTGATGGAAAAACAATTAAAATTACTTAGAGAATAGGATAAGCACTTAGAGACAAGCAAATCTAGTCTAAGGGGAATTAAAGTATTGGCATGAATATTTATGGTTTTGTTCTATCTCTATGATGACATGAGAATGCTCATAGACTCTAGATCAAACACTTCTAATCGACAACGAGAGTTGCTTTTAGGAATTATAAACCATACTCTCAATCATTGTATGCATGTAACACATCTTATTAAAATCAATTCTGACTTGTAATTCAATCTAATCAAGATCCTTAATTGCAATATTAGTATAGTAGAATATAGTTAGTTTTAAATCTTTTATTTAATATCCTTGCCGATCCATCCTAGTAACTATCCAATTAATACAAAATTTCCAAGTTCCCCATAGTTCGACACCCTACTCATCCTATACTAATCCCTTTGGATTTGGGTCACCCATAGTAGGCCTAACAAATTTTTGGCGCCGTTGCCAGGGAATTTGTTGTAATTTTTATTAATTTAGGATAGTGAAAAGTTGTTTTAGGTTTTTATTTTTTTTATAATTTTTATTTTTGTTTTAATTTTAAGTTGAACATGCGACAAAGTAGAAGCTCTAACGATCTTCTATTTGATCCTAAAATTGATCGAATTATTCATGCTTTGTGTAGGAATCAAAGACAAAGAGAAGAAGATCAACACAACTTAATGGCCGGAGAAAGACCAACGTTAGGCGACTTTGCCATGCCCGACATCACAGATTATATGAGGGGAATAATGGCTCTTTCAATTGCAAACAATTGAAATCAAACTTAGCATCATTCAAATGGTGCAAAATAATCAGTTTGGTGGTTTGCAAGGGGAGGATCCATATGCATACATCTTGACATTCTTGAATGTATGTGCAACATTTAAAATAAATGGAGTATCAGATGATGTAATTCGATTGAGGCTCTTCCCATTTTCAGTCAAAGAGAAAGCTCAAATATGGTTGGCAAGTTTACCAAGTGAGTCAATCACCACTTGGGATCAATTGAAGCAAGCATTCCTTCAAAAGTACTTCCCTCCACACTAGACTACAAAATTCTGCAATGAGATCACCACCTTCAAGCAAAATCCAAATGAAACAATTTATACTTCTTGGGAAAAATTTAAGGAACTCCAAAGGCAATGTCCACATCATGGATTGCCCGATTGGATGATTCCTCAAATTTTTTATAATGGATTGACAAATGAGAATCACAATATAGTCAATGCCGCATCTAGAGGTAAATGGATGGATAAAACAGCAAGAGAGGTTGTCACTTTACTTGAAGAATTTGCATCCCAAGGATACATGGGAGATGAGACAACTATGGCAAAAGCAAAAGGGATCTTGGAACTTGACACTATTAACCTGCTAATAGCACAGGTAGATGCACTCACCAAAATGGTAAGTAAAAGTCAAATTAATTCTATTGAAAATACTGATGTTGTTTGTGAACTATGTGGAGGTCCTCATCCTTATTCCCAATGTAGTTCAAAGGAGGAGGTAAATTATGTCCAAGGGGCGTATAACCAAAGAATGGGTATGAACTCAAATACATACAACCCTCAATGGAAGAACCATCCTAGTTTTTCTCGGTCTAACCCATCCTCCCAATTGAACCCACCTATTAACCAAAATCTCAAACTAAATAACCCACTAGGTTTTCCTATGAAGCAACCCTATACTCTTACACCACCTAAATCTAATTTAGAGACCCTTCTAGAGCAGTTTGTAGGAACACAAATATCCATTAATAAATAAAGTGAGGAGCAATTTAAACAGCTTAATTCCAAAATTGATTAACTTGCTACTCACAACAGAATTTTAGAAACTCAAATTGCCTAACAAGCTTCTTCTTCTAACCCTAAACCTGTAGGTAAGTTACCTAGTTAACTAGAATTTGTTCAAAGAGAGACTTACCAAGCAATTACTCTAAGAAGTGGTAAGATGGTTGAAAATACTGCTAATGAGAGTAAAAATGATATAGTAGGTGATAAGGAAGTAAACTTAGAAAGTAACCAAGGGAGTGGGGTTAAAGGTAATAATAAAAATGAAAGTGTCATACCACCTAAGGTCAATGATCCTAAAGTAGATCTTAAGACCTTGCCCTTTCCTCAAAGTTTCATAAGAAGGAACCTAGATAAGCAATTTGGTAAATTCCTAAAGTATCTTAAAGATATTACTATTACTATTCCATTCTTAGATGCTATAAGGGATATGCCGGCTTGAGGTAAATTTTTGAAAGACATGGTCTCCCATAAAAGCAAACTAGAAGATTATGGTCTAGTATCTTTAGTAGAAGAGTCTAAGGCCATATTTTCTAAGTCCCCTCCTAAGCGAAAAGATCCTGGATGTTTCACTGTCCCATGCATGATTGGAGGAAAGTATTTTGATAAAACCTTATGTGATATTGGTGCTAGTGTCAGTTTAATGCCTTATTCTATTTATTTAAGACTTAATTTGGGAGAACTTAAGCCTACTAACATATGTCTCTTGATGGCTAAGAAGACTATTACCTATCCAATTGGCATTCTTGAGAATGTGCCAACAAAAGTAGGTAAATTTATAGTTCCTACAGATTTTGTTATCCTAGACATGGAAGAAGACCTCAAAATCCCTATCTTGTTTGGAAGACCATTCTTAGTAATGGTAGGTGCTATCATTGACGTGAAGAAATGTAAAATCACATTTGAGGTAAACAATGAATGCATGGAATTTGATGTTCTTAAAATGATGAAATCTTCACCTATGGAAGGAGTTAGTAGGATTGACTCTATAGACTTGATTGATGAATGTACAAATGAGGTCAAATATGAATGCATGAGTCAAGACCTTATTCCCCCTTACCAAGTCTAAAAAGAAGAGGTAAATCTTTTAGAGACTACTTCACATCATCACTCTTTCTGACCTTCTAGATTTGAACCTCTGAAGAGAAACGATGATCCAAACCCTTCTTTAAAAGAAGAAGTAAGTTTTGAACTCAAGCCTTTGCCATCAAATTTAAAATAACCATTCCTTGATTCTAAATCTAAATTTCCTTTTATTGTGAATTCATCCTTGTCTTTAGAAAATATCAATCTTTTATGCAATGTGTTGCTTAAACAAAGAAGTTCCATTGGTTACTCTTTAAATGACCTAAAAGGTATTGGCCCTAATATTTGCATGCCTTAGAAGATAATGCTAAGCCTTCCATTGAAGGTCAAAGGAGACTTAATCCAACTCTCAAATAAGTGGTAAGAAAAGAGGTCATAAAATTACTTGATAATAGCTTCATATACTCAATTAGTGATAGTAAGTGGGTAAGTCCTATTTAAGTTGTCCCTAAAAAGGGAGGCTTGACTGTTATTAAGAATGAATCAAATAATTTAATCCTTACTAGGACTGTCACTGGATGGCGTATGTGTATAGACTATAGAAAGTTGAATAAAGCAACTAAAAAAGATCATTTTCCACTACCATTTCTTGACAAAGTGTTAGAAAAATTAGTAAATTATTCTTATTTTCGTTATTTGGATGGTCATAGTAGTTTTTATCAAATACCTATCTACCCTGAAGACTAATCAAAAACCACATTTACATGTCTCTATGGAACTTTTGCATTCAGACGCATGCCATTTGGTTTATGCAATGCACCTGCAATGTTTCAAAGATGCATGTTTTCTATCTTTAGTGACAGAGGACTGCGTTGAAGTTTTTATGGATGATTTTAGTGTTTATGGAACTAACTTTGAAAATTGTTTAGAAAATCTCTCTAAAGTTCTTGACAGGTGTAAGGAGCATGGACTTGTACTTAATTAGGAAAAGTGTCATTTTATGGCACAAGAAGGAATAGTATTAAGGCATATGGTATCCAAAAGGGGTATTGAAGTGGATAGAGCCAAGGTTGAAGTGATCACAAATTTGCCACAGCCCAAATGTGTTAAGGACATTCAAAGTTTCTTAGGACATGTCGGGTTCTATAAATAGTTTATCAAGGATTTTTCCAAAATTGCCAAGCCATTGTGCAAATTGCTTGCGAAGGAAGCTACCTTTGAGTTCGATGAAGCATGTCATGAAGCTTTTAAGACCCTAAAGAAAGCTCTTACATCAACACTGATTCTACAACCACCTAATTGGGAACAAACTTTTGACATTATGTGCGATGCTAGTCATTTCACAATTGGAGCAGTCCTTGGGCAAAGGAAGGAAGGTAAGCCTTATATAATTTACTATTCAAGTAAGTTACTTGATGATGCCCAAATCAACTATACAACTACAGAGAAAGAACTACTAGCCATAGTTTATGCATTTGATAAATTTAGAGCATATTTGGTAGGTCAAAAGGTAATTGTATATTCTAACCATGCTGCTCTAAAGTACCTTTTAAGTAAAAAGGATGCTAAACCTAGGCTACTAAGGTGGATTCTTATGCTCTAAGAGTTTGATTGGGAAGTAAAGGATAAGAAAGGGAGTGAAAACCTTATGGTGGACCACCTTTCTAGACTTGATCAAGAAGGTTTGAGGAAGCTTGATGACGGAGTACCAATACATGAGACCTTTCAAGGTGAGCATTTGTTTAATGTTGTATCACAAGAAATTCCATGGTATGCTGACATTGCTAACTTTCTTATAAGTGGTATTCTTTCTTATGGTTTAGATTATAGGCAAAGAAAGAAATTTTTTCATGATACTAAATTTTATTATTGGGAAGAACCTTTGCTTTATAAAAGATGTGCAGATGGGCTAATAAGGAGATGCATTCCTCAAAGTGAGATTCAAGATGTTTTGAAACATTGTCATTCCTTAGATGTGGGTGGACACTTTGGTGCAACAAAAACGGCTTCTAAGGTATTACAATGTGGTTTTTGGTGGCCTACTTTATTCAAAGATGCTAGAGAATTTGTCCTTACATATGATAGATGTCAAAGAATGGGAAATATATCTAAGAGAAACGAGATGCCTTTAAATGGCATTCTTGAGGTAGAACTTTTTGATGTATGGGGTATGGACTTTATGGGTCCTTTCCCTAGTTCTTTAGGCTATAAATACATCTTAGTTATGGTAGACTATGTGTCTAAATGGGTTGAAGCAATACCTACTATTACTAATGATGCTAAGGTAATCAAGAAAATGCTTAAAAACTCCAAGAGCTTTGATAAGTGATGGAGGTTCCCATTTCTGTAATAATATTATAGAAAGTATGCTTAAAAAATATGGAGTTAATCATAAAATAGCTACTCCTTACCATCCACAAACAAGTGGACAAGTTGAGGTAAGCAATAGGGAAATTAAGTGGATTCTAGAGAAGACTGTTTCTTCTTCTAGGAAAGATTAGGCATTAAAGGCAGATGATGCCTTATGGGCATAAAGAACTGCTTTTAAAACTCCCATTGGCCTTACCCCATATCAATTAATTTATGGTAAATCTTGTCATTTGCCCGTTGAACTTAAACATAAAGCGTATTGGACAACTAGGGTTTTGAACTTTGATATGGACAAAGTAGGTAAGAAAAGACTTTTACCTCAATGAACTAGAAGAACTAAGGTTAAATGCATATGAAAATGCAAAGTTATATAAAGATCATACTAAGTTATGGCATGATAAGAACATTCTTAATAGGGATTTCCAAGAAGGTGAGCTTGTTTTACTCTATAATTCAAGGTTAAGACTATTTCCTGGAAAACTAAAATCAAGATGGTCTGGACCTTTTAAAATTATTAAAATCCATCCATATGGAACTATTGACATTGCTAATGACAAAGGTGAATCTTTCAAGGTAAATGGCCATCATCTTAAACCTTACTTTGCTAGTGCACCATTAGAACAACCAAGGTCGGTAACCCTCTCTACTTAATAGTATGTTCATCTACTACATAGTATATTTATTTATTTTAAAATTTTATGTTTGTTTATTTTAAATTTCATGTTTATTTAATATAATGTTTAAGTTTTGATGTTTAATATTAATTTTATTTTAATTTTATAATACATACACATGATATATATATATATATATATATATATATATATATATATATATATATATATATGTATGTATGTATATATATATATATAAATTTTTAGACTGAGTCCATGCCAAGTCATGCCCATAAGACACGACTCATGATAGAATCCATCCGTGCCAAGTTGTGCCCTATGGTGACGACTCGGTACAATTAACAGATTTTGAAATACTTGAAATTTTGAGTTTCTACACCAATTTTTGTTTTCTTTTCATTCCTAATGTAATTTATTTTATTCTTATTTTTGGTCAAAAACTAACTTATTCAACACTCTTTTCCCAAAACAAATCAATGAAAAGTTGTTTCTTTTCCAAAAAGAATCACACCTCTTCCCAAAATATATGACTTTTCACATCACACTCTTACACACCTATATAACCCTAACCCTTACAACACCACTCCCCTACCCTTTCTTTTCAGATTTTGAAAACACAAATCCTAATATTTAAATAATTCTTTCTTCTATGTAAACATCATCTTCTTCATTCATCATTCACACATTACACTATATTCACTCATTGTTGTAGAATTTTTCTATTTTTCTTCTTTATTTTATAACTACAAGCAAGTATGGGCAAGACCAAAGGATCAACTTCTTCAAGGCCTTAAGAAGAGCAACAAGAGGAAGACCTTATATTAATGTATGAATCCTCCTTCCCCATTCACTCACATGAAGAAGGAGCCAAGTTCTCTAAAATCAAACGTAGAGAAATTGTATCTTGTAAGTATTTTCCTCCCTCCTTAATTTGTGATGTTGGCATAGAGGAAGTACTCAATCAAGTTCTTACTTCTTGTGGTTTGAAAAAGCTTGTAAGTATGCAAGAGCATTCCTATGGCAATCTTGTTTATGAGTTCTTTAGTACACTTGATATCAATGCTATAAATTCTCAAATTCTGGAATTTAGATTGCTTGGCCAACCTTACCAATTAACTTATAATTTCATGCAAAAAGTTTTTAGTTTTAAAAGGAGTGGTGTTTGTGATATCATTAATGATTTTAATGTTAATGACTTTCGGACATTCTTAACTGATATAGAAACCCCTTTTTGAACCTAAAAAGGGGAAAGTGATGTTCATCGAGGATTTGAAATTCTAGATGTTGCATAAAGTCATTGCATGTGTTATTTTTGGTAAAACTGAAACAAATAGAGTAACTATTCAAGAGCTCGTTTTGATATGGTGTGTTCATAAATCAAAGCAAGTATGTTGGACATATTGGATTTTTAATCAACTCCTCATGTGTATTACACATAAGGAGCATCCATTAACACATGGTCATATTATTACAAGTATTGCTAAGGGGTTTCATGTTAATTGCTCAAACTTTCCTTACGTTGTCAAATACTCATATTTCACAAAGCAAGCCTTCATAAGAGGTGAGGTTGTGGATGCAGATTTTAACCATGTTACAGCTTACACATGATCTTGTTAGAAAGGGTTACATCACCCTATTTATAATTCAGATGAAGACTCCAATGATGATGTTCCACCACCTAGAGACCCACCACCACCAAGAGCCCAATCAACGGTTTAACTTGCATTACCACCATCATCCTCTACTCAATGAGAAGCAAGTGGCTCCACTCTTAGTGACCACCCACTTTTGGAGGAGATCTAGGCAAACCAAAGGAGCATGTAATGTCAACTTACCACCTTGGAGGCTAGGAACTAAAGGATGGAGCGCATGCAATATAGTATGGACTATAAATTGCATAACTTCTTTAGCTACTCTGAGTGTGACATTCCTTCACCACCATCCCCTGATGCTCAATGAGGTATATTTTTTTCCTCCCTTCTCTATCATCTTTACTTTTCTTCACATTAGGGACAATGTGAATTTCAAGTATGGGGGAGGGATCGAATGTTGAAGTTTGAAGCTTTTTATTTATTTTTGTTTTGATGTTTTATTTTGTTTTAATTTTTCATTTTCTGCATTTTTAATATATTTTGCATGTTTGTTGTTTTGTTTAGTTTAGTATTTTGCAATTTGCATCAAGAATTTTTTTCCTTTTACTTGAGTTTCTTCATGTTATTATATCTTGATTAGGCTTTCTCATTCTATTTTCTAACTAATTTGATGATCGTTTTTGATAAATGCCCAATTAGTAAAATTCTTAAGTTTTTTTTTAGTATTTGTTAGGACTTTGTCTTTTTATCTCACTCTTATTGCTTCTAAAGATTTCTAATTATCTAGTCAATTTTCTAATTTTGCTTAATTGTCGAAATTGATATAAATTAAGTCTTTGAATTTGCATGATTTAAGTTGCCTAAAGGAAACTATAGCCATAATACGAGTTATGCATTAGTCAATAATGGATGAGGATACTAAAAGAACTATTTGTTTGCTAATAAAAAAAATGCATATTGAGTAAGTTGTGTGCAAATGAGTTTGCTCCTTAGTTGCATTCAATTCGAAAGATATGTATGGTATACCTATTAAATATGTATATTGAGTAAGTCGTGCATGAATGAGTTTGCTCCTTAGTCGCGTTCAATTTGAAAGATGTACCTTATTTAATTGCAATAAAAAAAAGAGAGAGAAGAATAAGCAAACTATGTGTCTAAAAATGCCATGAGACTTATTGCATTCTTGCGTGTGCTTTCTCTTGTACCAAAGAAGGCTACTTGAATTTATTGAATTCTCGACTTAATGTATGGATATTTTGACTAGAAAAGCATGATTAGTTCCTTGACTAAATAATTGAACAACTTTGTTACCAATAAGGATGAGATAATTAGACAAAGCTCAAAATTTATGCTATAAGACTTGTCATCCTTTACCATTGTTGGGCACTAAGAATTATATCATTAAATATTGGCCATATACTCCTTAAATAAATTTTGAAGATTGTTTAATCAAGATTGTTTCATAGTTATCTTGGAGAAACTAAGTAATTTCTTTGTCTTTTCCTTCCTTGTTCTTGCTTAAGGGCAAGCAAGGTTTAAGTATGGGGGAATTTGATATGATGCAAATATGTATACCTAAACTAATCAATTAATAGTTGATTTAGTGTTTGAATGCATGAATTTTATCTTTAAAGTGGTGCTTTTAATCTTGTTTTTAAGTGTTCTTTAAGTAATCTAAGTAACTCTCAAAGGATCAAAGGTTCTATGCTTGAAAGGGAAGAAGTTTTACAAGGATTAGCCAAGACAAGCCCGTGCTGACTCGTGCCCTATAGGTGCCGAGTTGTGACAGAAGGTTATGGTGCTGACTCATGCCCTATGGTGCCGAGTCATGCCAGAACCACATGGTGCTGACTCATCCTAGCTTGTCTCGAGTAGCTATGGTGCCTTTTCATCGAAACACTTCACAAAAGGCTCCCTTTTGCAATAGACATGATTTGGGACACCTAGAAAACTATAAATAAGAATGTTTTATAGAATTTTAGACATGTGATATTATTATTAGTAATATATTAAGTTAGTAATTAAGAGTGTAATTCAAGTGTTCAAAAGTTAGAACAAGATTGAAGAGTCACCAAGGCATTCAAGCAAGCATTCAAGGACACTTCTTCAAAGTAAATTTCTGGAGCAAGGATTAAAGAAAACATCATCAAAGTTTCCTTTCCCTTGTCTTTTTTATCTTTGTTCCTTGATGTTCATTTTGTCTTCTTGTCTAAACTTTGTCATTTATACTATGAATATACACTAGTTTGGTTTTTTTGAATTGTAATAAAGTATTAGTTTTTATCATTTTATTTCTTATATGCTTTGCATGAATTAGTTTTAATTGTGTGCTTAATTAATGTTGTATGTGCTTGATCACCATGTATAACATGATAGTCAAATTATTCACAATGAGAGTTGGGATAAATTGATGGAAAAACAATTAAAATTACTTAGAGAATAGGATAAGCACTTGGAGACAAGCAAATCCACTCTAAGGGGAATTAAAGTATTGGTATGAATATTTATGGTTTTGTTCTATCTCTATGATGACATGAGAATGCTCATAGACTCTAGATCAAACACTTCTAATGACAACGAGAGTTGCTTTTAGGAATTATAAACCATACTCTCAATCATTGCATGCATGTAACACATCTTATTAAAATCAATTCTGACTTGTAATTCAATCTAATCAACATCCTTAATCACAATATTAGTATAGTAGCATATAGTTAGTTTTAAATCTCTTATTTAATATCCTTGCCTATCCATCCCAGTAACTATCCAATTAATACAAATTTCCAAGTTCCCCAGAGTTCGACACCCTACTCATCCTATACTAATCCCTTTGGATTTGGGTCACCCATAGTAGGCCTAACAAAATTTTAATGAAAGTAATAAGAAAAATATTTTACTTTTAATTACCTATAATCAGTACAAAATTAATTAAAAGCCCAAATACTCAAAAGCCCACTACACCAAAACACTCCTAACCTAGCTCAATAAGGGTAAACTTGGAAATTGCACCCCAAACCCTAAAATATAATGTAAAATTTGGCTAGCCCTTCATTCAAGCTGCCATAATTCTATTATTTTATTATTTTGGTAGAAAAATTCTCTCAAAATATTTCTTTCTACCGAAATTCATAAAAATCCTTTCAAACTTGCAATTTCGCGACCATTTCATAAGTTTTTCTTTTCCTTTCAATTTGCTATTTGATTTTTATGAAACTTATCTTGGGAAAATTATTTTGAATTAAATATTTACTAAATTTTATTGATAAAATTTGGGTTAGGTGATTTCGTGAGAGAAAAATTAATTTTTCTACCGAAAACACCAACCTCTCTACGCGAATTCTCCAAAGGTAAATCCTGTAACTCAAAATTGAAATTTTTATGCATAAACCATATCAAGGGGGCCATTTCCTACATGAATGATTTCTAAACTGATTTTTGATGTGTTTTGATGAAAAATATTGGATTAAACTATATTTCTGCATATTTCTATAATGACCAAAAAGTTTCAGAAAACAAAGGAATTCAAAGTTTTTGTGCTAGAACTTAGAAGTTGGAAAATTCTATTATCATTTAAACATGAGGCTGCTGATTTGTATATGAATGGATTCTAATCTAATATTTGTTTTGTTTGAATGAAAAATACTGATTTAAATCATGTGTTTGCATATCATTGTAATGAATGGAAAGCGCGAAAAGCACGAAAACTCATGATTTTCACCATAAGCCTTAAACTTTGGAATTTTCATGCATAATTATTGTTTGTGGCTGCCGAATCATACATGAGGATGTTCTAAACTGATATTTGCTATGATTGAATGAAAAATAATAGTTTAAACCACCTAATTACATACTAATTACATATTATTGTAATGACCGAAAAATACTGAAAACAAGAAAACTCATGTTTTTGCATCCTAAAACCTAAAATTTGAAATTTCCATATACATATCACACATACGGCTGCCAATTCATGTGCATTAATGTTCTAAAATAATTCTTGTTGTGTTTACATGAAAAATCTTGATTCAAACCATGTTTTTACATATTACTGTAATAGACGAAAAGTGTGAAAAGAAAGAAAAATTCAGTTTTTCCTTTGATGATGCATTCAGCCTACTATGGGATTTTTATCTCAATGTCTATAATTTTTATGTGATGCATTTTGATGATTTTTGATATGTATGTATATATGATAAATGATAAAATTGCATGTTAGTTGAAGATATGACACTAGACAAGCTTAGAGGCACTTTGGTATTCTTAAGGTATCTTAACCATATGCTATGATTAGAATGCAAATGTGATTGGATAATATGGAAATGGATTTTATGATGAATTAACAATGAATTAATGGTCCTGAATTAATGAAATGATTGATTGAAGGGATTGGTCATAAGAGATAAGCACGATGCTTGAAAGGTTATTTGTTAAGTTGACATATATGAAAGTGTTAAGTGTACTAAGATGATTGTTAAAGTGAATTTATATTAAGGTATTGATATTGTGTGGAACTTAGAAAGGTATTGATATGATTGTAATGTGTTTTTATATGGGCCTATAAAGGCTAAGTGTACAAGACTTTTAAAATCAATATGTGATGTGTAAGTGATGAGTGCACTTCTATGTGCAACTCTAAGTGTATGTGAATGTTATATGTGCATATGGGATAGGATAACATCATGATTAAATAAATACTAAGTATCAAATTAAATATTATGCTAGAGCTTAAGGAGTTTAGAGGTTCAAAAGGGCTACGTGTACTAAGAGTAAAGGAACCACAAGGTGAGTAAACATCGTATTCATGCTACAAGTGTAAGTACACATTATGTTCAAGTTACAAGTACAAGTTATCATGTTATGCGAACCTTTGATATCTTGAAACCCATGTTCCTTTCTATTTTAATGATTTCTTTGTAAGCTTGGGCTGCCAAAGGACATTTGGTCTAAAATAATTTTTTATTACTGAACTATAATAAAGAACCTTTGTGATTATTGCCCCAACTTATATCCTTTATGAAACTACACTGTTATTTTTCTTTTGTTTGGTAAGTTAAACACCTACAATGCTACTATTACCTTTATATGTTATAAATTATGTTATGAGTTATGTGTGGACATTGCAGCAGCCTTCACTTTACAGGTTATGAGTTATGTATGAACATGGCAGCAGCCTTCACTTTACATGTTATGAGTTATGTGTGAACATGGCAGAAGCCTTCACTTTACATGTTATGAGTTATGTGTGAACATGACAGCAGCCTTCACTTTACATGTTATGAGTTATGTGTGGACAAGGCAGTAGCCTTCACTCTATATTATGTTATGAGTGGACAAGGCAACAACCTTCACTCTATATTATGGTATGAATGGACAAGGCAGCAGCCTCCATTCTATATGTTATGAGTTATAAGTTGATTTATACAAACATTGTTAAATCGCAAGCCATGAACTATGAAAAATAAATTATGAACTATGAGCTATGAAGCCCTCTAAGTAATAAATGTTATTGTTTAAGCTATGTTGTTTACTCATTGAGACCATCTATCTCACCCCTTCTTCCTTGTGTGGTTCCAAGTGAATAGTATGAGGAGGCAAGGTGATGGCTTAAGCACCCTACCTCGCTTGGGAAATTCCTTGTCTAAGTCTTTAATAATACTATGCTATGAAGGGTTATTGTTAGATGCTTCTGGAATATTATTTTTTATGTTTATTTTGAGATGTTATTTATTAAGGCTTCAATTGGATTATGAAAATTGATTTCTTATGGATCATATGTGAAGTATCTAATTATTGTCTTCCGCAACTAAAGGTTTTGATATAAATGTTTTAAAATGAGTTATTGTATAAGGCTTGGTATAATCCTAGGCGGTATTTGTATAAGTATAAGTGGGTTCTACGAGCGTGGGTAACCTTATGTCTCCCCATGTTCTAGGACCGTCATGTCTCAAAAGTTGGGATGTGACAAGAACCCACTTACACTTATACAAATACTGCCTAGGATCATAACAAAACCTCTTACATTAACTTAAATAAACCTTTTCTTTTTTTTTTTTTAGAAAACCTTAAGTTGCATAAGCATAGTTAAAATATACTTTAAAAATAATCCATAAGGAAATAATATTTAGAATCCAATTAAAACCTCAAAAGATAACATTTCAAAATAAACATAAAAAAATAAATATTCCTGAAGTGTCTAAGGATAACTCTTCATAACATATTAAACTAATTATCTTGTACAAGGAATTCTCCAAGCGAAATAGGATGCTTGAGCCATCTTCTTGCCTCCTCATACTACTCACCTAAAACCATACAAAGAAAAAGAGGTAAGATAGATGATCTCAATGAGTAAACAATATGACACATACGATAACATATATCCCTTTTTAAAAAGAAAACCCACAGCTTATAACACATAGTTCATGTTTGACAATTCATGAATCAAAGTTTGCAATTTAACAAGGTTTGCAAAAAATCATACTTATTACTTGTGAGTAAAGACTCTTGCTTAATTCACTCTTGAGTGAAGACACTACTCAATTCACTCGAATTTACATAAGTGAGTGAAGACTCTTGCTCAATTCACTCGTGAGTGAAGACACTACTCAATTCATTTGAATTTACATAAGTGAGTGAAGACTCTTACTCAATTCACTCATATTTATGGTAATCATTTATAACAATAGCACTTAAGAAAGTGATAACATGTATCACAAAAGCAATAGCAGTTTAGCTTATTGAACAAAAGATAAATAACAGTGTGGTTCTAGGAAAAAAGTAAGATAAGGCAATAAATCACAAAGGTATTTTATTGTCATTGAATATTCAAAATAGATTTGGACCAAATGTCCATTGGCAACCCAAGCTTACAAAGAAATCATTTAGTCATAATTAAAAATAGAAAAGAACTTGGGTTTCAAGATATCAAAGGTTCACATAACATGATAACTTGTACTTATAACTTGAACATAATTTTTACTCACACTTGTAGCATGAATACAGTATTTACTCACCTTGTGGTTCCTTTGCACCTATTAGTTGTAGCCTTTGAACCTCTAAAACTCCTCAAGCTCTAACGTAATATTTAATTCAATATTTTGTATTTATTTAATCATGATGTTGTAAGGCCTCTCCTAAAGGGGATCGAAATGCTCATTTGGGATAAACATCATGATTGGAACTCGCTATAAGTTCAAAAAATTGTATTGTAAATTGTAATTTGCAAAAGGAGTCACCACTTTAATTTTGTTTATTTTAGTTGGGAAAATTAAAGGAAAAACCCAATTTGATTGACTCCAAAATTATACCATTTATCCCAAGGAAAAGCACTAGTCCTCGAATGACTAAAGAGGGCTCGGGGACTAGGTTTTAGTTAATAATACAAAAAAATTAGTTTGGCTTTAAATACAAAATAGCTTTTATAAAAAGAAGTTTTTACGTATGCATGAACAAACATAATATGATACATGAAACAAATATTATTCATGCCATGCACAGTGAAATATCATATAACAACAATTACAAAATATGAAAAATAAAGGAAAACTACTTAAAACTATTACAAATCAAAATATCAAAGTCAGGAGATCTTTCCTCTAGCCCTTATGAGTTCTAGGAAAAGCATACATTCCCCAAATGTAATTTAAACAACAAAGGTGAGAAAAATAATAAAACAATTATAATAAAAAGAACTAAAATTTTGACTTTTATTTAAGAAAAAACAATTTCAATCCTAAGCTATATGAAGAAGGTGATAGAGAGAAGAAGTTGTTAATTTTAGCGAAGTTGAATGCCTTAGAGATGGCAAGCCTGCGTATCCCTTTGAATGGTAATCAAACCCAACGTAGTTCTTCAGGGGTTTTTAAGTCATAGCCTTTGTTATCATGTTTTGATAGATTTTAAGGGCTTTGAGATTTGTTAATTAGGTCAAATTTCAATTAGCAAAAATTAGATCTTTCAGATTTAGATCTTGAAAGTAAAATCCAAAAAAGAAAAGGAAAGAACTTTTACATTTGGCTCTCGGCGGCGAGGAACGAAGGGAAGGAGTTTGGCACTAGATCTAAGTTCCACCTTAACTTAGGGATAGCACAAGTAGTCCTTTTGGAAAAAGGACTCTTGAATAGCATGAACTCTTCTTGGAGGGACTTGGATCACACCTTTGCTTGAGTACCATGAATCCCTTTTGAAAGAAATAACTTGAATCGCACCTTTTCTTGATTAAAAAGCTTAGAGATATAACTTGAGATGATTAGGAGGCTTATGAATAAAGTTTTGAGATGATTAGGAAGCTTATGAATAAGGCTTAAGGTGATTAAGAAACTTATGAATAAGGTTTGATGTGATGGAGGAGGTTTTAGAATGGAATTTTAGAGATTTAGAGGTTTAGAAAGAGGGTTTTGATAATTGGAAAGCTTAGTAATAGGATTTAGAAAGCTTTAGAAAGAGTATAGAAGCATATAATTATGTCTGAAAGTTGTTAGGAGGTGCAAGGTAATTATAGGGGAAGTTTAGGGCTAAGAATTCTCAATTTCCATGTAAGATTCTGAAAGGGGCACGCTGCGGTAACTAGGAGCAGGTTGTGATAACCGTAAAGTGCTTTGCAATAATTATAGGGCAAGCTATAGTAACTAATTGGCTACCATAAGGACCTCTACAATAATTATAGTGAAGGCTGTGGTAACCGCAGCCAGCTACGAGTTGCCGCAACTAGCCCTTGGGTTACTGCAACTCGTTTTTTAGCCTGTTCTTATCCGTTTTTGGTCTAATTTGAGCCCATTTTAATTCTATTGGTTTGTAATTGAGTGCTAATCATTTGAAGGTGCAAGTTAGAAGAAATTTATTTTTCAACGAGGCATTACCTCGCACCCCGCAAGGGGTGCTGCCCTTTTGAACCCTACCCACTAACCGGCTAGCAGGACTACCGTATGTATAGTGCATGAATCTTAGCAAGTTTCAAGCTATGGTCAGATCCTAAGGGGGCAAATTTGAGGGTTCACAGCTGCCCCTCATCAGGATTGGCTTTGAGCAAAAGGCGATTCTGATGATAATGAACCCTGGAATGGGGGATGGTAAGATAAACCAAATGGATGCCTAAGTCAGCGTCTAGACATGTTTAGGTGAAAATGGTTGATTTTTTTAAAAGTGGTGAAAAAAGGAACCATAAGGATGCCTAGATGATCTAAATATTTATGGGTGAAATTATCCTAAGGCTATCTTAGGATGGTCTGATTAAAAGGGGTACCTAATTCAGATTTAAGGTATGAATCCTAAGACTATCTTAGGATGGGTTAGATTGAAAGGGATACCTAATTCAAATTTAAGGTATAAATCCTAAGGCTATCCTAAGATGAGTCTGATTAAGAGAGATACCTAATTTAGATTTAAGGCATGGATCTTAAGGCTATCCTAAGATGAGTTTGATTAAGAGAGATACTTAATTTAGATTTAAAGTATCGATCCTAAGGCTATCCTAAGATGAGTATGATCAAAAGGGATACCTAATTCAGATTTAAGGTATGAATCCTAAGGCTATCCTAGGATGAGTTTGATTAAAAGAGATACCTAATTTAGATTTAAGGTATGAATCCTAAGGCTATCCTAGGATGAGTTTGATTAAAAGAGATACCTAATGTAGATTTAAGATATAGATCCTAAGGCTATCCTAGGATGAGTTTGATCAAAAGGGATATCTAATTCAGATTTAAGGTATAAATCATAAGGCTATCCTAGGATGAGTCCAATTAAAAGAGATACCTAATTTAGATTTAATGTATGAATCCTAAGGCTATCCTAGGATGCATTTGATTAAAAGAGATACCTAATTCAGATTTAAGGTATAGATTCTAAGGCTATCCTAGGATGAGTCTGATTAAAAGAGATACCTAATTTAGATTTAAGGTATGAATCCTAAGGCTATCCTAGGATGAGTTTGATTAAAAGAGATACCTAATTTAGATTTAAGGTATAGATCCTAAGGCAATCCTAGGATGAGTTTGATCAAAAGGGATATCTAATTCAGATTTAAGGTATGAATCCTAAGGCTATCCTAGGATGAGTCTGATTAAAAGAGATACCTAATTTAGATTTAAGGTATGAATCCTAAGGCTATCCTAGGATACGTTTGATTAAAAGAGATACCTAATTTAGATTTAAGGTATAGATTCTAAGGCTATCCTAGGATGAGTCTGATTAAAAGAGATACCTAATTTAGATTTAAGGTATCAATCCTAAGGCTATCGCAGGATGAATATGATTAAAAGAGATAAGGTATGAATCCTAAGGCTATCCTAGGATGAGTCCAATTAAAAGAGATACCTAATTTAGTTTTAAGGTATGAATCCCGAGGCTATCCTAGGATGGTCTAATTAAAAGGGATACCTAATTCAAATTTAAGGTATGGATCCTAAGGCTATCCTAGGATGGTCTGATTAAAAGAGATACCTAATTCAGATTTAAGGTATAAATCTTAAGGCTATCTTAGCGTAAGTCTGATTAAAAGAGATACCTAATTCATATTTAAGGTATGAATCTTAAGGCTATCCTAGGATGAGTTTGATCGAAAGGGATACCTAATTCAGATTTAAGGTATGAATCCTAAGGCTATCTTAGGATGAGTCTGATTAAGAGAGATACCTAATTTATATTTAAGGTGCAAATCCTGAGGCTATTCTAGGATGAGTCTTATTAAAAGAGATACCTAATTTAGATTTAAGGTATAAATCCTAAGGTTGTCCTTTCTAGTAGGAGTTAAAAAAATGATGTTCTTGTCTAGTAGGAATGATGACGACCCTGTTTGGTAGGAAAGAGCTGATCCATTTTCATTCAAAAGTTTGACTTACAACTTGTTCTGTTGTAGAATACATCTGACTATGCAATGATTGGATACCTTCAACCTATGAAGGATCAATTTGGTAAGAGAGTGCTGAGCTTCTAGGAGAAAGATGCCCACACTTTGGAAAGGTGAATATTTGGAAGGGAGATGCCCCCACTTTAGGATGATAAAGGAAAGCAATTTGGTTTTTTTTTTTTTTTTCTTGGCTGATTGGCTAGCTTAGAGGTGAAATAGGCATGTCAGGTATGCGGCTAGTTGGTCAATGGCTATTATTTTGGCCTATGAAGAAGTCACTTGGGAGGTTAAACCAAGTATGGCTGGAAGATGTCGAGCAAGGTTTAGGTGTGTTCGATTTGCAATAATGTTTAGCTTAAGGCTGAATTGGAAAGCTTATACAAAGGGGTCAAGTCCTTTGAGATGATAAGGTTTAAGTCAAGTCTAGTTTTGGGGAAGGTTAGGTCTAGTAATTGGCTTGTTTAGTTATGGCCTTCTGGTTTTGGCTTTGGAGGAGATTTGTTTAGAAGGCTAAGTTAGGTTCAGCTAGGTTCATTTGGAAGCTTAGTCTGGTTTGGCTTTGTAAGAGATTAGATTAGATGCTCGATCAAGTTATGGCCTTTTAGTGAGTTCATTCAGAGGGCTTGGTTAGAGAGATAAGGTTAAGATGCTAGACCTATGAGGCCAATTTTGGCTTAGAGGAAAAGGTTAGGCTAGGTAATCAATTTGGAAGGCTCATTTAGATTTTGCCTTAGAGGAGATCATGGGTTTCATAAATGAAGGCCTTTTTGGAAGTGTGCTCCATGGTGAAGGATTTTTGGGAGTGAGCTTTATGGTGAAGGCTTATTAGTTTAGATTTCATGGAAAAGGCTTCTTGGTTTAGGCTTCATAGTGAAGGCTTTTAGATTTGGGCTTCATAGCGAAGGTTTTTTTGGTTTTGGGCTTCATGGTGAAGGCTTTTAAATTTGGGCTTAAAGGTGAAGGCTTCTAGGTGTTGAGGATAGTTTTCTATGAGGGTTCTTTGGATGGATGGCTTTGGCTTAGGTATGGTGCTATAGGTTTTGGTCACAAGGATACCATAGGCTCATGGATAAGGGTTTACCCTTTGACATGGTTGCATCAAAATGGTTTGCAGGCTTTAAGAGGCTTTGATTCTCAGGGATTATGTGTTTTGCCAATTTAATCTTTCAAAGATCATGAGATATTTGCCAAAAAGGCATGAGGTGGGCCTTGACCGATGAGTCCTTCTTAATCAACTTGAGGATGATAGGCTTTGGGAGATATGCCTTGAGTTCTGGTTTTGCCAAGGAAATTAGATTCAAAGATGATGAGTCTTGAGAGACTTGAGATTTTTTGTTTTGCCCATGATGAGATTTTTCCAAAAAAAGGGCGATACGTGGCTTGAGCTTGAAATGATGGTATGATTTGCAAGTGAGGCTTGAGATAGAAAAGTTCAAGAATGATTTGAAGGTAGGCTAAAACTTCTAAAAAGAATCATAGAGGTTGTATGGTTTTGCTTTTTATATCATAAACTATGGAAAAGAGCGAGTCAAGTTTTTCTGGTTGTTTGATATTGAAGAGGCTCTTAAAGTGACACTTAATTGGTTTGACTTGATGACACACTGACTGTACTGGCTAAAATAAAGAGCCCTTAAGAATGGCTAAAGGGCTAAGGGAGGAAGACAACATAGGGATCATGGTCCCAAATGAGAGATAGGGATGTGATGGACTGAAGATATATATTAACTCTTTGAACTAAGTGATAGGATGGACTGACAACAAATGATGACATTCTAGGAAGACATGTAGAAGATAGCATAACTTTAAAGAATGAGCCTTTGATAAGGAAGATGACTTTGGAGATAGGAGATGAGACGGATTGATAATTTAACAACTTTGGACATGAGGGCAAGTGACTTGGATGAGCTTTCGCTCTTTCTTTCTCTCTCCTTT
The DNA here is from genome assembly GCA_947687605.1 of Reutealis trisperma. Lineage (NCBI taxonomy): Eukaryota > Viridiplantae > Streptophyta > Magnoliopsida > Malpighiales > Euphorbiaceae > Reutealis > Reutealis trisperma. The sequence continues at coordinate 921,784 of CANTUT010000197.1, forward strand.
CTTTTTTTTTTTTTTTTTTTTAGCTCTAACTTTTGTCTCAGCTACACTTTCAGATTTTCAACTTAGCAAGCTTGGATTAACGAAATTTGGGAGAAAGCATTCCACTATGATTTGCTATTTTTCTTCATGTTAAGAGGCTCTGATCTTTAAATTTTGGGTTTGACAGAGGTCTTCTTGGAACTTGTTGCCCCTTGTTAAGGTGCATTATTTGATTACCCAATTGTGCAATAGGTAATTACATTTACTTGCTCCTTGTGCTTTAATTATTTGATGAGAGGTCCTTCTTTAGTTAGGAGCTTGTGAAGCGTTTATTGATTCGAGAGAATGAGGACACCCCACATTTTGATCTATGCTAATTGTGGTGGATTTAATCTTTACCCCTTTTTTCTTCATTTTCTTTTCTTTTCTTTTCTTTTTTTTAAGCTCATCCATGTCAAACTTAATCAAGGAAGATAAGACAGTTAATGCATAAATAATGAAGAGAAAACATAGATGCATTACTATAAAGGAAACTTTATCATAAAATAACAAAAAAAGAGACTGATATGGTTGACAAAATAAAATAAAATGACAGACTCAGATTGAGGCTCAGACTTAGACTTTTAGGCTTAGACTCATACTCAGACTCAGACTTGGAATTCAACCTCAGACAGGTCAGATTTAGCTAGGCTTGAACTCATGCTTGTTATGCTACTCAGGGTTGAATTAAGGTATTGGGTCTTGCTTTAAGGAGATGATGTCTCCACTATTGATCAGATCCTGGATTCTATGTTTCAAAGCTTTACATGCATTGATTTGGTGCCCCACTTGTTGATGATATTCACAATACTCATTGGGGTGGTAACTCTTTGGTAAGGGATTAGGAGGGACCCTTGGTTCCAGCGGTTTTACCATCTTACATTCAAAGCCTTCTTATAAACTGCTACTAATGGAACTCCTAAATCTGTGAAAGCCTTCAGATTTCAAGGGTCGCCTACTAGTCATGCCAGCTACCTCTATACTCTCTCGTTCGATATCAATAAGAGGAGTGTAGGTGTCCATATCCTTCCATTCAGTAAAGGCAAAGGGAGTGGAGGTATTGCTCTTCTTACACCCTTTTTCCATTATGAGGGTTTGCTTTAGTATGTCAATGTTGAGGCTTAAAGGTCTTTTGATAGCAGAAGAGGTGGGGTTTTTCTTGCTTTGAAAAGGATTCAAAGGAGAGGCAAGGTTAGTATCTAAGGTTGATGGCATGGCTAAGGCTAGAATGGCATTGGTGTTTGAGATTGAGGATGTTAAATTATGAGTCATTTCAATGGTAGGTGCAGCATTGATGGGCTTAGCTTGGTTCAACATTCCTCTCACTCCATTGATGATAAGTTGGTGTTGGAAACTTAAAGCATTAGTGAAAGCAGAAGTAAGATGGATTAGGGCATTATTGAAACTGGATTGTTGGCTAGCTAAAGACTGATTGAAATTGGCTTGTTGAGCGTTTAGCGCGGAGATAAGAATAGTCTGAAGGTTCTCTTCTTGCCTCTTGAGTAGGTTGGTTAGATCTTCTATTTCAGTCAGGCTTGCCATTGGTACCCTTAAAACCAAGTCAAAGAATAAGGTAAGTGCTTGGAAATGAAGCAATGAGATGGGCATGCACACTTTGAGGAAAAAGTCTCCCATTGATGTTGTAAGTTGACTACATTTGGGCTTTTGATGATTTTCTAATGTTGCACAGGTCAAGATCTTAGGCTTAAGCTACTAGGTTGAACCAAAGGTATTGGACTTAAGATAGTGTATTAGGCCAAAGGTATTAGGCTTAAGGTATTGTGTTGGGGCCAAAGGTATTAGGCTTAAGGTAGTGTGTTAGGCCAAAGGCATTGGGTTTAGGGTATTACGTTAGGCCAAGGGTATTGGGCTTAAGGTAGCGTGTTGGGCCAAGGGTAATGTGTTAAGCCAAAGGTATTAGGCTTAAGGTAGGCTTATAGGCATTTGTCAATCTGGGGGTAATGGATTGGTTTTAAAAGTAATGGGCCATGGATGTTGGGCTTACAGACGACGATGTCTTATGGTTAGGTTGGCAAGGTATGAGTAAAAAAGGAGGGTAGAGGTGTGTGATGTTAGTTAGATAGGTATTTAGCTAGGGGAGCTTGGTTAGATTTTAGCTTTGGGTGGCTAGGTTAGATTTTAGCTTTGAGTGGCTAGGTCTGATTTTAGCTTTTGAATGGCTAGGTTGGATTTTAGCTTTTGAGTAGTTAAATTGGATTTTAGCTTTTGAGTAAATAGGTCAGATTTTTAGCTTTGAGTAGCTAGGTCAGATTTTAGTTTTTAAGGAACCAAAGTTTAGTTAGGAATGCTAGATTAGAGTTTAGCCTTAAGTAATTGGATTTGCAATTTATGGATGGTTTAGCATGGGCTTAAGAATGGAGGGACCATAGGTTTTATGATTAGGTTATAGATGTACCATGGATTTAGAGGTTGGGTGGACTATGGGCTTAGTTATAGGTGGACAATGGTGGACTAGACCATGGGCTTAGATAGAAGCATGGGTTTGGATAGTAATGTTGAAGGTGAAATCAAGTCAACATTTAGTTTGGGTAATGATTAAGGATAATAGTGAAGCTAGGTCAAT
>CANTUT010000198.1:5000-362500 GCA_947687605.1 Reutealis trisperma
AAATTATTCAATTTTTGCTTCGTGAGGATCAAAGAACCAAACCATGATGTTTTGAGCATGACAGAATGATCTAAAATAGCAACATGCTACCAAAATAGCTAGCAGCATCACTTCAAGTATGGGTAGGGCCACCTAAGGGTTAGGCAGTGCACCTCCAGAAAGATTGGCAGCACTGCCCAAAGGATCGGTGACACAGCCAGTTTATCCAGTGGCAGAGCTGTTGGCTGAGTAACTTTTTGACCTTTGAGCTTGATGTGACACCTTGGAGCCTATATAAAGGCAGAACCTTTATAGCAAATCTATCCATTCTTCATTTGAGAGCCGAAACTCTACTCGTTTATCAACTCTCTCTTTGGTTTTCCACTCTTTCTCATTCTCTTTTCACTTTTTTTCACATGGAGTTGTATATCAGTCATTACATGCACATGTGGATAAGACAACTTGACAAAGTAGATAGAATAAACTTGGATAGGTACAGGATTATGGCTATGGTAGCATTGAGAGGGGTTCGGGTGGAGTGGGATTTTTTAAGAGCATGTTTTTAGTTTTGGGATCCAGTGGCCCAAGTCTTTTGGTTTTGTATGTGTATGAAGGAGCTATGCCTACATTTAAGGAGTTATATGTCATAGTTGGCAGTGATCTGGAGGTGGCCCTAGTAGTGCCTGAGTTCAGAGTTAGGCACTATAGAGTTTTTCAGGAATTTTTAGCTTTGTCGACAAACACAACCAGTCAGATGATGGTAGAGGGGCAGGTGAATCTGACTACTGTTATTGAGGAGTTTTATGATCCCGGCGACCAGGGTGATGTAGGGATACAGAGGTTTAGAATACGAGCCTTGGTTTTCTGTCTGACGGCCGAATATCTGTTTCCCAGGCTCGTCGGTTGGGGAGATGCCAGAGCTGTGCGTTTAGTACTACAGATGGAGTAAGGTCACTCTGTCATTGGGGCCATATTGACGGAGACACTATTAAGTCTTGACTGCTTTGTTCAAGACTTGGAGAGGTAGACTGAATCTCCAGTAGTCCTTCAGGTGAGAAAAAGAAATTTGTAGGCTTTTATCCTTTTTGGAGTGGATATTTTGTATATGTCTGAATTTTATTTTTAGTTTATTTTATAGGTATAGTTGATGGACCACTTGAGAGTGGTTGCTTCTCCGGCCAAAAGTCTATACACAGCCATCCAGTATCAGATGCGGCCTATCCTGGTTAGGTAAGGATCAGTCTAGGAGTGGATTGGATGGCTCCTAGAGCTTGCCCCATAGGACATACTCTGGCATTGCCCATGGTACAAGATTAGGTCTTTCATGATGATGAGCCATAGGCATCAGGTGGTCTATTTGCTCGATTTGGCGTAGACATAATTTTACTAGGGTATGAGGGTCTTGAGACAGATAGGTCAAACTCAGGACATGCCCCCAATTTTGCCCTTTTTAGAGTCTGCATGGATTACAGCTCCCATTGCCAAAGATATCAGAGGAGGATGGATGAGGAGCTTTCATGTAGTAAGACCAGAAGTTGGTTTTGGTACTACTGAGAGGTACCATAGTTGGTTGATTAAGATCATCTGGTCGGTCAAGAGAGAGCACCGAGCTACATTACTTAGGGAGACTGAGAGTGATGAGACAGAACAGGCAGCTGCCAGAGTCACTAATGACCAGGGGATTGCCGCTAGGATGGGGGAGGTGACCTGACCTGAGAGAGAGACTAGAGGTTCCACAAGAAGACTGACTTTACAGGCTGTAGTGGTGACTCAGACTATGGTAGAGGTGACTCAAAGAACTGTCACTACAGTTAGACATGAGGGAGACATTACTATGGTGGCACGAAGAAAGGTCACAGCAATTAGTTCACAGAGGCGGACTACCATCACCAAAATACAAAGGACTCTGACTTTGACACAAGAGAGGGCTGTAGCTAGTAGTTAGGGACGTACTAGCCCTTAGAGGAGAGTTTTAGACACAATTTCAGAGAGCAGTTTTGGAGTTACTGGGACACGAGGTAGACCAACCAGAGTGATTGCTGAGAGCAGTTCTAGTATTATAAGCACTCCAGCTATTAACGTTACGGAGGGGGACTCAAAGACTAGGATCAGAGGCATGACAATTGAAGAGATAGTGGCAGGATCTGATTTTGAGGGAGACATCCATCCTATGAGGAGGAGGAGGAGGAGGAGGATTGACTAGGTAGAGGTAGTTATCTGCCTATTTTTTGGTGGTTGTTATGACACGAGCTACAAGTTTCTTTTTTGTACACTCCTGTAAGCTGATATGACCATAGGACAAGTTGTAGGTACAGATAGAGGCTATCCTTTTGTGATGATGGATTGTATGCTCTTGTAAAATCTGATCATCATTATATGAGATATCTTTATTTTTGCTCTAATTTTTGCCTAAGCCACCCTCGCGGATTTTCAAATTAGCGAGCATTTTCTTTTCTTTACTTATCATTTATTATTATTTTTTGTTTAGACAAAAGAACCAAATGATGCATTAGGTGTAGAGGAGATGCAAACAAAATGTTTTCACATTAAGCTTTGGATCGCACCCGAGCTGGGCTGCATACATAATCCTTATAGTTATCATTATCATTTTTGTTATTTTTCAGGGAGAATCAAGTCCACATAGTTTTGATTACATTGCTTTGAACATAAAAAGATAGAAAGAATGCAGATCTAGTGTCACATCCTAACCTTAGAGATATGATGGTCCTAGAACATGGGGAGACTTAAGGTCACCCACGCTTGTAGAACCCACTTACACATAAAAAAATCATGCCTAGGATCGTACCAAACCTCTTACAATAACTTATTTAAAACATTTAGATGAATACCTTTAATTGCGGAAGTCTATAATTAAATATTACACATAAAATCTATGAGGAGAATAATATATCTCAAATGAGTATCAATCAACATTCCCGGAGCATCTAATGGTAAGACTTCATAACATAGTATTATTGATAACTTGGATAAGGAATCCCCTAAGTGAAGTAGAATGCTTGAGCCATCACCTTGCATCCTCACATTGGCTCACCTGGAACCACACAAGGAAAAAGGGATGAGATAGATGATCTCAATGAGTAAACGATAAGGCACATACATTATCACATATTCCTTTGAAAAGGAAACACATAGCTTATACACATAGTTCATGATTTATAATTCATGAATCCAGTTACAATTTAGCAAGGGTTCAATTTGGCAAGTTTGCAGAAATCACACTTATAACTTATAGTGAGTGAAGGCTATGCTCTATCACTCGAACTTATTAATGAGAGGTGACCTTATACCAAATTCTAACTCCTATCACTTATAAAACATGAAGCTGATCAGGCTCCACAGCTAGAATCGCCCCTTTCTAGCTGAGGTGGATACACTATCCCTATCCATTGGGTTAAGACCGTGTAAACAGGTTCCGATGATTACCCGCATCGGCACGAGGATTCTACATAAAGGGTTAAAGGTACCATAGCTAGAGCTAATGGTAATCACAAATAACAATAACACATAAGACAATAATAACATGTATCCCAATAACAATAGTAGTTTAACTTTCAAAAAAAAGATACAATGATAGTGTAGTTCCAGAAAGAATATAAGTTAGGGTGATAATCACAAGAAATTCTCATTAGATAAACAAAATAGTTTTGGACCAAATGTCCTTTTGCAACCCAAGCTTGTCAAAGAAATCATATAATAATATTTTAGAATAGAAAGAACTTGGGTTTCAAAGATCACAAAGGCTCACATAACATGATATCACATATTTGTAACATAACAAAATGTTACTCACACTTATAGCATGAACACAGCTTTTACTCACACTTGTAGAATGAATATGATGTTTACTCACACTTGTAACATGAATACAGTGTTTACTCACCTTGGGGTTCCTTTGCTCCTAGTATACGTAGTCCCTTTGCACTTATAAAGCTCCTCAAACTCTGACATAATATTTAGTTTAATACTTAGTATTTATTTACTCATGATGCTTCTATCCTATAACTACCCCATACACATATAGCATATACATACACTTAGAGTTCACATATAGGTGTACTCATCACTTGCACATAACCCGTTGACTTTAAAAGTCTTGCATACTTAAGCCTTGTAGGCTCATATGAAAACACATTACAATCATATCAATACCTTTCTAAGGTCATCAAAATATTATTACCTCAATATCAATTCACTTTAACAATCATCTTAATACACTTTACACTTCCATACATGTCAACTTAACAATTAACCTTTCAAGTGTCCTGCCTAACTCTTATGATCCTTTTTATTCAATTGTCACTTTATCAACTCAAAACCATGTATTTATTATCAAGTCATCATAAATTCTAGTTCCATATTTCCCAATCACATTTGCATTCTAATCACAATATAAGGTTAAGATACCTTAAGTATACCTTAAGTATACCAAAATGCCTTTAAGCTTATCTAGGGTCATACCTTCAACTAACATGTAATTTTATCATTTATTATACATACATACATATCAATAATCATCAAAACACATCACATAACAATTATAAACATTGGGACAAAAATATTAAGGTAGGCCGAATGCATCGTCAAAAGGAAAAACTAAATTCTCTTTCTTTTCGCACTTTCCGTCTATTTCAGAAATATGTAAAAACATGGTTTGGATCAAGATTTTTCATGTAAACACAAAAAAAAATCATTTTAAAGTATTAAGTCATGTGAATCAGCCACACTTAATATTGTTCATATATAAAAATTCAACTTTTGGGTTATAGGGTTCAAAACCATGAGTTTTCTTATTTTTGGTATTTTTTGGTCATTTTAGAAATATGTAAACAGGTTGTTTAAACCATTATTTTTCATTCAATCCTAGAAAATATCAGTTTAGAACATGTCCATGCATGATTCGGCAGCCATAGATAGTATTTATACAAAAAAATTCCAAGTTTTAAGGCTTAGGTGAAAAATCATGAGTTTTTGCGCTTTTCATTCATTACAGCAATATACAGGCACATTATTCAAATCATTATTTTTTTATCTAAACAAAACAAATATCATATTAGAATGCTTTCTCACACAAATCAGCAGCCACATATTAATTTAGTAATAGAATTTTCCAACTTCTAAGTTGTAGCACAAAACCTTGAATTCCTTTATTTTCTGAAACTTTCTAGTCATTACAGAAATATGCAGAAATATAATTTAATCTAATATTTTTCATCAAAACATATCAAAAATTAGTTTAGAAACCAATAATGTACAAATCACCCCCCATTAGTGATGTTTATGTATAAAAATTGAAATTTTAAGTTACAGGATTCACCTTTGAAGAAATCGCGTAGAGAGGTTAGTGCTTTCGGTAGAAAAATGAATTTTTCTCTCAAGAAAACACCTAGTCTGAATTTTATTAGTAAAAATCAGTAAATATTTAGTTTAAAATAATCTTCCCAAGATTATTTTCATAAAAATCAAATAGCAAATTGAAAGGAAAGGAAAAACTTATGAAACGGTCGCGAAATCGTAAAGTTTAAAAGTATTTTGTGAATTTCGGTAGAGAGATTATTTTTAACAGAATTTTTCTGCCAAAATCATGAAATAACAAAATGGTGGCTTCTTGAATGAAGGTCTGGCCGAATTTTACATTATATATTAGGGTTTGGGGTACAATTTCTAAGTTTACCCTTAATGAGCTAGGTTAGGAGTGTTTTAGTGTTGTGGGCTTTTAGGTATTTGGGTTTTTTAATTAATTTAGGGATGATTATAGGTAATTAAAAATAAAATATTTTTCTTATTATTTTCTATAAAATTCCCCCCAAAAAATTTATTTAAAAATACTCATAAAATTATTTTATGCTTAAAAATCGTCTTTTTACACGAAAATTCATTTTACGATAAAAAAATTATTTCATGTTAATGCATTCTATTTAAATCAACTATTTCCCAATAATATTTCATATTAGGTATATTAAAATTAATTTAACATGCCCCAAACCCATAAATCACGTCACACACAAATTTTCACATAGTCACATAATTTGTCACAATAACCCTAAATTCAAATAATTTATCATTAAAACTCCTAGGATAAATGTGGGTTGTTACATCTAGTCTTCAGACAAAGTATCTCTTTAGTTGATCCAAATTGCAAGGATTGGAGAACTTGTTTTCGTCCACATCCGCAAGAATGGCACCTCCGCTATACAAGATCTTTTTGAGTACATATGGCCCAGCTCAGTTTGGTCTAAACTTTCCTCTTGAGTCATGGACCAGGGCCCTAATCTCTTTCAGAACCAAATTCCCTTCTTCCAGACCTCTATCCTTTACATTCTTGTTGAAATGTCGGGCCTAGCCTCTGTTGGTAGTCTTAGATTTTGTACAAGGCATCCATTCTTTTCTCATAAATAGCATTTAGTTGCTTATGATATCCTTTGATCTAGTCTGCTTCACTTAACTGGCTTTCCCTTATTATCCTAGGAGATTAAATTTGCATTTCAATGGGAAGTACAGCCTCCATTCCATAAACCAAAGTATATGGGGTTGCCCCTGTCGGAGTACGAATGATAGTTCTGTATTCCTATAAAGCAGCAGACAGCCGTTCATGCCAGTCTCTATGCTTCTCAATGACTTTCTATAAAATGGTCTTAATGGTCTTATTGGCGGCCTCAACTATGCTGTTGGTTGTGAACCCTCAATTTTACACCCTCAACATCTAACTGCAGCCTTAACACTTGCTGAATTTAACACGGAGCTATTATGGTGGTCTTGCTAACCAGTTAGTGGGTGAGACCCCAAAAGAAAATTTTTTAGACTTCATTTACATTGCCACCAGACATTTAAATTTCTCAAACTCCATACCAACAACAAATCTCTAAAAGAAAAAAAAGAAAAAAAGAAAACCTCAAAAAATGTGCTAACGCCACATGGCATGTCGCACGGCAGGCATGCAACACCGCTTCAGAGCTATGCGGCGCCGCATGCTCCTTATGCGGCATGCCGTAAGAACATGATGCGGCGTCACACAGGCCTGGTGCAGCGCCGCACCCGATTCTGCAAGATTCTGATCTCTATGGGCCCCAACTGCATAGAAAATGACCTTTTTACCCCTTTCAGTATAATTTTCAACTATTTCTAGCCCTACCCCTCATGGTCTTTTCACATTTTTATTACATAAACTACCCTCATCCACTTTTCCTATAAATACCCCCCCTTCACTTCTCATTCCAATACACCTCTTGAATTTGAGTAGATTGCTATCCTCAAATTTCTCTCTTCTTCTCCCTCCAATCACTCTCTAATTAATTAATTAATTTTTTTAATTAAGTAATTATCTCACCCTAACCAAGTTAATTAATCTTTTTAATTAACTAAAATTTTTTTAATTAATCACTCAATTAATTAATTAATTAATCTTTTAAATTAATTAATTAATTAATCACTCTTTTTTCAAAAACCATTCCTTTTTCCAAAAATCAAATTAATCATTTTTCTCAATCCACCTCTCATCCAAATTAATTAATTAATCTTTTTAATTAATTAATCCATCAATCCATCCATTTCATCATATTAATTAATTAATTATTTTAATTAATTAATCTTCCAATCCATCCAATCACCTGGTCTCGATAAAATAAAACTTCAGTCTGGTAAAACTCTCCGCCTACCAAAAGCAAAGGTATCAGCTTTTTTCCTTCACTCTCAAAACACCTAAACCAAAATCAATCTGATCAACTCCTAAACCCCTCTACTTAATTGTGGAATGAACTACGTGAATTTTGATCCCCATTCAATGGGGTACGTAGGCACGTTTGGAGGTTGCACTATTGGCGGGTTCAGGAGAGGTGGGCGTTTTGGGGGCTTTCCCCTTATCGATGAGATCAATAATGGGGATAGTGAAAGTGGGGGCATGGCTGGTCCCGACTTAGGTGGAAGTAGGTTAAGCAGGAAGAGGAGTGATGGTTGCATTGGTCATTTCTTTGACCTCATTAATGATTGATTGGAGTTGGGAATTGAGAGCACTAGTGAAAGTGGCAGATTGGTCATTAAGAGTGTTGGTGAAGGCGTCAGCCTAGGTTTTGAGGGCTGTGGTGAATGCAATTTGAAAGGTTTCCTCCTATTTCTTAAGGAGATTAGTGAAGAAGGTGTTCATTGCATCTTGGTCAAATGAGCTAGAGGTATTTGCCATTGATACCTTGGAACAGAAAACTGGGTAAGAAAATATAATTATGAAGGAAAAAAAGGCATAAATGTAAAGGTGTGTTGGGAAAAGGATTCCCTCTACACAGTCGATCACCAGATTTACATGTTGACAAGGTGAGTATGTGAAGTATTTTGGGGTAACGGACCACCAGTTTAGGTCTTTGGCATTTTTACCTTGTCCAGTTTCCCATATATGCATGATCATGACATGATACGTGCCGAAAAAAGGTTTCATGAACATGCAAGAGTATCGATTATTACGGTACATAGAACCTAAGGTCAAAGGCTAGAGCGACTATATGTACAAGGGTAAAAGGTGGTTTGATTTAAAGGTCCCCGTCCCACTAGAGCATCAATATACCTAACCACATGTGAGGCAAAGAGCCTTGCGTGGGTCTAATAGTACTAATTGCCTGTTACACCATCAAAATGATCAGAAATTCATCGCGGGATAGAATGTTTTCGCTATCTCCCAACATACTCAAAGAGAGTTGTCGAGCCAATGCTACTCGCCATCCAAAAGTTTTCCTAAAGCTAAGGTTTAGGCAAGGAGTCTTTATTATGCAAAGTGTTGCATAAAAGTCAAATTATACTTAATAAGCCAAATAGAGATTATTTTGGAAAAAATTTTCCTTAACCAAATAGTAATCCTCTTATTTTCCTTTTTATTGAAAAAAGGTGGCAACTAGTCCCTAGTGGACTCACCATCTGTGAGGCCTTGCCCGGGCACTAGCTCGGTCCACTAGAGGGAGCCAAGATGCTTGTGAACTCTCAATTTCACACCCTCATCATCCAACAACAGCCTTATCACTTGCTGAGTTTAACGCATTATGCGGAGCCATTACGGTAGTCCCACTAACCGATTAGCAGGCAAGGGTTCAAGAGCAGCTCCTATGAGGTCTTGCCCAAGCACCAGCCCGGTCCACTAAAGGGAACGGGGATGCTCATTCAGGTTTAGACACACGATGAAACCCTCGAATTCGGATCGGTTGATTTTGAAAATGATTTTTAGGAGTCACCACCTTAATTTTATTTAGTTGGAAAAATATTAAGAAAAAATCCAAATTGACTCCAATTCATTAATTTTTAAATTAATTTGTCCAAGGATAAAAATCACTAGCCTTCGAACCAAGTTGAGTTCGGGGACTAGGTTTTTGGTTTTAAATAATCTAAATTTGGCTCTTAAGTTTAACATGACTTGGAAAATTGGATTTCATGAATGACATTTATCAGATGATATTAAAGAAAATGCATGAACATGGCATAACATAAATGTATGGTGAAAATAAAACATTCACAAATTAATAAAAAATAAAAAAGGAAAAGGGGATTGATTAGGATTTGGATTTAAGGTTTGGATTTAGATTCCAAACATGCCTATATACCCCATTAAATGAGGATCAAAACCCACGTAGTTCGTTCCATGATTAAGTAGAGGGATTTAGGAGTTGATCAGATTGATTTTGGTTTGGGTGTGTTGAAAGTGAGAAAAAAGACTGATACCTTGATTTTTTATGGGTGAAGGGTTTTACCGGACCGAAGTTCCATTTTATCGGGACAGGATGATTGGATGGATTGGAAGATTAATTAATTAATTAAAATGAGTAATTAATTAATATAATGAAAAGAATGGATAGATTAATTAATTAAAAAGATTAATTAATTAATTTGGATGAAAGGTGGATTGAGAAAACGGATTAATTTGATTTTGAAAAAAGGAATTATTTTTTAAAAAAGAGTGATTAATTAATTAATTAATTAATTTAGTGATTAATTAAAAAAGAGTTTTAGTTAATTAAAAAGATTAATTAACTTGATTAGGGTGAGATAATTAATTAATTAAAAAGATTAATTGATTAATTAGAGAGTGATTGGAGGGAGAATAAGAGAGGAATTTGAGGATAGCAATCTACTCAAATTCAAGAGGTATGTTGAAATGGATGAAATGGAGAGGTATTTATAGGAAAAGTGAGTGAGGGTAGCTTGGGAAGTGGGAAAGTGAAAAGACAAAAAGGGTAGAGCTAGAAAAAGGCAAAAAAAATCATATTAGGGGGTATTTTGGGGACTGTAGGCAGGCAGTCTAGGCAGCGCCACTGGAGGCCTGGGTGGTGCCACCGGGCCTCTTGGCGGTGCCGCCACTGGCAAGGTTGACTGCGCCGCCCAGGGCGCGCCAGCTCCTCTATGGGCATGCTGACTAGCTTTTTTTTTTTTTTTTAAGATATTGGTTGTTGGTATGAAGTTTGGGAATTTTAGATGTCTGGTGGCAATGTAATTGAAGGTTAAAAAAATTTCTTTCTGGGGCGCTGCCCCTGAACCCTCGCTCGCTAACCAGTTAGTGGGACCACTGTAATAGCTTCGTACAACACATTAAATTCAACAAGTGCTAAAGCTGCAATTCGATGTTGAAGCTGTAAAATTAAGGGTTCACAGCACCTCCAAAAAAAAAAAATTAGTCTTCAATTATATTGCCACTAGACATCAAAAATTCTCAAACTTCATACCAACAACCAATATCTTAAAAAAAAAGCCAGTCAGCATGCCCACCGAGGTGCCGGCGGCACCATCAACCTTTCTAGCGGCGCGCTGCTCAGGCTTTCAGTGGCGCCGCCCAGATTGCCCGCATGCAATCCCCAAAATACTCCCCCAATATGACTTTTCAGCTTTTTTCTAACTTTACCCTTTTGGCTCGCTCGCTAACCAGTTAGTGGGACCACTGTAATAGCTTCGTACAACACATTAAATTCAACAAGTGCTAAAGCTGCAATTCGATGTTGAAGCTGTAAAATTAAGGGTTCACAGCACCTCCAAAAAAAAAAAATTAGTCTTCAATTATATTGCCACTAGACATCAAAAATTCTCAAACTTCATACCAACAACCAATATCTTAAAAAAAAAGCCAGTCAGCATGCCCACCGAGGTGCCGGCGGCACCATCAACCTTTCTAGCGGCGCGCTGCTCAGGCTTTCAGTGGCGCCGCCCAGATTGCCCGCATGCAATCCCCAAAATACTCCCCCAATATGACTTTTCAGCTTTTTTCTAACTTTACCCTTTTGGTCTTTTTACTTTTCCACTTCCTAAACTATCCTCACCCACTTTTCCTATAAATACCCCCATTCACTTCTCATTTTTCTACACATCTTGAATTAGTATTGATGGTTATCTACTAATTCTTCTCTCCTTCTCCCTCCAACTACTCTCTATTTAATTAATTAATCTTTTTCATTAATTACTTATCTCACTCCAACTAAGTTAATTAATCTTTTTAATTAACTAAAATTTTCTTTTTTAATCACTCAATTAATTAGTTAATTAATCTTTTTAATTAATAAATTAATCCTCCAAAATCAATCATTCTTAACCCACCTTTCATCCAAATTAATTAATTAATCTTTTTAATTAATTAATTCATCCATCCTTTTCATCCTATTAATTAGTTAATTAATCATTTTAATTAATTAATTAATCTCCCAATCAATCCAATCTCACGGTTCCGATAAAATGGAACTTCGGTCTGATAAAACCCTTCACCCACCAAAAGTCAAGGTATTAGCCTTTTCTTCTCAAACCCAAATCAAATCAATCAATATGATCAACCCCTAGACCCCTCCACTTAATTGTGGAACAAACTATGTGGGTTTTGATCTCTATTCCATGGGGTACGTAGGCACATTTGGAATCTAAATCTAAACCTCAAATCCAAATCTCTATCAATCTCTTTTCCCTTTTTTTTTTAAATTAATTTGTAAATATTTTATTTTCACCATGCATTCATTCATGCATTTTCTTTAATATAATCTTATAAATGTCATTCATGAAATCCAATTTTCAAGTCAAATTAAATTTAAGAACCAAATTTTGATTATTTAAAACCAAAAACTTGTCCCTAAGCTCAATCTGGTTCGAGGCTAGTGATTTTATCCACGGGCAAATAAATTAAAAATTAATGAATTGGAGTCAATTGGGTTTTTCCTTAATTTTTCCATTTAAAAAATAAATTAGGGTGGCAATTCCCAAAATCATTTTTAAAATCAACCAAATCCGAACCCAAGAGTTCCATCGTGAAACTAAACACGAATGAGCATCCCGGTTCCTTCTTGCGGACTGAGCCAGTGCTCGGGTAAGGCCTCACAACTGGCGACTCCATTGGGGACTGGTCACCACCTTTTAAAAAAAAAAAGGAAAATAAGAGGATTACTATTTGGTTAAGGAAAAATTTTTCCAAAATGATCTCTATTTGGCTCATTAAGTATAATTTGGCTTTCATGCATCACTTTGCATAATAAAGGCTCTTTGCCTAAATCTTAGCTTTAGGAAAACTTTTGGATGGCAAGTAGCATTGGCTCGACAACTCTCTTTGAGTATGTCAGGAGATAGCAAAAGCATTCCATCCTGCGATGAATCCCCGATCATTTCAGTGGTGTAACAAGTAATCAGTACTATTGGACCCATGCGAGACTCATTGCCTCACATGTGGTTAGGTGTATCGATGTTCTAGTGGGATGGGGACCCTTAAATCGAACCACCTTTCACTCTTATACATATAGTTGCCCTAGCCTTTGACCTTATATTCTATGTAACATAATAATTGATATTCTTTCATGTTCATAAAACCCTTTTTTTAGCACGCAACACATCATGATCATGCATACATAATATGAGAAGCTTAATAAGGTCAACCCTTAAACACCTCAAAGACCCAAACCGGTGGTCTGTTACCCCAAAAATACTTCACACGCTCACCCTGTCAACATATAAACCCAGTGACTAATCATGTGGAAGGAATCCTTTTCCTGACACACCTTCACATTCATGCCATTTTTCCTTCACAATTCTATTTTCTTACCCATTTTTTCTATCTATTTTCTGTTTGAAGGTATCAATGGCCAATACCTTCAACTTCGATCAAGATGCCATAAGCGCTTTCTTCACCAGCCTCCTCAAGAAATAAGAGGAAACATTTTAAGCTGTACTCACCATTGCTCTTCAGACCCAAGCTAAAACTTTCACCAATGCTCTCAATGCCTAGTCTACCACCTTTACTGATGCCCTTAACTCCCAACTCTAGTCTATCATTAATAAGGTTAAGGAAATGATCAATGCCACTATCACTCCCCCTCTTGCTCGTGTTGAGCCTGCATCCACCCAAGCCGGGACCACCCATGCCACTACTTTTACTCCTCCCATTATTGATTTCACCAATAAAAGGAAAGCACCTGAGACTCCAACCTCTCTTACCGTGGACTTAAACACAACCACTCCCTCTCCCACTATGAATCATTTTCAAAGTGGAGATTTCTCTAACTTTCCCGAAGCTAAGAAATTAATGGAGAAAGTTAAGGTCATGGAAAAATTACTCAAGAACATCAAAAAGCACGAAGACATGATAGATGTCGACTCTTTAGCTCTCTTCCAAAATGCACAAGTTCCACCAAAATTCAAAATGCTGGTCATGGACAAGTTTAATGGCACCGCGTGTCCTAAAACTCATCTCAAGATGTATGTGGATGCCATGAGACCTTTCAGTGTGGATGACGAGCTCCTTGCTCAGTTGTTCCAACAGTTATTAACTGGAGCTGCTATTAAGTGGTTACTAGACCTTAACCAGAATCACATGAAAACTTGGGATGATATCTGCAATGCTTTTGTCAAACAATACCACTATAACATCAAGGTAGATGTCACCCGTCGAGATTTGGAAACCACTAAACAAGGGCTAAGAGAATCCTTCACCTCGTTCCTTACAAAAGCAGCTCAAATAGTAAAACGTTCATCTAAAGTAGAGCAAATTGACATCATAGTCAAGAACCTCCTCCCTTAATAGCAGGCTCATTTGAAAACACAATACCTCCCTAACTTTAAAGCTCTCATTGCCACTGCCACTAAGATCAAGGATTTGATTCAATTAGGATAAATCAAGGATAAATCCTCTAGGTATCACAAGAACACTAACTACACCACCAATACCACCTAAAGAGAGAGGGAGATAAATGTTGTGTCCTGTCCCCAGCCGACAAAGTTAGAAACAAGGAGGACTTTCTCTGAGCTGGGCATGCCCCTTAGCGTCGTTTACAAGAAAGCCCTAGAGGTTAATCTGGTTAAGCCTTTAGACTCATGACCTCCTCCAAACCCCTTGCCCAAGGGTTATAATGCTAATGAGCACTATGACTATCATCAAGGGCCGGGGTACAAAACTGATGCATGCCAGGTTCTGAAGCATAAAATCTAAGACCTTATTGATAGTGGAGACATCATTGCTCTCAAACCCAAAGCCTAGCACCACCATCTATCCTTTTCTGAACCACCGAGCTCACCCGACCATCTCAAGCTTCATCCAATAACTGATATTTTGAGAAGAGTGCCAATGCTGCTATGTCCCTATCCAAGTCCTCGGAGTCTAAGTCAGAGTCTTTTGAGTTTGTTTTCTATTAAAATTTTCTTTTTGAGTCTGTCAGGTGTTGTCCTTCTGAGTTTGTATTTTGCCTTCT
This sequence comes from Reutealis trisperma, assembly GCA_947687605.1. Lineage (NCBI taxonomy): Eukaryota > Viridiplantae > Streptophyta > Magnoliopsida > Malpighiales > Euphorbiaceae > Reutealis > Reutealis trisperma. Next base: position 19,673 of record CANTUT010000198.1, read on the forward strand.
AGGCTTATCCTTTAATGTACTTATGATGGAACTTTTATCAGTAATAAAAAGTTTGAACTTTTTGATTTGCTTTAATTTTTTTGGATTCATCTTTAAATGGGACATCTTAAAAAATATACAAAAAAAAAATGAAAAAGGCAAAAAAAAATTAAAAAGGCAAAAGGATTAATTAATTATGGCACAAAAAAAAATCAAAAATCCCATACATTGCATTTGTATGGCAGTAGTGAAAAAGCTTATGGACTGTTCTATACAAGACAGGATAGGGACGACCAAGCATCGCAGTTCACGAGATCCTTACCTACATACACAAGAAGCTTGTCAAAGAGAAGTCATGGAGAATGAAGACAGAATAGACTGAAAGGTATCATGACCAGTTGAATGCCATCGAGGAAAAAAGAATCGGTGTTCCATACAAAATTCAAGGTTATCAATGGAGACTAAGCCTAGCACTTCAACTAAAAGGTGAGAGACTAGGGTTCGCAAGAAGGAAATCCATTTTTAGAAGAAATCTAAGCCCTTATTCATGATCCAAGAGGAAGTTCAAACTGAACTAGACTGGATAATGCAAGCTCAAGAAGATCCTATCCGACAGAGGCACCATCTTCACAGATGTGGACAAAAACAAATACTCCCATCCTGGCAACCCAGATCAGTTGAAATGATACATCATTCGAAGATGATATCTACATTTCATTTTCTATTTTTCATGCATATGTAATCAGAACTACGTGAACCTGATTCTCCCTAAAAGAAATAATTGACGAAAAAGTGATATAAGGGATACATAAGCAGCCCGACTCGGGTGCAGTCCAAATCATAATACAAAATATTTTGTTGCATCGCATTCTCATTCTCTTTGTGCCTAGCACATCATTCACTTAATTCTTTTGCCTAAATGAAAAAGAAAAAAAAAAAAAAGAATGCTCACTAAGTTGAAAACCTAAAAGGGCAGCTTAGGCATAAATTAGAGTAAAAATAAAAGATGTCTCATTTAATGATGATCAAATCTTGCAAAATGTAAACCCATCATGAAAGATAGCCCTTTCAATGTCGTCTATAGCTTATTCTATTTTGTGCAGTCCTGTCAACCTGCAATTATTTCAAAAAAAAAAAAAAAAAAAGAAGTCATGTTTGAAGTCATGGCCTAGCCAATCCTCCTCTACCTCTAAGATGCAAATCTCTCATGTCCTCATCAGAGTCAAAGTCTATCACAATATCTTTTTTTGAGTCACTATTGCAATGTGTAGTGTTGCACTTCCAGTAGACCCCTGAGTCTCTTTCAAAGAATGAGTCACTCCATTTGCTTGGGCTGCAGTCCTCTTGCTACTAGTGGCTCCTCATACAGTCTTTCCTTTCTCAACTGCTTCATCCTCTATTCCTCTCGGCAGGGCACTCTAGTACTCTTTCTCAATTGGCCAAACCACCTTTATCAACTACCTGGTATATCTCTCTATAATCCCAAGTGAAATCCCAAAATAAATAGCATGATAACCCCTCAACCAGCCATCACCTGATAGCTCTAGCAATGGGAGTTGTGATCTGCACAAACTCCAAGAAAGAAAAACTGGGGGCATGCCCTAAGTCTGCCTCATCTACCTCAAAACCCTCATCCCTTAGTGGAAAGCATTCAAACTAAGCCCAACAGGCAAACCACTCAACACCTATGGCCCCCAGTCATGAGACATCTAATCCTTTACCATTGGTAGTGCTAAAGATATCCTTTAGGGGCAAGCTGCAAGCAACCATCTTATTCGATCTCTGACTAAGTCTCAGTAAGGTATGTGCAGACTGAAAAACAAGGGCCACCATCTGAAAATGATCCATCAACCACACTTTCAAAATAACCCAAAACTTAAAGCAGACACCCACAAAGCACCTCCAACAGAAAGGATAATAGTAGACAAAGTTTTCTCACTTGGTGAATAACTGGCAAGATAGTTCATCTTTCTAAATCTTGAACAAAGCAATTGAGGCTCATCAATATCTTTATTAGTACAGCTCTAACCATAAAATGTCTCTGTTTCATCTGCTATTGTGGCATCACCCTAATTAACAAACCAGTAACTGACACTCAAACAGAAAATCGAGGCTCTCATGTTAAGCCTCTGCACCCCTTATATCCCCCTGGTCACTGGAATCATGGAACTTTTCTCACAGTGGTCAAATTCACTTAACCATCACCAACCATCATCTGGCTTGCAACATTCTAAGGCAAATCAAAAACTCCTAAAAAATTCAAAAAAAGCCAGACTTTGAACTCTAGCACCACCAGAGTTGCCTTGAGTCATAGCCAAGCCATACTCCCTATCTCCTTGGAATAGGCACAGCCCCTTCTTAGCAACACCAAAATAGAAACTACGGGCCACCAAATTCCAAAATATAAAGCAACCCCTCAAACTCCTCGTAATACCACCATGGCAATCATCTCATACCAACCCAAGTTGAGTTCCTCAACCTTGTCGAGTTCCTCAGTCCATAAATGCATGTCTCTATAATACAAAAAGGTCACATAAAAAAAATTGCATTCACAAAGTAATTGCGCGAATCCACCCTCATGCATCCATTCATTACAGGTATCACCACAAATCATGTATGACATAGAAGTCAGGCAAAAGGTCCATGAATTCTAAAACATGTATGCATTATCTGCGCACCAGTACCTATGCAATCATCTACAATCATACATCGTCATGCATAAGATGAGGCAATAGCCTCACTAACATCTCCTTAAGCTTACCAGTACTTCCTCAAAGCTAACCAATACCTCCTAAAGTTGACCAATGTATCTTTGAGGCAAAATGATACCTTTTCAGACCTAATCAATGAAGTGTGACTTCTAGAACCCTTTTTACTCCCAGCAAAGTTCCTTTGAGCCTTCTGAAAAGGCCCAACCTTTCACATTCAGAAGCCCAAGTTTCTTTAGCACAACCAAAATCTTATCAAAATCTTTAGAGCCAACTTGCCATAGGTCGAGACTCTCCTTTCACTAAACTATCGACTTCACCCATAAATGTCTAGAAACGGTCACCTAGATATCCATGTGGTTCTTTTTTCCATCTCTTTCATCCAAATCCATCAACTCCACCTATAAATGTCTAGAAACGATCACCTAGACATCCATGTAGTTCCTTTTTCCATCTCTTTTATCTAAATCTATTAATTCCACACATAGATGTTTAGAAACAATCACCTAGACGTCTATATGATTCCACTTTCCACTTTTTTTACCCAAATCACGTTTACCTTTAGCATTAAGGCTAAATAGATAATCTTGATTGAGATTTACCCATATCATCTTTACTTCCAATATTAAGGCTGGACAGATAGTCTTGATTGAGATAACCTTGATCATCTTTACCTCCAACATTAAGACTGGATAGATAGTCTTAATTGAAATTTACCAAATCATCTTTACCTCCAATATTAAGGTTAAACAGATAGCCTTGATTGAGATTTACATAAATCTTTTTTATCTCCAACATTAAGGCCGGACAGATAGCCTTGATTGAGAATCACCCAAATCATCTTTACCTCTAGCATTAAGGCCAAATAGATAGCCTTGATTGAGATTTACCCCAAATCATCTTTATTTCCAACATTAAGGCTAGACAGATAGCCTTGATTGAAATTCACTAAACTTTTTTTTTATCTCCAATATTAAGGCCGGACAAATAGTCTTGATTGAAATTCACAGAACCTTTTTATCTCCAACATTAAGGCCAGACAGATAGCCTTGATTGAAATTTACCAAACCTTCTTTATCCTTTAACATTAAGGCTGAATAAATAGTCTTGATTGAAATTCACCAAACCTTCTTTGTCCTTCAACATTAAGGCCAAACAGATAGCCTTGATTGAAATTCACCAAAACCATTCTCGTATCCAACGTTAAGGCTGAACCGATAGCCATTGATAAAACCTCATTTATCCTAAAGAGCCTTTTCCCAAAGGATCTGACAAAGACACACAAGCTCAGAGTCTGACATGGCACCTCTTCCCAATGTTCACTATCATCAGAATCACCTTTTGTTCAAAGCCAATTCTAATGAGGGGGTAATTGTGAACCCTTCATTTTACACCCTCATCATCCAACAGTAGCCTTATCACTTGTTGAGTTTAACATATTATGCAGAGCCGTTATGGTGGTCCCGCTAACCAGTTAGCGGGCAGGGGTTCTAGGGCAGTGCCCCTGAAAGAAAATTTTTTTGCCTTCAATTATATTGCCACTAGACATTAAAAATTCCCAAACTTCATACCAACAACCAATATCTTTAAAAAAAATAAAAAAATAAAAAATAAAAACTAGTCAGCACACCCACTGAGGTATCGGCAGTGCCATCGACCTTTCCTGTGGCGCGCTGCCCGAGTCGCTAGCGGCGCCGCCCAAAGGCACGGTGGCGCCACCCAGGCCTCCGGTGGTGTTACCCAGATTGTTCGTCTGCAGTCCCCAAAATACCCCCTAATCTGATTTTTCAGCTTTTTTCTAACTCTACCCTTTTGGTCTTTTCACTTTTCCACTTCCTAAACTACCCTCATCCACTTTTCCTATAAATACCCCCCTCCACTTCTTATTTCTCTACACATCTTGAATTAATATTGATAGTTATCTACTAATTTCTCTCTCCTTCTCCCTCCAGCCACTCTCTAATTAATTAATTAATTTTTTTAATTAATTAATTATCTCACCCCAACCAAGTAAATTAATCTTTTTAATTAACTAAAATTTTTTTTAATCACTCAATTAATTAGTTAATTAATCTTTTTAATTAATTAATTAATCCTCCAAAATCAATCATTTTCTTAACCCACCTTTCATTCAAATTAATTAATTAATCTTTTTAATTAATTAATCCATTCATTTTTTTATCCTATTAATTAGTTAATTAATCATTTTAAGTAATTAATTAATCTCCCAATCAATCCAATCACCCGATCCCAATAAAATGAAACTTCAGTCCAGTAAAACTTTTCACCTACCAAAAGTCAATGTATCAGTCTTTTTCTCTCAAATCTAAATTAAATCAATCAATCTGATCAACCCCTAAACCCCTCCACTTAATCGTGGAACGCACTACGTGGGTTTTGATCCCCATTCAATGGGGTATGTAGGCACGTTTGGAATCTAAATCCAAACTTCAAATCCAAATCTCTATCAATCTCTTTTCCCTTTTTTTTAATTAATTTGTGAATATTTTTATTTTCACCATGCATTCGTTCATACATTTTCTTTAATATCATCTTATAAATGTCATTCATGAAATCCAATTTTCAATTCAAATTAAACTTAAGAGCCAAATTTTGATTATTTGAAACCAAAAACTTAGCTCCTGAGTTCAACCTGGTTCGAGGCTAGTGATTTTATCCATGGGCAAATTCATTAAAAATTAATGAATTGGTGTCAATTGGGTTTTTCCTTAATTTTTCCATTTAAAAATAAATTAGGGTGGTGACTCCCAAATTATTTTTAAAATCAACCAAATCCGAACCTGAGAGTTCCATCGTGAGACTAAACTCGAATGAGCATCCCGGTTCCCTCTTGCGGACCGGGCCGGTGCTCGTGCGAAGCCTCACAATGCTCATTCGAGTTTAGACTCATGATTAAACTCTTAGGTTCGGATTTGGTTGATTTTAAAAATACTTTTAGAAGTCGCCACCTTAATTTTATTGAGTTGCGAAAACATTAAGGAAAAAACTCAAATTAACTCCAATTCATTAATTTTTAATTAATTTGCCCAAAGATAAAAAATCACTAGTATTTGAACTAGATTGAGTTCGAAGACTAGGTTTTTAGTTTGAAATAATCTAAATTTGGCTCTTAAGTTTAATTTGACTTTAGAAAAAATTGATTTCATGAATAATATTTAGAAGATGATAATTATAGATAACATACATGAATATGGCATAATATGAATGCATGAAAATTGATGAAACAATAAACATTTACAATTCAAGGAGAGTGTTCCCTCTAATCCTTAAAGATTTAGGGGAACCACATGATCACTCTTCAATTCCAATTGAGATAATTACATTGATAAAAAATAGGATGTGTTCTCTAGCCCTTATGGGATTCTAAAAACACTACATATTCCCTTACAAATATCATTAAAAAAAAAAAAAAGAACAATTGATTACATTTAAGAAAAATGGAAAATGAACTTAATTTGAAAAATTGGATTTGAAGTTTGGATTTAAATTCCAAACATGCCTACATACCCTGTTTGAATAGAGATCAAAATCCATGTAATTCGTTCCACGATTAAGTGGAGAGTTTATAGAATGATTAAAATAATTTTTGGTTTGGAGAATGAATTTGATGAAAATGCTTTGAATTTTGATGGACGAGATGGAAAAAGTATTTTGCCAGACCAAAGTTTCATTTTATTGGACCAGGCAAGTGGATTAATTAAGGAAAATGATTAGTGAGTGAATTAATTAATTAAAATGATTAATTAATCAATCAAAATAGTAGATAAGTAAAAAGAGATTTTTTATTTAATTTTAAAAAATGTAATTAATTAATTAAAAAGATTGATTAATTAATTAACTTGTGAGTGATTAAAAAAAATTAATTAATTAAAAAGATTAATTAACTTGGTTTGGGTGAGGAAATTAATTAATTAATTAATTATGATTAATTAATTAATTAGAAAGTGGATGGAGGGAGAAGAATAAAGAAAGTTGATAGATAACTATCAATATAAACTTTGGTGTGTATTGAAATGAAAGGTAAAGGGCCTATTTATAGGCAAAATGAGGTGAGAGTAGTTTAGGTAGTGAAAATGTGAAAAGACCATGAGGGGTATGGCTAGAAAGCACTAGGAAAACAAGTTGGGGGTATTTTGGGAACTACAGGCGGGGTGGTGGGGCCTGCATCATTGGAAGCACCGGCGGCACCACGTGCGACACTCCGCCGGCGTCGTAGCCACCTGCGCCTCATTGGGAGTGCTGGGTAGATTTTCACTTTTTCTCTTGCCTAGGTTTTGGAACTTTCATATCAATTTTTAGGAGTTACAAAGCGCAAAAAATTATCAGTCAGTGTCGTTAGGCTCGAAATTAATTTTAAAACATTTTAACAGTTAGTTAGTGAGATAATCCGATTAGTTTTAAAAAAATATTGTCTGATACAGAAGGTTTGATCAGGGTAAGAAAAGCGTCTGATTGCGCCAAAAAATATCTCGGTCAGTATTGGTGAGTTCAGAATTAACTTTAAAGGTATTGAAATGAGAGTTCACAACCCCTAGCTTAGGGAGGATCTCTAAACTAATTATCAAAGCTTCACATACAAAGCTTCATATTTAACCATCTCTTCATCCTCCACCTCGTCAACAACAACACTTACACTTTAACTCATAAACTTCCATAACTGACCATATGCATTCAACCACCATAACAAGCATTCAACTTTGTAACAAACGTGGCTTTGCTCTTTATTTAAAATTCTTGAGATTTAAGAACATTCATTCAGAGAGGTAACGTGTGTTACTTTCCTTTAAGAGTCTAAATTACATTGTCTTACTCAAACTTAAGAGTCCTTACAAAAAACTAAAACTTAGGGTATTACATGGATTTTTAAGACAAATAATGAGTTGTGTTGGATTCTGAATACCTAATAGCGATTGTTGCTGCTTGTGAGGCCTCACCTGAGCACCGGTCTGATATGTTAAATGGGATCGAAATGTTCATTTGGGTTTGAACTCATGATGAAACCTTCGGGTTCAGATTAGTTTATTTTGAAAAGAGTTACCACCTTAGTTTTATTTTACTTAGAAAAAGATTAAGGGAAAAACCCAAATTGACTCTAATTAATATCCCAAAGAAAAATATCACTAGCCTCAAAAGCCAAAGAAGATTCAGGGACTAGGTTTTTTGTTTATTTAGAAAAATGATTAGTTTGACAAATTTAATATAAAAATGACTTAAAATAAATTTTATGAATAGTTTATATAATGCATGGATAATTATAAAATTCATGAATAAACAAATAGATAAACATTCATTCTAAGTAGAAAAGTAAAGCAATAAAGTAAAGGAATTAATTTTCAATTCAAAAATTAATTTACAATTCAAAACTACAATAGGGGATACTTCCTCTAACCCTTATGAGTTCTAGGGAAGTCACACATTCTCCAAAATAATTTCAAAGCAATTACTAAAGAAAAAGAGAAACAAAATCAACATCATAATAAAGAAAATAAACTAAAAGCAAATATCACAAAGAAAAGAACTAATTCATAACAAGAATAGATAAGAGAAGGATTATTTCTAATTTAAATTGGATTTGATGTTTTAAACAAGCAAGCCTACGTATCCCTTTGAATGGGAATCAAAATCCAAATAGTTTACCCTTCTTGCAAAGGAGTTAGTTTAGCCTAGCCATTTTATCATGTTTCAATTCATTAATTGAAAGGTGAGTTGATTGATTAAATAAGATCAGTTGATTACTGAGTTATTAATTAGGTCAGGTTTTAATTAACAAGTTGATGCAACAATTCAAATCATTTACCAAGTTAATTAAATCAAATTCTAATCAAGATGCCTTAAAATAATGAAAGAAAATGATAAAATGTGCAAAGCAAAGAAATAATAAATGAAAGGAACAAACTAAACAACCCTAAGAAAATGAAAAAAAATAAAACAAAATAACAAAAGAAGAAAATAAATACCTTATGAGGATGAGACTTGGGGACGTAGGGCGGATGAAGCGGATGACCAGATTATAATTTCACCTTCTCAGCTTGGCGAAATGACAACCTTAGAATGGAGACTCGAACGACATTATTCGGACCTCCTCGGACTGATTTGAGGAGAGCTACCGCGAAACGACCACCCAAATAAAATAAAATAAAATAAAATTTTAAACTAAAAAGTTCATTCCTTTCAGAGCAAACTTTAAAAATATTGATTGCTTTGAAATCCATTAGTTTGATTAAGCAATTCTGAATGTGGAAATGAGGTAGGAGGGATGTTGCTTTTATGAGGAGAGAGTTGGGAGCAAAAATGGTGAATTCTCAATTTGGGATTTGCCTCCCAACACACAAAACCACATAGGATGCTTCAAGAACTGCACATGATGACTGCAGGACAGAATGGAACAGAAGGCAACCACATAGCACCTGTGCAGTTCCACACAGAACCTCTGTGGTTTCGCACAGGGTTTGTGCGGTCACAGTTGCCCTATGTGGTCCCCACGAGACCGCCCGCTATTTTTGACTCCTATCTCACCCGTTTCATATCGGATTTAAACTCGGTTTGATTCTATGGGTTCGTAATCGAGTGCCAGCTGTCTGGAAGTGTAAAATTAAGGGTTCACATTGCCGTAACTCATGGTACTCTAGGTCCCCTTTTTTTATTTTCATTTTTTAGCTATTTTTTATTTTATTTTATGTTTTTTCTTTGTTTTTAATTTTATTTTCCTTTCTTGAATTCCATAGGTGCTTACACAAAAACTCATTTGAAATTCAAGGAAAAAAAAAAGTCATTTTCACATACTAATGTCCGGCCTTTGGTTGGAGAGAAGGGAGTAAGGTAAGAAAGAGTGGATGAAGAGAGAGAGAGTGAGAAGTTAGGGTTTTGAGAGTTTTAGCTTGAAGAAGGCATACGTAGCATCTTGTTTGGTGTGAAATATGATGAGTAGGATGTCGTATATAAATTCTAGTGAACTTGAGGCTAGAAACAGCAATAAGGGCAATTGTTATAACTAAATCGAAATCAGAGGATTTTTATGTAATAAATTAAAATTTAGGGATAATGAGTGTAATTTAGCCATTATTGTAGCCTTTTCCATTTATTTTTTTGTTCTTTCTATTTTCTATTATTAATAACATTTAGATTTATTATGCTTGTTTACCACATTTGATTTTCTTCTCTATTTACTGCGTTTAATCTTTTTTGACGGATTTTTTTTTCAAGTTTATTTATCTCATTTAAGATGGATTTATATTTTTATTACGAGCTTTACTTTTAACAACGGACAAACACTTGTTGATATTTATTTCAAGCTCAGTAAAAATAAAAATAAAAACCACAGAAGTCAAATGGTGCTTCTATTTGCTATAAAAATGACTTAATCCTTCAAGATTATTGTTATGTTTTGTATTTTAGATTTATCTTAATAATTTTTTGAGAAGTTATAGTATTATATTATCTTATATATTTATATTATACTATCTTATTATTTAATGAATATTATTTTCTTCAAAAAATTATTTATTTTCAAAGTGTTCGAATTTAGATCGGATCACCCATAATGGATTGATCTAAATTCATTTTAATTATAAAATAAATAAAAAAATTATTAAAAAAAGAAAAATTATTAAAAAAAAGAAAGTTATCTTTTTATGGATAACTGCCAAGCAGTTATCTAAAAAGTAATATATGCAGAAGAAAAGAAATTTGCTGCAACTTTCTCTGTAATTGTGATTGAACAAATACAATAGAAAGAAAATTGGGTTGTGGAAAAAGTGCATTTCTTTGTGATTTTCATTAGACTTAGTATTGCTTATACATACAACTTGTGGATTATCAAAAGGTAAATACTGATTGATTATTTATTTAATTCGCATTTTTTAACACAAAGGAAAGTTATTTAATATTTAATTAGAAAAATATTTTCTATTATCAATTTTTCGAAATGTCAAAAATAAAAAAATATATATTTTTTAAAGATTATGAACAAAATAAACATTGCCTAAAATTTCAATTTTCTGTTTTTAAAAATGAATTTGCTTTTATAGGCACTATTTGTATCATGATTGTATTTTAATGTTTGGAGTACTCAAGCAGCAAGCAATTTTAAGATTACTGTGTTTCCACTTAGAAAACTTGATATTCCCCCATCTCAAAAAAGTTGTCCACTTTTTTTTTATACAATTTAAAAAAATATTATTATTTGCTTGCTAACTTATAAATTTTATTATATTTTTCTATTTATATCATTGCATAAACTCATTTATTATTATTTTTATTATTAATGTTAAGAATACATACATTTCTATTAATAAGGATAAAATTGACAAATACCTATAACTATTTTTAGAGTTGACAAGTATTTTGGAAAATCATAAAAATGAATAATAGATAATTTTTTTAAAACGGAGAGAATATTTATTATAAAGGAAACATGTAGAAAACAATTATTTTGGAAAATTGAAAATTTTTTTTATTTTTGTTTGGAATATATAGCATTTGAATATAAAACTCTATTTCTTTTTTTTTTTTTAAATTCATAATATTACACTCCAATTTTCTGTAAACATGCTCTAAGAAAGTTAATTAACACAGAAGTGTTATTTTTGTGAAAAGGAAAATTAGTTATTTTTAAATAAAGTGGCTTACTCTTTGCAAAATGGAAAATTATTTTTTGGATTTCAACTTATTAATAGTGAATAAGCTAAGGAAAAAAAAATTATATAATCACCCACTCAATAGTTTATCTACTATTTTTTATAATTTTTGATACTGGCCAATAATCGATAATGACCAACTAGCACCTTAATTACTGATAACTGCATAATTCATAATTTATTTTTTTTTAATATTTAAATTTTTTAAACATTATCCCTCTAATGTAAGCCTAACCTAAATAATTAAAAGCATCTTTAATGGTATTCTCTATGCATAAAAGTTTGTAAATTTATTAAATTAAATTTAAGGTAAAAAGTGAAATAAACTTTCTAAATATAGGGAATTAAATTCACTCTTGCTATAAAATAGAGGGAAAAGAATAGAGAAAAGTAAAAAAAGAATAAAAGAGAGAATAATTTCTGTGTGTATAACTTTATTGATTGTAATATCTATTTATAGGCATCAATGATTACAAAGATAATAGAGATAGAGTACTATCTCATAAGGAACTCTATCTATAGTAATAAGAATAGACATCCAATGTTATCACAACACATATAATATTATCGTAACATATATAATATTATCATAACACTCTCCTTAGATGTCTATTATAAAAAATATGCCTTGTTAAAATCTTATTAAGAAAAAACTTATGAGAAAAAATTTTTAGTTAAGGAAAAAAAAAGTATATTATTCTTGTATAATTTGTGCATAAAACTGTCTCATTAAAAACTTTGTCAGGAAAACTCAATGGGATAAAATCTAGGCTAAAGGGAAAAAGAGTACAATGCATAAGAGTCTCTCTCTCATGAAGACATGATTTTTAACAAATATCTCATAGCTAGCATATGCCAATTTTATTCACCAACTTCTCAAATATTATAGGGAATGTCTTTTATAAATAAATCTGCCAAGTTATCATTTGATTGAATTTGTTGAACATCATATCTCTCGAAATTATGTATCCAAATACATTTAAGTAATATACACATATAATAATTTATTTATAACATTCCCGTTTTGAATATTACTTGCGTCATGAATATGTTTCGTTATAAATCTTACTAGAAAACCCAAAACCCAATGGGAAAAAAGCATAGCTAAGGAAAAAAGTACATTTCATGTGCTATTTTGTCATTGCATAGATTGCTTCATTAAAACATTTGTCTAAGAAAATCTTGTGGAACAAAAACTTGACTAAGGAAAAGAGTATAATCATATATTAATTTACTCTCCCTAATAAGGATAGATTTTAATACGGCGTATATTAATCGATGAAACAATGTTGTTTAATACCACACTAGATAAAGAATTAGTATATAAGTTTATTAGGTTACCACTTAAGCGAATTTGGTGGATATCTCTTCTGGAGCTCATGTATATACAAGAATTTGGGTGAAGTTTATATATTTACTTCGTCACCCTTGATATACCCACATTTAATTTGTGCAATGTAAATTGCATTATTCTCAAAATACAATGGAAGTATCTTTAGTAAGGTATTTCAGGACTATAAAAAATCTTTTTAAAATTACAATACCACCATAAATTAATGCATAGCTAGTCTAAGATCTACCATTATAAAGATCAAGCAAATAACCAACATCCACATATAGACCAATTTCAAATATGAATTAATCAAAATATTAATAATATTAATAATACATTGAAGATAATATTTTACACCATTCTAATGTCTCTTAGTAGGTGCAAGCTATACCTAGTTAGGAATTTTTCCTACAAATGCAATTTCAGACCTAATATAATTTGCAAGATATATGAGTACTCCTACAACACTTATATATGGTACTTCAAGACCAAATAACTCTTTGTTATCTTATTTAGGTCTAAAAGGGTATCTCTTCACTTTCTGTGAGAGGACCACCGCTGGTATACTTAAGAGAAAAGATTTATCCACACAAAATTGCTTAAGTATATTTTCCACATAAGTTAGTGTATTAGGACTCCTTGATGATCAATCTGCAAGCTGATACAAAATTTTATTTCCCCTAAATTCATCTCGAACTCACTTTTCAAATAAATACATATTTTTTTGAGTTCTTTAGGAGTCCCATTTAAATTATCCACATATACTGCAATAACATAACCATTATATGATCTTTTATGACTATATATGAACATAGTATATTATTCACATATCCTTCTTTCAGTAAAGATTTAATCTAATGATTATACTACATACATCCATATTGCTTTAATCCATATAGGGATTTATGCAATTTGATATGAAAATACATGTCACGTAATCCATACGAGGATTTATGCAATTTGATGAAATACATGTCACGTGTTTAATGCAAATTCATTTTTGATATCTTTAGTCCTTTTGGACTTTTATATAAATATTATTTTTATAAGGCATATACCAAGCCTTTATTTAACTGCCATATTAATTAAGTCATGGAACATGATCATATCCATAATGGAAGAATTAGTTTTCTCATAGTTAATACTAGGTCTCAATGAAAAAACCCTAGCAACTAGTCTTCCTTTATATCTTACCACCTCATTATTTTCATTATACTTTCAAACAAACATCCATTCACATTTTTGGGGAGTTAGCATAACATGTCCAAATCTTGTATTTAAAAACTAAGTCTAGCTTTGCCTGAATTTGCCTATTTCCATGGTGGCCAATCATGTCTATACTGACATTTAGTTATATTCATAGGTTCTAGATCCAGATTATCTCTTAAGATAATAAGAGCTACTGTTGAGGTAAATTTATCGTCGATGATAATTGAATTTCTATTAACTCTTTCTCCTATATCACAAAATTAATTGAGATTTCATAGTTTTCATTTATATGATCATCAACTCTGAAAGTTATATCTAAATGATCTAATTATTCCATTATCTCAATCAATGTCTCATAATTGGCTATAGTTCTTTGACTGAGATCTTTCTCTTCAAGAAGCTTCTCTTCAGGAGATTTTATGAGTGACGTTACTTTTCTTTTTTGTGGATTCTTATGTTTAGGTCATCCACATTTTTGGTGTGTGTCAATTTTTAATTAGAATCGTGACCCTTATTATGGTATTGGCAACTAGAATATGAGACTATTATCACTTTTTGGCATATATTAATGCATTTGGCAGTTGAGTTGTAATTTGATATAACTATATTATTTTTATAAACTTCTAGTTAATTTTGACTTATACATGGATCAAAAATAGGATTTTCCTTCTAGGAAATTTCTCAACATTCTTTAGCACTGCAAGTACTTTTTCTCCCCCTAATATCGAGAAATGTATCTTATCAAAATAAATTCTTAAGTCTCCTTTATAGTCCCATTTTCACATATTGAGGTGGTGCTATTAATACATATATGGCACAACCAAAAGCTAGTAAATGAGAAATATTAGGCTTATATCCATGTGCAAGTTGTAAGGAGAGTATGTATGATATAATGACATGTAATGCCAAATGTTTAACTATTGAACTTCATGTTCAATGCTTGAACTACATGTTCAAGTAACATGTGCATATACACTGGAGACAATAAAATTATACAACTTATTGATAAAATATAATCCAATTAAAATGTGAAGACATTAAAAGCGAAATCCAAAATAATAAAAATGTAAAATCCTTGTCAATTACTCCTTTAGGGAGTTTACATAAAATCACAGATATTAAATTGGGTTGTGTCTTTTATATGAGTTGTTATTTTTCCAAAGTTCTCATGATCTATCAAATAATTTATAGCATTCACTTCAGAAAATGAAATTGTATTAGTGGGACTTGTTTGATGATTTTTCATTAGCAATTATTATTTGCAACCACTATAAGACAAATAATATTTGTAAATTTTTACTTTTTTTTATTGCTGCTGTAGGAGCATATTAGAGGCATGGAGAGTAGTATATGTCTTCTCTAATATATCATATTTCACAATTTTATCACCACACAATTTTAGTTGTGAAGTAATTCTAAATGTAGTTAACTTGTATTATGAAAAAAACTTAAAATCTTGTAGGTGAATTTAGCCAATCATATTGAATTTATGGTAAGACCTCAATTTTCAAGAGTATGAAATCTATCTTTGAAGTTCTTCTAGAAAATACAAAAATATTGAATAGTGAGATATTTAACCTTTAAATCCTCACTTAAATAAGGTTTAAGTATGATCATATATAACTTTTGTCTTATTTTTATTTTAATCATAAATTAAAATCAGACACCATAAAAATTTATCACAAAAATTCATTTTGATGTTATATTTTTTCAACTTGAACCACAATATGCATAAATCAAATAGTTTAGCTCTTTAAAGTTGATCAAGTTATATACAATATATGCCTTTCAACTTTGATAAGATTTATAATGACTTCTATCTCATAAATTTATTTTAATAAATGAACTCATGTCAATACAAAATTCATCATTAATTATTATGTAAAATAGACACGAACAATGAGCAATATCAAACTTAAAAACTCAATTTAAATTTCTTTACAAAAATAGAGATATACAGCTCCAATAAATATATTTTAGCTAATGAAAAAGTATTAATATTATTCTAGCATAAAGTAACTAGATCACAAAATGCTTAAATTTTGAACATTTTCAACAAAATTATTACTGAAGAGCAACAAATCCAAGCTATAGTAGCAAAGAAAATTTTAGCAATTTAATAATCAAATGGAACTTTTGAATTAACAATATAATATATGATTAAAAAAAACCTTTTTCAATTAAAATGCCACTAAGAAAACCAAAGGATGTACTAGTTAACAAATTAATTAAGACCCAATTCAAAAAATTTTGTATTTAGTATTCATGATAAATAATTCTTACCCTTGCTGTTGAGGGCCATAAATTCTGATTTCGTCAAATTCAACATTGTCTAAGTAATATACTAAATATGATTATAATAAAATCAGTCATTCAAAAATTTATAAACAATTTATTTAATTCTTCAGAAACATAGGATATCAATTTTTTAATAAATTATGATACTTAGTTCTTCAAGAACTTAAAATGCTAATTTTTCAGGAATTTATACTTTATTTATTTATTTATTTTGATTAGTTTTTCAGAAACTGTAGAAAATATTAGTTTTTCAAGAACTGTAAAGAATATTAGTACTTCAGGAATTATAAAAAATATTAGTTCTTCAAGAATTATATTAATTTATTTAATTATACAATAATTTAGAATACAAGTTTTTCAGGAACTATAACATTAATTAATTAATTTAACTCTTCAAGAAAAATAGATAATACTAGTTCTTCAAGAATAGGAATTAAGAATACAAGTTCTTTAGAAACTGTAATTACTTAATTAAAATTAAATAGTATCAAATAATAATCTCCATAAAAAATGATAATAAAATTATTATCACATAATAACTATAGTTTATAGTGAGTGGTGCATATGGTAGAACGAATTCAATAAATCCCAAAAAAAAAAAAAATTTGGAAAATATGAAAAATAAATCAATAATAAGATACTCTCTAAATTTCTATGAAAATGATACACATGGCCTTCATAAAATAAACGTGTGAATGATATTGACACATATAAAACTTATAATTAATGGCTTAATGTGATTTAAGAAACTCACATATCATATAATGAGTGGTGCATCCAAACATAATAAAATATGTTTATCATAGCCACTATTAACAATCCTTCAAAGGGTTGCTAAAAAAAATTGGTAGAACGAATTCGTGCTGATAACGTGATATAAAATAAAGAGAAAAGAATAGAGAAAAATAAAGAAAGAATAGAAGAGAGAATAATTTCTATGTGTATAATTTCATTGATTGTAACACCTATTTATAGGTGCCAATGATTACAAAGATAGGGATAGAAATAAATTACTATCTTATAAGAAACTTTATTTGTAGTGATAATGATAGACATCTAATATTATCATAAATCAAAGAGAAATAAAAATATAGAGTTTATCAGGCTTAAAATCAGTAAATGATCCAACAACCACCCTTTCCTTGGAAGGAGTTAAAAAACAAAAATACTATGGTGGTCTCGTTGCTTTATTTTATCAGTGATTTAGTAACCCCAAAATTTCTTTTTTTTTTATTTGAAAAAAAAAAGAAAATAATATAATCTTTTTTTCATACTCTTTCATAACATAGATAGTGTTAAGGGTCCCCAGTGTGATCCAGGATGTGTGATGTATATGCCATTCCAAAATGATCTATTAATTTGTTAATAAGTCGTTTAATGGCAGTTCCATCTATCACTTTATTGTGAAAGACCTGATTGGTTCGTTCAGCCATAAGTACTTCATCCAATATTATCATAACACATAACATATATAATATTATCATAATAACTCTCCATTTTAAATTTGAATAATCAAAAGTCTATTAAAATTTTATTTTCTTATATTAATTTTTTATTATAAAGACGTCGAAACATATAAAAACTTTTGGAGATGCTTTAAGATTAAAACTCTAGACTAAGAGACCTCAAGTTATGCAAGAGTGGTTCGAGTTTTCTGCCATGAATAAGTTCATTTGAACTTGTTTAATGTGGAGTTTGGATTGTAATATCTTATTGATCTTTTAAAAAAATTATAAAATATAAAATTTATATGATAATAAGAAGAGGAGGGGGAGTTAATTATAAAAAATTCACGAATATAAAAAACTCAAATTTTTATCAAATTTATAATTATAACACAAATTTTTAATTTTTATTAAATTGAAAATTTGTCATTCGATTCTATAAAATTAAAAATTACTGATATAATTTTAAATTTGGTGAAAGTTTGTAAATTTTTTTTTTGCTAATTTTTTTAATTAACTATAATAATAATAATTAATATAAATGTGATTTGAATATAGGGGTGACAATTAAGCGGGGTGAGGATAGGAGAACCATCCCCTATCTCTATTTATAAAAATGAAAAATACACTTTTCATCTCTTTTCCGTCCCCATATTAATATGTAAAAAATTTCTCCTATCTCTATTTTTATAGATAAAGAAATTAAAGAATTTTCACTTTATACGAGGCAAATTTTTGTAAAAAACAGGTATTTCCTAATCTATTGCTATCTCTATTTGAATATCATCCAGCGGCTTGTAATATTTAAATAATGGAATCTACAGGAATTGTAAAAACCTTATAATGTAAAAAAGAAGAAAAAAAAAAAAAAAAGGTCAAGGAAGAAGCAGGAATGCCAGCAAAGCAATCTGCGTCTCCTTTTTCTCTTCATTAATAAACACACGCCAACAAGACTAACTGTTGGCTGTTCCTTCTCTCTCTTTCTTTACCTTTCTCTCTCCTCATCGCCTAATAATCTATCTTAACCCATAAAACAAATAAAAGAAGATAATTTCATATGTCAGATTAGGTTTTTATTTTTTTTATTTTTAATTTTTTGTTTAATTTTTTTTTTAACACTCAACAGACAACCCAAAAGGAATCATCAGAAGATTAATTCCACCATCACATCATGGTATGGAAGCTTCAGTTGTTCTTCTTGTCCTCAAATTGATTTTTTAACTTTTTTAATTTTTATATATTTTTAACCTTAAAATTCCCTTTTATTTTTTGTATGAAAATGGATCAAATCTTTGTTATTGATACATGTTTATTTTTGTATTAATTAGTTAATATCAATTTGGATTGATCTTTGATGGTTTTTGGTTTATATCATATTTTTTTTTTGTTTCTGGTAATTTTTTGGGGAAGTGTGTGCTAGAATCTGGAGTTTTGGATCGATTCTTTAATGGGTTCCTTTGAATTTCAGTTTTGAACATGTCGAAGGAGCTAAAAGATTGTGCTTTGATATGAATTTTTCCTTGTGATTTGCGAAGAAATAGAAGCTGAAACTCAGAGTTGTGGGTTAATGCGTTGGTGGGTTTTGCTTGGAATTTGATAAAATCGTATCTAAAAGTTTTGGTGAACCGTCGTGGGAGTTTTGCAGAGCTTGGTCGTGAAGATGGATCAGACAGATTTTGGTGATGCGCCTTTCGTGGATTTGGTCAGGGAAATGAAATTAGAGGAAGATGAGGAAGAGTTTCGAAGTTGTTGTGAAGATGATGATGATGAAGTATGGAAAGAGCCTGAAGAAATAGTGAAGGAAGAGCTTCAGGAAAACCAGCTTGATGAATTTTCAGTCAAGATGTTTTTTAAGGGCATATCTATAGCTGAGGCAGAGGACTCTGGGTCTGGTTTTTCTGGAATTGGTATTGTCATGGAAAGAACAGCAAATGTTCCTGTCATTCAGGTACAAAAGAAGCTGGATTTCTATGTGGAGGAATCTGTTGCTGACTATTTGGCTCTCATGGATGGACTAGCTGAGGCCTTACAGCATAATATCCGCTGTGTGTATGCATTCACTGATTCCGAATTGTTATATGATCAGGTGAGTCTCATTTCACATGATTTTACAATCTTGTTTGTATAGTTCTACTAAAGACTTTGTAATTAATTAGAAGAGAAGCTAAAGTGTTTTTGTATTTGAAATTTTAGTGTAGCATATTGTTACATCATTATATTTATATCTAGTTCTGAAATGAAATAATTTTAGGTAGGGATGGCAATTTAATCCTGTCCTGTAGGTTTGTCATCCTCGCCCCAAGCTTGATGGAAAATCCCTCCCCATCCTACCCTATTTTTTCCCCAAGGAAAAAAAAAATTTATATCGTACTTTTGGAAGAGAGACAAATGACATGTGACAATATCCTTGTTTCACAGTATCTTTAATGAGAAGCTCTTCATACTTTTATTTTAAATGACTTGTATATTTGTGAAATAATTTCTGTAACTTAAAGTGATGGGACTTACCTTTCATGGATATATGTATTTGAACATTAATTCATATTTTCTATATAATTTGTTTTAGCTTCAATGTCATATGTCTTTTTGTTTCATACTTTCCAAGTGGCTATAGTGATGTGGACTTTTGATTAGATAACCCATGAGGAGAAAGTTGAGATTCCACTTCTGATTGCTCTGAGGCAAAGGATCCTTGAACATGCCAGCAATCTGGAAGCCTTTGTTCTGAAACTCATTCCCAGCTTAGATCTTGAGAGGCCATTGCGTTTGGCCCAGGTAGCAATTGGGGTTGTCTCTTTTCCTGCCAATGGAAATAAATCACGAGACAACTGCTCTATTTGTTGTGAGGAAAAGATATCTCCGATGATGATAACAATGAAATGTTCTCACAAATTCTGTTCACATTGTATGAGAACCTATGTTGATGGAAAGGTTCAGTCATCTCAAGTGCCTATTAGATGCCCTCAGTTAGGCTGCAAATATTACATCTCCAGCACTGAATGCAGATCTTTTCTTCCTCTTACATCATATGAATGTTTGGAGAAAGCTCTTGCAGAAGCTGATGTTCTCCACTCAGATAGAATTTACTGCCCCTATCCAAATTGTTCTGTCCTGCTTGATCCCCGTGAGTGTTTGTCTGCTAGGGCAAGTTCGTCCAGTCACTTTGATAACAGTTGTGTTGAGTGCCCAGTTTGTCAAAGGTTTATTTGTGTGGAATGTGCTGTTCCTTGGCATTCTTTAATGAGCTGTGAAGAATTCCAAAACCTCCCATTGGAAGAGAGAGATGCTGCAGATATTACCCTGCATCGTCTGGCGCAAAATAAAAGGTGGAGGCGTTGCCAACAGTGCGGCAGAATGATTGAGCTCACCCAAGGTTGTTATCATATGACCTGCTGGTAAGTTGCATTTATCTTATTTTACTTTGTCTTTTAGTTTCTTTTTTGTTATTTTTTATTTTTATTTTTGTTTCATTCTTCTCTTTCTCCCCCTCTCTGAAGACCACACAACTCCCTCTCCCCTCCACAACATGCGCGTCCACACACACACACACACACACACACAAAATAAGTATAGACATTGCTCTGGTTCTCAGAAAGAATGTGCTTGGATAATCAAGAACTGATGAGCTAATCCTCTTATCTAATTCTTAGAAAATTGGTTGATTATGGAGGGAATTATTATGTCTTTAAGATATAATTTGCATATTTTACTTCAACGAGTTTTCCAGTTTTACTTTATTTGGTGAAAAAAAGAAAATGAAATACATGAAAGAATTTGGAAGGTCGAGAGGGAATTATAACTTATGAGAGGGAAGACATGGAAGTGGGTAAGAGAAATCATACCAAACTACAGCCCCTTAGCAATATTACTGATCAAAAGTTGTCACTCCCTTACAACCTTGTATAAGAATTTGTAAAGGCTTTTGTTTCTAGTTATGGAAATGCCCTAAAAAAAGATCAGTGCGTACCTCAAATACCAAATTTAAGGAATTTATGAAAATTTACCCTGTAAAATCTCTTTAAATGTAATAAGACTTGCACAACTAGGAGATTCACAATATCCAAAAGAGTAAGATATTTATTTTGTCTTCCATCTTTATATCTCTGTCTGTCTCTCTCAACTAATGTTTATAATAGTTTTGCCACTTTGGCAAAATCCTGAAACAACCTCCAATCAACCAGGCGCAATTTTAATGTTCCTCTAAATTTAATTTGCTTCTGTGGTCTCTCTCTTTTCCCCTTGTACTTCAGACCACTTCGTATTTTACATTTCAATGAGATACTCTTCAATCTTTTGTTTTCTTTATTTGTCATGGCATTTCATGATTCTACTTTATTATATATGATATTTATTCTCGTGTCAAATGTCAATACTTTTTAGTTTTTAAGAAGTTTGCCTTCACATGTGCACCCAGTTATTGGTTCTCACATTGTCATGTCTATATTTGCTCAGTGCATTATCTGCCTCATGGAGTGCTGTAATATGCATTTTTACATTGTAAAATTAGGGTTTTAGCAGCTTCCACAAATGTTCTAGCTTTTGTAAAGCATATAAATTTTCTTCTCTTGTGCCTTAAATGCAAAAGCCCGTGTTCTGTAACTCCTTATACAAATGCCTTGGTGTTAGAAAATGGAATTTGTTTAGGGGCCAAATTTGATGGTGGTGGAAAATTAGTGGAGAATTTGATTTGAGTAGTTTTATTCTCATCCCATAACTTAGAGATATTACAATTTAAATAACATATTGACATATTGGATAGAGACATTACAATTAACATATACTTTATCTAATATCTGATCTAAATAACATTTTAATGACGTGCAATTTTGATTTCTGAGTCTTACATTTTAGCGTGTACACATTAACTGAATTTGTTGAAGCATGTGCAATACCTAGATTACTTAATAGAGTTTTGTGTGGTGTATCATATCACACTGGAGCAGCTATGCAGTTCAAAGATTAGATGCAAATTGACTTCATATCAATGAATTTGTTTTGTAACGGATAAAAGCCATATATCCTGAAGGCATTCTAACTTTTTAGTAAGCTTTTGTTATGGCCAGTCTTCTACATCTCTGGAAAATTTATCTCACCTTATTGCATTATCCTTGGCATATGCCATTTAATAATGGATTCAACTAAAGTTAGAAACATTACAAACTAAGTTAGTCATCACCTTAATAGTAGAGAACCCATGAGTGTGGACAAATAAGTTACTGATTCAAATTAACAGTGTGGACAGGTAGAAAAGAAAGTGATAAGATTTTAAAAAGACCCATTGAAGAGGTATGCATGTGTCCCATTTACTTGATCCCATTATATAGGAGTTAAAAAGGTTTTATCTTGTTGATCCCCTTTACTTGCTTTTTTGTAGAATTGAGACCCATTAAAGAATTGAGATGGTTTGGATGTGTGTCCTTGTCAACAAATAGAAAGTTGAGAATATTGAAGCTACAGGGAAAAAGAAAGTGAAGGGTTTAGGAGGATGTAGAAGTAGCGAAAAAGTATTTAACAACTCTAAATCTTTTCAGAGGGAATGAAGGAAATGGTCCATATAGTTGAACTCAACTAGCTGGGGATTAAAGTTTGATTGAATTGAGTATATCCTTTTACTTAGAAATAGGTAAGAAATAAATGGATCGCAATACTTGTTGCATGGGTGCTTCACAGAAATGTGGAATCTTTTTGAAATCTCCTCCTGATTTGGTGTTGGAAAGACTCAAATGACTTAATTTAGATGATTAACCTGCATTATTTCTCCTAGAAGTTTTTGGAGTGGATCTGTGGTGTTGGGCTCCTCTTACTCTCAAGTTGTTGATGTCATTTTAGTAGAGAGCTAAACATTTTTTTTTCTTCAGGCAAAATGTTTACATTATTATTGTTATTTATTTATTTATTTTTTTGGGGCTGGGGGATGAAGCGCATATTTGCTTCCTCTCTCTCTTTTTCACTCTCCTGTTAAGCTTTATTTGTTGTGTTGTTGATCTCAGTTTAGCAAAGAGAAGATATAGGCCTGCATGCATGTCTACCGGATTGTTTTCTGGTGCATGTTCATTCACCTCATTTATGGAACCCAAATAAGAAATGTTAATAAAATTTATTTGAATTTCTGTCAAGATATCTTAAGAGAGCTTTTTAGGGGTAAATTATTGGTTGAATCTATGTTTCATTTTCTGATTTCTTTGAGACCAATAAAGCTAACAACTGTTGTCAACTGTTGGATAAAAATGCTATAACATTGTTCTCTTCTAATTACATCCATTGGTTTCCTTTTGCATATACATTTGCATGATTGGTAATGAGCATATAGGGGATAATGAAAGCTTGCACTCATCTTCTTTGCATCCTAAGTTCCTAAAGCAAAATCTGCTCCCTTTTTCCAGGTGTGGACATGAGTTCTGTTATTCTTGTGGTGCTCAATACGGGGAGGGGCAACAGACCTGTCAATGTGCCTTTTGGGATGAAAACAACTCTGAAGATTTGGTTACGCAGTCTGTCCAAGAATCAGAACAATGGGCATGGGAGACTTTTAACTCGCTACCTATGCTCATGGATGCGTACTCAGAGCAAGAGAGATCACAACTGGCATTGATCCAAAGATTCCTTGCTGGGGGTTTCAGTTTGAGTGATCATCATCCTTACCAATCTCCTCCCCGCTGTACAGATTCATATGTAGATGCCATGAAGGATCTTCATCAACTTCCTTGGCTCGAGAGATTTGTCTCCGTAATTAGTGACAGCTACTACGAAGAATATATTCAATGAAGCTGATATAGGACTGCTAAGAAATTAGGAAAAAAGTTGAAAATCTTATCAATGATGCTTAAAAAATGGAGGTAAAAGAGCTTCTCACTCTATTTACTCCATTTGCATTTACAAGGGAGTGCAGAAATTGGCACTTCTTTTCCTTGTAGTTTTCTTTCCATCTCTATATATGCTGGACAATATGTGACCTTGCAGGTCCTTTGCATGCATAAGAGCGAAAACGAAGAGGCAGTATCTGATTATTGCTTTCTTCAGGAAAGAAAATGAAAATAGATAAAAACATTTATTATATTTGGTGAATTGAAAGAAATTGAAACGAAGTTCATCTTCTGTCGCTGTGCGTCTTGCGTGCATCTGTTGTGCGCAATAAAATAGCATTATTGTGTTATAGATTTATTGTCAAAGCATTATCTTTAATTTTTGAATTCTTTGCTCAAATCCCCCTTTGGAAAAGGGCAATTGAATGATTCCAGGTATGTCATATAATTTCACTTGAAGGAAAAATGAAGTTTATTGCCATGGTTTATACTCATATGATCATAGGTTGTCTGTTATAGATTTTTTCTTGTAATCTTACAATTACAATTTTCTTTCTTGAACCAATACAGAGAGAGGATTCCAAAAAATGCAACTAAGCACGCTGTAACTAGTGACCAATGAATTACATTTATGATAATATTCTCAGGATAGCAAATCCAATTAAAACAGGGAAAAAAAAAGGGTAGTTCTCATGAGGCCTCCGCTTGTTTCGCGGAAATTGTTTGTGTATGGAAAAGGGATAATTGAAAATTTACTGTTTCAAATTATTAAAATGACAATTAAGTGTTCATCTTTTGAAAAATAACAATTAAGTGTTCGAACTTGTCAAAAAAAATTATGTAGTGATTTCAACTGGTGATAGAGCGCGATGGCAATATGTTTACAAATGTCGGTTGACTAATGGAATGAACATAACAAATAATTGGCTTGATACATCGGAAGCTAGGATAGATGAATTAGGGAGAATGTTTCAAGCTCACCAAAATGCAACCTAAGTCATTCCCCGAAGACCTATTGCACTAATTAACCAGCCACTACTAGTTCCTTATAGGAATGGTGGAGAACAACGTCAAGCTAATCAAAACCTACAAGACAAGATACAGCCGGAGATATCACTAAGAAAATCAAGGTAGATGTCCTGGATTTTGAAGGTAGTTTAAATGCCCCAAGAACAACGTCAAGCTAATCAAAACCTACAAGACAAGATACAGCTGGAGATATCACCAAGAAAGTCAAGGTAGATGTCCCGGATTTTGAAGGTAGTGTAAATCCCCCAATATTTTCAGATTGGTTGTGTAGTATCGAGTCATACTTTGATTGGTATGATATAGATGATAATCGAAGGGTGATATTTGCTAAGATGAAACTAACGGGATTGGCAAAATTATGGTGGTATGGTGTTGAGAATAAATGGCAAAGAACGGGACAGACATTAATAATAACATGGGATGAGATGAAGAATAAATTAAAAGAAAAATATATGCCTTTTAACTATCTTCCAAAAATGAGGGAATAGCTGTATGCATTAAGACAAGGTAGTATGTTTATGGCTGAATATATGCAAAAATTTGAAGAATTAACCCTTCATAGCCAAATTGTGGAAGACTCTTTGCAAACTATGGTGCGGTTCAAAGCTGGTTTACGAATGGACATCAGGAAGGAATTATTTAGGCAGCAACTAACATCTTTAGACCATATATATCATGTGGCCCTTGATGTAGAAGAAAGTTTGAACTAACCCACAACTAGGAAAATTGAATTTCAAGCAGTGGAGGCTGCAACTAAAAGAGGATTTGGGGTAAATTGCAGCAATAAACTTACTACTTCACAACCACCTAATCGCTTCATCAACTTAAAACTTGCTTTCTCCAATGATGGCAAAGGTATTGAATGCTTTAAATGCAGGGAAATTGGACACATGGGGTATCAATGTCCAAAGAAACAGAAATTACACATAGGAGAAGAACTCATGGATGAAGACTTATCACAAGAAGATTATAAAGACAATTTGGGTGACTTTGGAAATTATATGGATGATGATCTACAAGATGAAGGCATTGATTACACATTACTTTCAGTGGTGAGATGCATTTTAGCCACTCCAAAGGTGGAAGAAGAAGAAGATTGGCGGCGTACTTCAATATTTCAAACTTTGGTTCGTTGCAGTGATTAAGCAAAAAAGTTAATCATTGATGGTGGAAGTTGCATGAATGTGGTATCGACCTCCACAGTTGAGCGTTTGAATTTCATAACCGAACCACATCCACAGCCTTATAAAGTGGCTTGGATTAACGACTCCGCTATCCTGGTAACTCGTCGCTGTCTTGTTACTTTTAAATGTGGCGGTTATAGTGATTCTATACTTTGTGATGTTGTTCCAATGCATGTGACTCATATTCTTCTTGGTCGACCATGGCTTTATGATCGAAATGTGAATCATAAAGGAAAAGAGAACACCTATTCTTTTTTCATTGGAAAGAAAGCCTTCGTCCTGAAGCCGATGAGTTTTCTTGATATTAGGAAGTATGCGCAAAGCTATCCATCCTCAACCAAATCTCAAAATAAAAGTTAGAAGAAACAACTCCATTTTCTAACCAAGAGACAATTTGAAGTGGAAAGTAAAGATACCAAAATTATGCTAGTTGTTATTGCAAGGGAAGTGAAGGAAACAGCAGCTGAAACAGTCCCAAAATTGCCCCCATAAGTGACTAATTTATTGCAAGATTTTTCTTATGTAGCGCTGGAAGAATTGCCTAACAAGCTTCCTCCTTTATGCACTATACACTAATTTATTGCAGGATTTTTTTGATGTAGCGCCAGAAGAATTGCCTAACAAGCTTCCTCCTTTACGCATTATACAACATGCAATTGATCTTGTTCTAGGGTCTCAATTGCCAAACCTAATAGCCTATTATATGAGTCCTAGTGAGCACGAAGAGCTTAAAAGGCAAGCGGATGAGCTACTTTCAAAGGGGTTTGTTTGTGAAAGCTTAAGTTTGTGCATTGTCTTGGCTTTATTCACACCAAAGAAAGCTGGTAGCTGGCGCATGTGTATTGATAGCTGAGCCATTAATAAAATAACTGTGAAGTACATGTTTCCTATTCCTTGTCTTGATGATATGTTTGATGTCATGATTGGTTCTACTATCTTTTCAAAAATAGATTTAAGGAGTGGGTATCATCAACTATGAATTAGGCTTGGTGACAAATGGAAGACTGCATTCAAGACTAAGGATGGCCTTTACGAATGGTTAGTCATGTCGTTTGGCCTCTCTAATGCACCGAGTACTTTCATGAGGTTTATGAATCAAGTCCTTCAACCTTTCATTGGTCGCTTTCTTCTTGTATATTTTGATGACATTCTCATATATAGCAAGACTAAAGAAGAACATCTCTCTCATCTACAACAAGTCTTAAGAGTTCTCCGGCATGAAGAGCTCTATATTAATTTGAAGAAGTGTTCTTTTATGATCTCAAGTATTGTGTTTTTGGGATTTGTGGTATCTTCAAGGGGTGTAGAAGTGGACGATGATAAAGTTAAAGCTATTCAAGAATGGCCAATTCCTACTACTTTGCAAGAAGTTTGAGGGTTCCATGGTTTGGCAACATTCTATAGGCGATTTATAAGAAATTTCAGCACTATAGTGGTGCCTATGACCAATTGTATGAAGAAGGGTCAATTTGAGTGGACCAAGGAAACTTCTAAAGCCTTTGAAGAAATCAAGAAGAGGATGACCAAAGCTCCTGTTTTAAAGCTGCTTGATTTTTCTAAAGTGTTTGAAGCAGCTTGTGATGCTTCTCAGGTAGGCATTGAAGGAGTATTAAGTTAAGAAGGCCACCCTATTGCTTATTTTGGTGAGAAATTAAATGTGGAAAGGCAAAAATATTCAACCTATGACAAGGAATTCTATGCTGTTGTTCAGGCTCTTCGACATTGGCGTTATTATTTAATTTCTAAGGAGTTTGTTTTGTATTCTGACCATGAAGCCCTAAAGTACATCAACTCCCAAAGAAGTTAAATTTTCGCCATAGCAAATGGGTTGCTTTCTTGCAGGAATATTCTTTTGTGATCAAGCATACAGCTGGAGAGGAGAACAAGGCAGTAGATGCACTTAGTTGAGTGATGCTGATTCTTACTTTAATGGCAATTCAAGTTGTGGGCTTTAAGTTACTTAAAGACAATTATCCATCTTGCAAGGATTTTAGCATTATATATGCAGATTTATTGGCTGGACAGCTTGTTAATTATCCAAAATTTTCACTGCATGATGGATATCTCTTTAGAGGAACACAACTATATGTGCCTAATACTTCTTTACATGAAGAGATGATTCAAGAATTGCATTCTGGTGGGGCAGCAGGCCATTTTGGATGAGATAAGACAATTGCTATGGTGGAAGATCGATTTTATTGGCCTAGCATGAAGCGAGATGTTGCTAGGGTCATTGCTAGGTGTAGGATTTGTCAACTATACAAGGGCAAGAAGAAAAATACACATTTATATACCCCATTACCTATACCACATGCTCCTTGGCAAGATTTAAGTATGGATTTTGTACTTTGGTTGCCAAGAACTTTGAGGGGTCATGACTCCATATTTGTGGTGGTTGATCGCTACTCTAAAATGGCTTATTTCATTCCTTGTACGAAGACCACTGATGCACTTCACATTGCTAAACTCTTCCTTAATGAAGTTGTTCGACTTCATGGATTACCAATAACAATTATTTCAGATCGCGATTCCCGCTAATCAGCTAGCGAGATCGTCGTAATGGCTTTGCGTAGTGCGTTAAACTTAGCAGGTGCAAAAGCTATGGTTGGATGATGAGGGTGCAAAATTGAGGGTTCACAGTTGCCCCCTTATCAAAATTGGCTTTGAACAAAAAGTGATTCTGATGATAGTGAATAGTAGAAAGAGGTGCCATGTCAGACTCTGGGCTTGTGTGTCCTTGTTAGGTCCTTTGGGAGGAGGCCCTCAAGGATAAATGAGGTTTTATCAATGGCTATCTATCCGGTCTCAACATTGGATGCAAGAATGGTCTTGGTAAATTTCAATTAAGGCTATCTGTTTGGCTCTAATGTTGGAGGACAAAGAAGATTTGGTGATTTCAATCAAAGTTATTTGTTCGACCTTAATGTTGGAGAAGGTTTGGTGAATTTCAATCAAGGCTATATGTTCGGCCTTAATGTTAGAGAAGGTTTGGTGAATTTCAATCAAGGCTATCTGTTCAGCCCTAATGTTAGAGGTAAAGAATGATCTGGAGTAAATCTCAATCAAGGCTATCTGTCTGACCTTAATATTGGAGGTAAAGATGATTTGGGTAAATCTCAATCAAAGCTATATATCCGGCCTTAATGTTAGAGGTAAAGAAGATTGGGTAAATCTCAATCAAGGCTATTTATTTGGCCTTAATGTTAGAGGTAAATCTCAATCAAGGCTATCCGTTTGGCCTTAATATTAGAGGTAAAGATGATTTGGGATAAATCTCAATCAAGACTATCTGTCCGGCCTTAATGTTAGAGGTGAAGATGATTTGGGTAAATCTCAATCATGGCTATTTGTCTAACCTTAATATTTGAGGTAAAGAAGATTTGGGTAAATCTCAATTTTAATGATAGTGAACCTAAGAGAGGGGATGGTATAAGGAATCAAAGTAATGTCTATATCGGTACTTGGACATATTTAGGTGGGAGACATGGTTGAAAAAGGAAGATGGTAAAAAGAATCAAAGAGATGTTTAAGCAATCATTCTTAAACATTTAAGGGGGAAAAGTGCGATTGATGTATGAAAGTGAGAAAATGGACCAAGGAGATATCTAAGCTAGTGACTGGATATTTTTGGATGAATTAATGGATTTGGGTAAATAGGAGGAAAGTGGAACCATATAGATGTCTAGGTGATTGTTTCTAAACATTTATGGGTGAAATTGATAGATTTGGATAAAAGAAATGGAAAAAGAACCACATGGATGTCTAGATGATCCTTTCTTGACATTTATGGGTGGAAGAGAATTTTGGACAAGATATTTTAGTGAAAAGAGAGCCTCGACTTATGGTGAGTTGGCTCAAAAGATTCTGAGAAGATTTTGGTAAAAGGAGAGCCTCAGCCTATGGCGAGTTGGCTCAATAGATTCTGACAAGATTTTGATTGTGCCAAAGAAAGTTGGGCTTCTAAATATGAGGGGTTCGGCCTTTCGAAAGGCTCAAAAAAACTTTTTTAGGAGTAAAGGGACTCTGGAAGTCACGCTTCATTGATTAGATTTATAAAGGTATCATTTAGCTTCAAGAAGACACTGGTCAGCTTTAGGAGGTGTTGGTGAGGCTATTGGCTTAGGTTATGCATGATGGTGCATGATTGTAGATGATTGCATAGATGCTGGTGCATAGATGATGCATGCTTATTTTAGAATTCATAGATCTTTTATTTGACTTCTATGCCATGCATGATTTGTGATGATTTCTATAATAGATGATTGCATAGATACATGAAGGTGGATTTACAAGTTTACTTCGTGATTACGATTTGCATGCAATGTTGACTCTTAAAGTGGCATGCAAGTTGTAAGATGATTATTTTGATTGATTTTTTTTTATGGATTCCTAGGATTGCCCCAGGAAGCTCTGATA
Organism: Reutealis trisperma; assembly: GCA_947687605.1. NCBI lineage: Eukaryota > Viridiplantae > Streptophyta > Magnoliopsida > Malpighiales > Euphorbiaceae > Reutealis > Reutealis trisperma. The sequence goes on from CANTUT010000198.1 coordinate 50,734, forward strand.
ATTCTATGATGTTTTTGAGTGATGATAATGATAGGTAATATAGACCCTAAGCAAAAAGGCGTTCATGCAAGCAACATGCCTTGAACCAATGGCTGGTTATCTGAAAAGGTGATTTTAGGAAGGTACCCTATTGGAAGGCAATAATTCAGCTATTTTGATATGGGTTGGGGCTTGGCACTACAATGGGATAGTGGGGTTAGTCTGTGATGGATTTAGCAGACAAGTTGCTTATTTTAGGTCCAGAAGGGAAATTATCTATTTTAGGCTTCCCAAGGCTTTGGAGGAAGAATTGGTTTTGGTCGATGGTTTACCCCTGGTTTGACTTTGGAAGCTTATGATGATGAGGGGTCTTATAAGTTAACATTTATGACAGAGACTTATGCTTCACTCCATATGGCCCAACATTTCTTTTTGTGCTCTTGGCTTGGATGGGTCGCTTGGGCAGTTAATAAGGGAGTATAGGGTTTGGAGTTCTTTAGTTTTGGTTTTGTCAAGAGGTTTGAACAAATAGGTTGGTAGGTATTAGGATTTAGTTAATCTTGCGCTGGTTTTGGTCTTGGTATGACAGGGTTTTGGTTACAAGGATAAATTGGCTTGGTTAAGTTTGGAAAGTTCACTTGGATTTTAGAGATCGGGTTTCCTTTGAGTAGATGATAGGGGCATGCCTTGACTTTGGTTCATAGTAGGACCCTTCGAGTGGCTTGGTTTCATCAATGAGCTAGAGCTTTGGAAATGGGAGGCAGGCTTCCTCCATTGGCATGGGGTTTGAAGTTGGGGCTTTTAGAAAGTGTGCATGGCTTTCAAGAAAGTGGGTTGTGGGCTTCTAGCACATGGCTTAGGCGATGCAGATTTTGATTTCTACCAGGAGCTTTAGCTTTATAGTTGTTCCTTTTTTTTTTTAATGCTTCATAAAAAGGAAAGGACGCATTATCTAGGCCAAGCAGGCTTTTAGGGATAATGCTTTTAGGTTCAGTTGGAATGCAAAGAGGTTGGGATGAACTTTTAGGAAATGAAGGAGAACCATATGATTTGGGTCTTTTGGTGACTCAAGCACTTTGATAGGAAACATGACTTAGAGGTCTTGCCCTTGACAAGAGGTGTGGACTAATCAAAGCTTGCTAAAAGAATATGAATGTCTTTAAATGACATGCCCTTGATGATGGGTAAGGGCAGCTTTATTTGTGAGGACTCGATATTTGACTCGAAAACTTTTTTACCCTTTAAATGACTAAGGGAAGAAAAAAGTATGACACAAAGAAGGATGACTTTGAGGAGGATAAAATTATTTGACTACTTACGAGGATAAATTATTTAGACTAACTCGATATATTTAAATGGATTTTGACATGACTCAAAATAAAATCCAATTTGAATGACACACCATCCCTCACTCTCTCTCTATTTTTATTTTTTTATTTTTTTTATGGAGAATAGGTCTACATAGTTCTTGCTACAATGTGGGAAAGAGTTAGGCATGACAATCTTGCTAGCCTTTTGATCTATTTTGTAGCTTCTCATCAGGCCTTTTCCCATCTCGACAAATTGACTACTTGAAAACTTGACATTACTCTTCTTCGATCTTCTTTGTGAAGTGATCTTCAGTTGAGAAGATGTTCTTATACTCGGTCAAGGATTTAGGATTTGATTGCTCCAAATAAATAGCTAGTCGGGCTTATCCCTTGATGCGCACAATAACTTTGTAGCTGAGTTCTAAGAGCTGTTCCATCTCCAGTCTTTAACTTGGGATGATGTTATCATGGAAAAAATTTATTATTATTATTATTATTTTTCTTCTTCTCTTCTCTTTCTCTCTCTCATTTTTTTTTTATGGTGTATCATTCAATCTAGATTCAAAAAAAGAACACGAGATATAATATCAAAAATCTAAACTTTTATTAAGAAAAATTGGAAAAGTCATTACAGACTTAAAGTATAGAAATACATGGTAAGCTTTAACTTTGACCTTGGACAATTGAGGATGAAAAGAAAAGAAACAAGCATAAGACTTAATAAACTCAAATTAAGAGAAATATTCAACAGACTCTAAAGACTCGAACTTGGACTTAAGATGACTTAGACTCAAGATCGACTGGACTCAACTTGATTATAGGACTCGAAAAAGGGCACGTCAACTAGGCCAATGCTCTCCTCAAAGTGCTAGTGACTGGGTAGGTTAGATGAATCTGACAAAGTGTGTTCCTGCTTGAGATTGATGATGTCCTTATGGTCGATGGGTACATTAGGTACCGGTTCTAGAGGGAGGACATGTCCATTGTCAATAAGGTCTTGTATTCAATGCCTTAGATCTTTGCACATCTTAGTTTCGTGCCCAGCTCCTTGGTGGTACTTGCAATATTGATCAGGTCTACAATTTTTGGATGGATGGATAGAGGGTGCTTTCGACTCTAGAGGCTTAACCAAGTCAGCTTCAAAAGCCATCTTATAAACCACGATTAAAGAAATTCCCAAATCATTGAACTTTCTTCTTCTGGTTTATAGGATTGGTGGTTCATGATGGTAGCTACCTCTTTTCCTTTTTCCTTGGATGAGATAATTAAAGTAATAGCACAAGGATTACTATTCTTACATCTTTTCTCAACTGTGTGAGCTTGCTGCACAGTGGTGTCGCGCTTTAATGGTAGTTTGATGGGTCCTTTGATGTTTGGTTGGATAGAAGTTTTCATTACTCAAAAAGGATTCAAGGAAGGAGGAAAGTTGACTTTGGTGTTTGGTGGCATGAGATTTTTGGTCAGATCAATAATAGGAATTGGGTTGGCAAGAGTGTTTGAAGTTAGCTGTGTGGTATTTTTGCACATTTCTTTATCATGGGCAAGGCCAATGATAAGAGTTGGTATAGTTGCAGCAACAGGACCAAAGGCAGTGTTGGTTGAAAAAAGAGAGGTGTCGGGCTGATTGACCATAGTAGGAGTGACAACATTGGCTAGAACAAGATGGGGTGCACTGGAAATTGAGTCAATTGGATTTGACTTAAATTGGTTAGCAAAATGAGAATCACGAGATATGATTAAAGGATTTGAATGCGTAGACTGCCTTTGGGAGCATAGGGCTTTGGTGAGCTGAGCCAATGCTTTGTTGAGCAATTGGGGCATTGTTAAGTTTGGTTTGTTGGGTGGCTAAAGCATTGTTGAAATTAGCTTGTTGAGCATCAAGGGCAGAGATGAGTAATGCTTGGAAATTTTCCTCTTGCCTTTTGAGGATGTTGGTGAAAAATGCATTCATGGGGTCTCAATTAAAAGAGTGGGCCATTGATACCTTGAAAGCAAAAAAGAAAGGTAAGTGTATTAAAAAGGCATGAAAAAATGATGAAAGGATGCATATTTTGAGGAGAAAAAAAAAGAAAAAAGACTTCCTAAGGCATTTTGGGCCAAACATTTTAAGCTTAAGGTGTTTGGGGTAATGATTATTCATTAGGTCAAAGGTATTAGGCTTTAAAGATCATGTCTTAGGTTGGGAGCAAAAAGGTTTTGAGCTTAAGGATTAGGACTTAGGTCGAGGCCAAAAGGTTTTGGGCTTAAGGATTTGGGGCTTAGGTTGGGGGCTAAAAGGTTTTAGGCTTAAGGATTAAGACTTAGGCTAGGGCCAAAAGGTTTTGGGCTTTGAGGATTAGGACTTAGGTTGGGACCAAATGGATTTGAGCTTAATAAGGGTTTGATAACTTGGAGTGTTTAGGCAAGGGTATTGGTGCTTGGATTTAAAGGTTTGGGGCTTAAGGTGATGGTGGTGCCAATAGTGTTAGTTCTAAGGGAGGTAATGAGCCAAAAGTGTTTGAAGATTGAAAGTTAATGCATGACTTGGTTTAAGGCATAACATAGACTCGAGGTTCTTGGTCTTATAACATGTATGCATGGTCATGTCATGATGCATGCCAAAAAAGGTTTCATGGGCATATGCACAAGTGTCTTTATTATGGTACATAGAACCTAGGGTCAATGCTAGGGTGACTATTTGCACAAAGGTGAAGGGTAGTTTGATTAAGGGTCCTCGTCCCACTAGAGTGTCGATATACTTAACCACATATGAGGCAAGGAGCCTCGCGTGGGTCCGACAGTACTGATTGCTCGTTACACCACCGAAATGATATGAGATTCGTCACTAAGTGGAACGTTTTCACTATCTCCCAACATACTTAAAGAGAGTTGTCGAGCCAATGCTACTCACCATCCAAAATTTTTCCTAAAGCTAAGGCTAGGCAAGGAGCCTTTATTATGCAAAGTGATGCATGAAAGTCAAATTATATTTAATGAGCCAAATGGAGATTATTTTGGAAAAATTTTTAACCAAACAGTAATCCTCTTATTTTTCCTTTTATTTTTAAAAAAGGTGGCAAGGTCTCTAATGGAGTCACCAGCTGCGAGGCCTTGCCTGAGCACCAGCATGGTTCGCTAGAGGTAATCAGGATGCTCATTCGGGTTTAGATTCACGATGGAATCCTCAGGTTCAGATTTGGTTGATTTTGAAAATGGTTTTGGGAGTCGCCACCTTACTTTTATTTAGTTGGGAAAACATTAAGGAAAAAAACCCAAATTGACTCTAATTTATTAATTTGCAATTAATTTACTCAAGGATAAAAGAAATCACTGGTCTTCGAACCAGGTTTAAGCTTGGGGACTAGATTTTTGGTTAAAAATAATCTAAATTTGGCTCTTAAGTTTAATTTGATTTTGAAAAATTAATTTCATCGATGACAAATATTATATGACAATATCATGATTAATGCATGATTATGGTATGAATGTAATGAGAAAATTAAAATAAAACACTCACAAATTACATTAAAAAGGGGAAAGGATATTGATCAAGATTTGGATTTAGATTCCAAACGTGCCTACGTACCCGATTAAATGGGGATCAAAAGGCATGTAGTTCGTTTCACTATTAAGTAGAGAGGTTTAGAGGTTGATCAGATTGATTGATTAGATTTAGGTTTGTCGGTGAGAAGAAAAGATTGATACATTTGCTTTCGTTAGACAAAGCCTTTTACCATATTGAAGTTCTGTTTTGTCGGGACTGGTTGATTGGATTAGTTCGGAGATTAATTAATTAATTAAAAAGATTAATTAATTAATTAACATGATGAAAATGGTGGATGGATTAATTAATTAAAAAGATTAATTAATTAATTTGGATCAAAGGTGACTTAAGAAAATGATTAATTTTGGGAAATTAATTAATTAACTTATTGATATGATAAAAAAGGTGGATGGATTAATTAATTAAAAAGATTAATTAATTAATTTGGATGAAGGGTGGATTTAAGAAAATGATTAATTTTATTTTAAAAAAGTGATTAATTAATTAATTGAGTGATTGAAAAAAGAATTTTAGTTAATTAAAAAGATTAATTAACTTCGTTAGGGTGAGGTAATTAATTAACAAAAAAGATTAATTAATTAATTAGAGAGTGGTTGAAGGGAGAAGAAGAGAGGAATTAGAGGATAGCTATCAACACTAATTTAAAGAAATGAAAGGGCTATTTATAGGAAAATGAGGTGAGGGTAATTAGGGAAGTGAAAATGTGAAAAGACGAAAAGGAGAGGGCTAAAAAATATTAAAAAAAAATGAAAAGGAGGGCTTTTTCGAAAATTGGATCTAGCAGGCGGTGCGGATCTGCATTGTGGTTGGTGCAGATCCACGCTGATCAAATACGGTTGGCTGCGTGTAAGAAGTGTGGTTGGCCACGTAAGACAAACGGGAAGCTGCGTTAGATTCTGACGCAGCTGGTTTTTTTTTCTTTTTCTTTTTTTTTTTTAAAGAGATTGGTTGGTTTAGGGTTTAAGAAATTTAGATATCTGGATAGCAATGTAACTAAGGCTAAAAAAAATTTCTTTCCACTAATTGGCTAGCGGGACTGCCGTAACGGTTTTGCATAGCGCGTTAAACTTAGCAGGTACAAAAGCTATGGTTGGATGATGAGCGTGAAAAATTGAGAGTTAACAATTATATGTTAAATTATTTTGCATGGTGATTTAAAAAATTTTCAGTAATAAATATTACATTATTAATGTTCTATACCTTAAGAAATATAATCACCATTACAAAAAAAAAAAAAAAAAAATGTATTGCACATTACATTTTTTCTTGTTTTTGTTACAATAATTTTTTTATGATAGTTTTTCTTTTTTTCTTTAAAACAAATATTGTTTGCATGGCCCGCTTTTTTTTTTTTTTTTTTACAATTAATTTTTATGAACTTTTTCTCAAATTTTTTTACAACAATCTTTTGTGAACTGTTTTCTTACTCTTTTACAACAAATTTTTTTGAATGGTGTGTTTTCTTTTTTCCTTTTATTAAATCAATTTTTTTAATGTCCAATATTTCTTACAACAAAATTTTTTAATTACCAATTTTCTTTTTTAAACAACAAATTTTTGAATGACTTACTTATTTGTTTTAGAGAAAATAGTATCAAAAATTATTAAACTCTAGTAATTTTTGCAATGTGGTCACAAAAGAATTTTTTTTTTTTTTAACAAAAAGTGTATAAAGTTTCAAAAATTTTTCACATGGAGGTCACTGGTTGGAACACAAGCCTAAGAAGCTAACATGGCATGCCATGTTAGCAACCTTTGATGACTCATACTGCTAGCTATGTGATACATGAGCAAAATTGCTCCACTTTAGATGCCAACGTTATTAAATCCACTTACTCAGCATGTCCCACTTTTTTATGACTCATACTTAAAAAACCTATTATTTGCCCTTGTCCACCAATAAGGAGGGTTGAATTGGTGGGAAATTAAAATTTAGATAGAAGGAGATAGGGAAAAAGAATAGACACAGGTAATTTTATAGTGATTCGAGTGTTAACAAGCCCTACGTCCAGTCCCTAATCTTAATCGAGTATTCTACTACTATTACTAGATAATTATAGTAGAGTTTCAAACTCACTCCAAACTTTACAAAGTGTTTTAATGGCTACATATAACCCTCATAAGTATTTACCGTAGTCTCACACTTAAACCTATAAAAGAGTTTTCTATTGGTTCACTCTCAATCCAATACAATGTGTTTTGAAGACTAACACTCAACTCTTTTGAGCAATCAATACTCTTACAACAACCAAATAGATATAATTAAAGGTTAAGGCTTTGAGAGATAAATTTGTAAGAGTTTGGCTTTAATGAAGGTTGTTAGATTGTTATAAGGGTCTTTAGAGGGGGTATTTATAGTTTTTTTCCTCTAAATTCCTATTACAAAGAATATGGGTAAGATATCCTCTATAACAGCCATAAAATATTGCATTAAATGCTTTGTCAGAACAATATTGCAATTGCTAAGCCTTCTTCGCGGTCGCGATACCATTTTCGAGCTCAAGATGACCATTTCGCGGTCGCAATCTTCAAAGATCTCAATGGCTAGATGACACATGGCTTTTTCTTATTGGTAGTGTAACTATACATGGCTTTTTTTTTGTTGGCAGTTTAACTATCCATTGGAGAAGAGATTTGTTGTATGAAAGTCGCGGCCGCGATTGCTTGATTACGGTTGTGATTCCTAGGTCACGCCCATGGTCACGGTCGCGACTGTGGTTTGCGATTGCTTTTATGACTCAAGGAAAAAATTAAAGGTTTGGCTCTTTAAATCAGTCTTAGTCATGATGATGTAGTCACAATTGTGATATTTTATTGTGGTCGCGATTCTGCTTCCTTGGTCGTGATTCTGAGGCCAAGTTCATAACTTAAGAGAATTTTTAAACCTTTGAAATTTCCAACTTATCTAATATGTTTTTTCGGCAAAATAAATAATTAACACACACATTAGATAACTTTAATTTAATTGACAAGATCAAAATATAGATTGAATACATTTTGAAATAACTTATGTCAATAATCTCCCCCTTTTAGATTTTGACAATCAAATTGAACTTAAATATAAAATAAATTTCAAATGATTATAATTAGGGTTGCTCCCCCTCAATTTATGCAATTTATCACAAATGATAAGTGCTCAAGATTCAAAAGATATATATATATATATATATATATATATATATATATATATATATATATGTGTGTGTGTGTGTGTGTGTGTGTGTAAAATCAACACATTATGTTCTCCCCCTTAATCAATTAAAAAAAATCTTCCCCTTTGTCAATAATTCAAAGACAATTGTACATTTAAGTTATTTCTAGCCCTTTGGCAAGATCAAAAAGCAAATAAGCATGGAGAGAAATGAAAATAAGAAGACACAACAAGCAAATTAATTTAAAAAAAAAATTCCATTAATTAAAAATAAGAAATCAAACAAAGATGAAGGCATGAAAAAAAATAAAAATCATAAGAATGAAGAAATCCTAAAGGAAGATCTAAGAAGCATATAATCCATCCTTTTGCTCCTATTCTTCTTCTCCATGGTGTTCCTCCTATTGTTTCTCCTTTTCATCTCCACTAAACTCCTAATCTTGTAAATTGCATTAAGAAAGACCCGTGTGACCTTGAATGTCATAAATGTCATAGTGAAGGTGATCTAAAAGATTAAGTCTCCTCAAGATTTTATAAAGGAGTACATTGGTCCCATTTTGATTTGAGGTGGAGATTCTATGGGTTCTTCTTGAGCTTCTTCTTCCCTTAGTTAGCTACTCTCTCCAAGCTCCACCCTAGGCCTTTTTCTGGCTTTTCTTAGACCCTTATCTCTCCAAAAATACATTCATACTTTCCTTCTAAAGTCATTAATCTTTTATTGAAAGTCAATGAGAGATTTTTTGATACAATTTTAGAGAAGGGCTTCGTTGGGAGAAGTAAGGGCACCAACATATTTAGCAATAGTAGTGATGTGAGAGGAGAGAAGAATTACACCCTTTTTAGTGGATGAGTGATGAAGATATAGATCTACAAGGAAACGAGCAGTTTGAATGCTCTTTCCTTTCACAAGGTCATATAGAAAAAATAAATCCTTTTGGGAGACTTTTTCATTAACATCCCCTCTAGCATTGATAGAGAGGGTGGCAATTCTATGGAGCACCCAAATGGAAAGAGTTTTGATGTGTTTTGCTAACCAAGTTTTTGGATCAAATTTGGGTTCAATTGAAATTTCAATCCAAAAACTTTTTAGTTGCATGGAAAAATCATTGGAGGTATAGGCACCTTTGGCTTGAAATCCAAAAATATTTGCTAGGTCTTTTAAGGAGAGTTCATAAAGCTTACTAAAGAAACAAAAACCAATGGCATAGTGTCCATGAGTATGATGAAGCTTTTTGCGGACTACAAGGGTGGTAAGAAATTCTCTTATAAGCTCTTCATAGCCATCTTTATCAACAAAAACAAACTTCTCCCATTGAAGGTTGTTGAGATATGCAACTATACTATCCTTAATGCCTAAGGTTTTGAAACACACTAGGCTAGAAATTTTAGAAGTGAGGATGGTTTTTTCTTGGATTATTTGGCAATTTTGTTTTTCTTCTTAGGTAACTCCTCTTATAAGTTCAAGAGGAAAGGATTGTTGAGAGGTTTGAACCTCTTTTCCTTTTCTTAAACTCTTTCTAGATGCCATTATGTTGTGAAAAAGATATTGGAGAAGAAAGGAAGATTGAATAATTTGTAAATTGATGAAAAAGGGAAAAGAGATTTTGAGGTGGAAAAATGGTAGGAATTCAAGTAGGAGATGAATTGAGTATTAGAAAATTATTAGAGTTGATAGTATGGGGTATTTATAGGCCAAAAACTAGTGAAAAATGGCTATAAAATGGTCAAAAATTGAATTAAATGCAGATTTTCCCATTGTAAAACAACTATTTTTTATTACTGTTAGCACCCTGAGTCGTAACCGCAATTTTTGAATTTTCAAAAATCGCATTTGCTATCTCACAATCGCGAGTGAGACTTTTGAAGATTGATCAAAATGGCTAGAAATTTTAAATATTGCAACTGTGTGAAAAGGTAACGATCGTGATTTTAGGAAAATTAGAAATTTTTGAAAATATTTTGGGGGAAATGTTATGCAATGCAATTGGCATTATAACTCAAGATCAAAATAGATGCAATTATATATTTTAGGTACTAAGATATAATCTATTTATTAAAAATTCAAACAATTATTCCAGAGACACTAAAAATACCAAAAATCAATCACAAAGCAACCAACATGCAACCAAAATGCAACCCAATTGCATAAAGTCAAATAATTAAATTGAATTAAATTAAGAGTCACCTCAATTTAAGATTAAATAAAAGAAGAAAATGTTAAATATAAATGTCATAAAAACATAAAATTCATGAAATTTTGATGCAAATGAAAAACTTTTATATAATTTTGAAAATCTATGATAATGAATTCCCATCAAACATGCCAATTTCCCTTTTTATGAAGTTTAATCTTTCTTCATTAAGGGTTTTGTAATAATATCAACAAGTTGGTTTGTGTTATCAATAAATTCTAATACAATATCACCGTTTTGCACATGATCTCTTAAAAACTAATGCCTAATGTCCATATGCATACTTTTAGAATGTTTGATAGGGTTTTTGGAAAGATTTATGGTATTTCTGTTGTCACATTTGATGGGAATGTGATCAATCACTTGACCATAGTCCTTGAGTTGTTGTTTCATTCAAAGAACTTGAGTGTAACAACAATTTGCCACCACATATTCCACTTTAGCGGTGAATAAAAGAATCGAAACTTGTTTCTTGCTAAACCATGAAACTAAATATTCACCAAGAAAATGACAAGTTCTGGAAGTGCTTTGTCTATCAAGTAAACTACAGGCATAATCCTCATCTGAAAAACCAATTATGCTAAAAGATGTGTTTCTAGGATACCATAACCCTAAATGCAATGTGCCGTGTAAATACTTTAAAATTCTTTTAATGACATGCAAATAAGATTCCTCAGGGCAAGATTGGAAACACTATACATTATATCGAGTTTAGATGCCATAAGATAGAGAAGAGAGCCAATCATACCTCTATACTTCTTCTCATCTATAGGCCTACCCTTTTCATCATTGTCAAGCTTAGTTGATGTGCTCATTGGTGTTTTGCTACTTTTGTAACCATCTATTCTAAACTTCTTGAGAAGCTCCTTTGTGTACTTGGATTGGTTGATGAAAATTCCATCCTTGCATTATTTGATTTGTAGTCCTAGGAAGAACTTGAGCTCACCCATCATGCTTATCTCAAATTCCCTAGTCATACAATTAGCAAACTCTTCACAAAAATGTTCATTAGTAGCACTAAATACGATATCATCAACATAAATTTGAATAATTAAAGTGTCATTTTTGTGCCATTTTATAAAAAGTGTTATGTTAACCTTGCCTTTAGTGAAATCATTTTTTAAAAGAAATGAGATAAGCCTTTTATGCTAAGCTCTAAGAGCTTGTTTCAAACCATATAAGGCCATAGTTAATTTAAAAACATGATTAGGAATTTCATGATGTTCAAAATTGGGGGCTTGCTTAACATAAACTTCCTCCTCAATAAAATCCATTTAAACATACACTTTTAACATCCATTTGAAAAGTTTGAAGCCCATATGACATGCATATGCAAGTAAAATCCTAATAGCCTCTAATCTTGCTACTAGAGCATAAGTTTCATTATAGTCAATGCCTTCCATTTGTTTGTACCCTTTGGCAACTAATCTATCCTTATTCCTAGTGATGGAATCATGCTCATCTAACTTATTTCTATAAACCCATTTATATACAATAATGGGATGATCTTTGGGTCTAGGAACAAGTTCCCAAACTTTGTTTCTCTCAAATTGGTTGAGTTCCTTTTGCATGGCAATCCTATTATTAAAAACCTCATCAATGGTCCTTGGCTCAATTTGAGAAACAAAAGCGAGATTATCTAAGGATTTAAAGTGAGATATAGTACTTACACCCTTAGATGGATCACCAATGATTTGCTCTTTAGGGTATCTCCACTCCTCAGGAAGTTCTTGAGCATCTTCCTCTTATGGATTTATTGGAGCCTTATGATCTTGTTGCTTCTCTTCTTTGTCTTCAAATTCCTTTGGAACTTCATCTTGATCAATTCCAAGCTTTTCAAATTTACCTACAAGATCATCGAGAAAGCTACCTTTCCTAAGATCAAGTTTAGTAGATTCATTAAATACAATATTCATAGACTTTTCAACTACCATAGACTTTTTGTTAAAAACCCTATAAGCTTTGCTAGTGGTGGAATAGCCTAAGAAAATATCTTTATTAGTTTTAGAAGTAAATTTTCCAAGGTTATCCTTGGTATTTAATATATAGCACTTGTAACCAAAAACTCTAAGATATGAAATTTTAGGCTTTCTTCCATTCCATAACTTATAAGAGGTTTTGTTCAAAATGCATCTTTTGAAAACTCTATTTGAAATGTGGCATGAAGTATTAATGGCTTGTGCACAATAATAAGTTGGTAAACCATACTCATTAAGCATAGTTCTAGCCATTTCAACCAAAGTTCTATTTTTCCTTTCTATAACACCATTTTGTTGTGGTGTTCTAGGAGAGGAGAAATTATATGAAATTCCATGTTTAGTGCAAAATTTTTCAAAAAGTTCATATTCATATTCTTTTCCATGATCACTTTTTATTTTTGAAATGAAATAACCTTTCTCTTTTTGAACTCTTTTTGTAAAACTTTTGAATGCATTAAAAGTATCACTCTTATGAGTTAAGAAACTAGCCCAAGTAAATCTATTGTAGTCATCAACAAGCACATAGGCATATAACTTTCCATCCAAACTAGCAATTCTGCTGGGTCTAATCAAATCCATATGTATAAGTTGAAGGGGTCTAGAAGTACTTATAAAATTTTTTAATTTGAAGGATGATTTGTGCTACTTTCCCATTTGACAAGGTCCATACGTCTTATCCTTTAAGAACTTGACTTCGGAAGTCCTTCAATAAGCTTATCCTTGCAGAGGTTATGCAGAAGCTCTATGCTTGCATGTCTTAGTCTTCTATGCCAAAGCCAAGATTCATTGCTAATATACATGAAACACTTGACATCTTGGTTAGCCAAATTATCTAAGTCAATCATATAGGTATTGCCTTCCCTTTCACCCTTAAACACTACATTGTCATTAGCTAAAGTGGTGACAATGCATGATTTAGATTCAAAGGTGACTTTATTACCCTTATCACATAATTGACTTACTTTAAGAAAATTAAATTTTAAACCATTAACCAAAAGAACATCTTCAATAAGAGAAAGATTGTCCTTACAAATGGTACTAATGCCAATTATCATACCTTTGGCGTTGTTACCAAATGTGATGTTTCCACCTCTCTTTTCTTTCAAATTAGTGAAGAGGCTTACATTACTGGCCATATGTCTTGAACATCCACTATCTACATGCCATTTGTTCTCCTTGGTAGTGGATTTGAGATACACCTATAAGAAATAATAAATCATCTTATCTTAGGTACCCAAATATATTTAGGTCTTTGGGGGTTAGCCTTGGAAGGGTCCTCATTCTTGAGCTGAACCTTCCTTATATAACAAAATACAGTAATATGACCATTTTTCATACAATAATGGCACTTGAGCTTTGACTTGAAAGTATTCTTAGGCTTAGCCATTTTGTTATGAAATTTTGGTCTCTTCACAATATTATGACAAGAATGCATACAACAACAAATGTTGCATTGTGATTGTAGGTGCTTTTGAACATGGTTCTTTTGATATATAAATGCATGGTTCGCTCTTTGAGCCTTAGCTTTAGAACCTTATGATAACTTTTGAGTCCTTTTGGGACTTGGAGGTTTAGTGTGTGTTTTCACTACCTTATTAATTACCTCAATGCTAGAGGTTTGAGGAGTTGTGGTCTTTATGAACATAGTGGGAAAGAATGTGGATGAAGAAGAGCTATCAAAGCCAAAACTATGTCTCACAAGGGGTGGACTTTGTGATACAATAAGAGTATCTAAAGCTTCTTTCCCTTTGTGAAATTTTGAAATTGAGTTTCTCAATTCTTCAATCTCAATTTTTAAAGTTGTTAGGAGGTTTTATAAATGATTTCCTCCTATGAGCCTTTGAGACTAGCATTAGAGGTTTTCAAACATAAAAAAAAGTTTTTCTAATTCTTTAAAATTCTCCTTCACTTTAGAATGCTTATCTTTGAAAAATTTCATTTTAGATTTATATTTTTTGCATTTTAAATTCATAACTTTTGTTAGCTCAACCTCATCCTCATCATCATTATGCAAATCATCATCAATGTCATCATAAGATTGAGAATTAGAGTTTACCTCATTTGATGAGTCCACTGTGAAACAAAGGTTTGCAACTTCCTTTTCCTCTGTATCATTTGAGGAGTCATCATCTCATGTCACCTTGAAACCCTTCTTTTTCTCTTTATACCATTTTTTCTTCTTATTCTTGGGAAATTCTGATTTTATATGACCTTGCTTACTACATTCATAGCAAGTTATGTTAATCTTCTTCTCCTTGCTTGAGTTAGAGTTGGAATTTGAAGATGATCTCCTAATGGACCTCTTGTCTTTATTTCTTGTCTTGATGATGTCTTTGACCTTTTTAGAGAGCATAGCAAGTTCTTCATCATCATTATCTTCACTTTCTTCTAATTCACTTGAGCTCTCACTTTCTTGTTTGCTTTTGAGGGAGGATTTTTCTTTTTTTTTTTTTTTTTTCTTTTTCTTGTTGTTCTTCTTTCTCTATTACTAGAGACATCTCTTTGGTGAGGAGTTTACCAATGACAACATTAGTAGGAACCTTTCTAGGATCCTCATTGGCTTCTTTAATACTAGTCACTCTAGCTCTATAGTCTTTCTTTGAAAGATCTTTGAGAATCTTATGATTAATATCAACCAAGCTATATATTTTATCCAATTTCTTTATATTGGTGACAATGGCTAGGAGTTTATTCGTCAATTTGATGATGCTCTCATTGGGCTTCATCTTGAAAAGCTCATACTCGGTTATAAGCAATTGAATCTTCTTAGCTTTGACTTGCTTGGTTCCTTCATGGTAGTTCTCTAGAGCTTTCCAAATGCTAAAAGCATTTAAACAATGTTGAACTCTACCACATTCTTCTTTTGAGATAGAACTAAGGAGAATTGCCGTGGCTCTCTTATTTTTGCCATTGCTGTGGCTCTCTAGGAATTAGTTCTTCAACACCATCAACCATTTTTTATGAAGGCTTCCATTATTTGATTATGCAATCCCATACATCTATGAGATCACTATTAAGATACACCTCTATTCTATACTTCCAATATAAATAATCGGTGTCATCGAAGTATGGCTTGAGGTGATGCAACCCTTAATTAGCCATTTTGATCCTTTCTCACACAATTAAGCTTAAAGAATAAGACCAAAGCTCTGATACTACTTGTTTGCCCTTGTGCACTAAGAAGGGGGGTTGAATTAATAGGAAATTAAAATTTAGATAGAAGGAGATAGGGAAAGAGAATAGACATAAGCAATTTTACTACTATTAGATAATTACAATGGAGTTTCAAGCTCACTCCAACCTTTACAATGTGTTTTAATGGCTAACACACAACCCTCACAAGTGTTTCCCTTAGGCTCACACTTAAACCTATACAAGAGTTTTCTATTAGCTCATTCTTAACCTAATACAATGTGTTTTGAAGGCTAACACTCAACCCTTTGGAGCAATCAATGCTTTTACAATAACCAAATATACAATTAAAAAGTTAAGGCTTTGAGAAATAAATTTTAAAGAATTTGGCTTTAATAAAGGTTGTTAGATTATTATGAGAGTCTTTGAAGGGGGTATTTATAGCTTTTTCCCTCCAAATTCCCATTATAATGAGTATGAGTAAGAGATCCTCCATAACAGCCATAAAATCTTGTATTAAATGCTCTATCAGAATAATGTCATAGTCGTTAAGCCTTCTTCATAGTCGCGACACCATTTTTGTGCTTGAGATGACCATTTCGCCATTGCGATCTTCAAAGATCTCAATTGCTAGATGTCATGTAGCATTTTCTCATTGGCAGTTCAACTATCTGTTAGAGAGGAGATTTGCTGTATGAAAGTTGCGGTCGCGACTGCTTGATTGCGATCGCTATTCCTGGATCGTGCTTATGGTCATGATTGATTTTATGACTTGAGGCAAAAATTGAAGGTTTGGCCCTTTAGATCAATCTTGGTCATGATGATGTTGTCACAATCACGATTTTTTAGTCATAGTGGCGATTCTGCTTCCTTGTTTGCGATTTAGAGGCCAAGTTCATAACTTAAGAGAATTTTTGAATCTTTGAAATTTCCAACTTATCCAGTATTTTTTTTTTGCAAAATATACACTTAACACACACATTAGATAACTTTAATTCGATTGACAAGATCAAAATAGAGATTGACTAAGTTTTGAAATAACTTAGGTTAAAGCCTATGCATGCCTGACACGTGTCATTTACCCATGTGAATTTTTTTTTACCATTTTCTCTTTTGTCCTCCTCCTTTCTCTCTCTTGACTCTTCATTCTTAATCTAGTGTTGTAGGTTCTTCTCTCTGCCCCTCGCCATCTCTCTGCCTCTTGCCATCTCTCTACTTCTTACTATGAAAATCCAAATTTATCTTACCTTTGATTTTCCATGGCTCAATTGATTGTCCTTTATTGTAGGGTGGGCTTCCTTATTTCCTGAGAACTTCATGATCTAACATTAATCCTGGCTGATGATACTTTAAGTGCCCGTATTAAAAAGTTGTAAGTTATTATTTTCTTGTGATTAATTTATGCCTAGTTTTCTTTGAATAAATGTGGTAGTGTTTCAATTGGTTGTGTTAGGGTTTCACAATTGAGTGTGGTTATGATAATTTGATTGATTTTATTTGAATAAATAATAAGGTTTGTCAAGATATTGCAATTTCTTTGACTGGGTTGACTTGAACCATAGAGAAGGGACATACAAGGAGCTTTATAGGTGGGCAAGGAAGTGTAAGCTACATCAAGAGTGAAGTTAATGCAAATCGCAATAGCTTTGCAATTAAGGATGAAATTGATGGATGTGGGATAGTTGAAGTGGTTGGCTATAATGAAATAAAACTAATAAAAAGATAATGTTACTTTTACTTTTTTCTCTATATAGTATTTCTTCTTGGCTTGCTTGTGAGTGTGAGTTTAGCAAATTGACTTATTGGGTATCAGTAAATGGGAAAAGTAGATGAAGATGGGAAATGGTTTATGCATTATGTAATAGTAAGCTTTGGTAGTAAGTTGATATAGTTAGGCTGTGATATTGTATCTATAACTTTATATCTACTAATGTAATATCTACATTCCTTTGTAACATTACTTTGGCATTTTTTATCTTAATATGACAAATAGAAAGGTATATGAAATTAAATAGGTAATTTCCATGTTTGCATTGTTCAATTAAATATAAACTATAAAGATAAAAAAAATTTTTAACTTGTACAATTTAAAATAATGGAACAAGATAAAGTATAACATTCTAAATGTCATTGGATTCCAAAAAAATGTCTGCCAAATAATACAAAGTCTTGAGTGTTGTGTAATTGATATATGAGATAGTTTCTCACATCATATTACCAAACAAAGCTTTCCTGGTCAAAGACAAAAAGCAGACATCAAAATAACCATGCACTCATCTCTATTTATGATGCCCTAAATCACTGTTATATACCATTTGCCTATATCAACAACACAAAAAATATTCAGAAACTCACAAAAACAAAACATGTTCATCACTAGACATGTCCATTAATCAAATTCAACAAATCTCAACTAATTTATGGTTGCTTCCTTTTCTGTTTCTTTGGCACTATTTGAAGCTTATTCATTTTCTGATACACATCATTTGAAAATGGTGATGCTGTCTAGATTGACTTGGAGGATGATTGAACTTTGGTGAACATTATTTTAGGACCTTTTGCATTTGGTCCTAAGGCTGTCTAGATTGACTTGAAGGATGATTGACCCTTGGTGGACATTGTTTTAGGACATTTGCACTTGGTGGGTTGAAGCTCTTCATATTCCTTATCACTAGTCTCCTACTCAATCCAACCTTAGTCGCTGGTTTGTGAACATTACTTCTAACATGCTCCTATCTCTTTTTAATTATAATAGGTTCATCATAAGAAGACTCAACACCACCACTAAAAGACTCAACATGATCTACTAAGTCTGCTATCAATCTTTCTATATCTTCAAGTTGATTTATCTGCCATGGTCTATCTAAATCCACTACTTAAGAAACAAATGATAGTTCAAGTAAAGAACATAGTTGGATTTAGTATATATGAGACTAAAACCAAAAAAAAAATGAAAAAAAGATTTTATTGACTGTGATTGTTGGGTTTGTGAAAATGTCGAGTCATTTAGGTGATCTTCAACGTTTGATAATGAAACCTATATGAAAAGTTGTGTTCAGTAGCTCACAAACATTAGGATGTGATTAAATAGTATTGCAATAAGGGAGTTATACCTATAATGCATCCTACTGTGAAGGCAAAGGATCATTTAAATTAACATCTTGCATATCATCAACATTAGTATTAGTTACCTATAGATTTTGAATGAAAACATCAGACTCAAAACTACATGTTACTCATACAAACATTGATCATATGGGTTTATATTTTACCTTTGGACAATTGTGATTTGGCTTCTGTGAGTTAGATGTATCAATAATATGGTTTAGAATAACACCTTCACTTAGTTGTACTTGACTTCCATGAGCAAATTGAAAAATCATATCATTTAGAAATCTATTGCTCCCCTATATTAAACAAATGTAAACCTTAACACATATTAAACCTTAGCATAACCACCAAAACTAATCACATATATAGATGACTCACATCAGGCATCCATTGCAATGTGAGTGGGCTTAGGTTTGCAATTGGTGTTACTTCCACATTGACAAGTTTCTTTCTTAACTTTTTTCTTTTTTTTTATCTTGGGGACCTATATGGACATATTATTCCATTAGGCAAACAATTAAAGTTTTAAATGAAATAAAAAAAAATGCTTTATAGTGTTTATACATTCGGTAGATCTTAAGTTGCAGGCTTTTTATTATGGCTTTTGACACCATAAAGGGTACATGTCGTGACTTCCCTTTGCTTACTAACCCTTCCAATGTTAGCTAAATGTGCCAATTACTCTTGTTCCAATCTCCTCATCTTGGCTTTCCTACCTTTTTTGGTTTTGATTTTTCAGGTGGTGAAAAGGGTTTCTCATTGCTCACAGTCGATAATTTTGACCCATTAAGTGGGTTAATGCAGTGGCTATATATTTTAAGGAAAACCTTCTAACAGTCATCTACATAATCTTGAAGTTTTTCTCTATTCATAAGCAATGCACACATAACATGCTCACAGGTGAAGGATATTATATCCCATTTCCTACAACTATAAGTTCTATCAACTTTATCAACTACAGACTTACCACTGGGTCTAAATACTTCAAATTCATTACCCTTGCCCATAATAAATGTAACGTATTGCCCATTCTTTAATTTTAATAATCTTTTTTTTTTGAATCTTAGGGATTATCTTTTACCTTTTTCATAGCATCCCTCTTCAACCACAATCTTTTCATTATTTTATGCCTAATAATCTCTAAGCATGTGACTATGCCTTTGTCCCTAGCTTTTAAAATAATACTATTAAAGCACTCACATATATTATTCAACTAGAAATCACATTTTGCATATAGCTGGAAATGTGACCTACTCCAGTGCTTGGCTTCCTTATTACACAACCATTGGTGAGCTTCATGACATTTACCATCAAGTGCTTCCATACACTTTATGAACCTTTGCATATAACTAGCCCTTGTACAATCCCATAGCGTATCTTTTAATTCTTTTCCTCTAAAAACCTTTCTGAAGTTGGTGTATATATGCCTTACACACCATCTCTTTTTGCAGCAGGATATAACTCATCCAATACAGGGACTAATCCCTACAAAAAAATATATAAAACTCACATTAGACATAGTATATTCATATAACAATATATTTAACATATTCATTAAAGACTAAACATAAAATATATGCATTTTATCTTTTATCTATTAGACATAAAAGTCCAATGCCATGGATCTTTTTTAATTTTAAAGTCAATTCCCAATAGACTCAGGAGCCACATCCAGTCATTGTTGTTCTCTCTTCTTACAATAGCCCATGCCAAATGATAGATGCAATGATTTGCATCAATAGAAACTACACATAGAAGCTGTCCCCTATACATGCCCTTTAAAAAACACCCATCTATGGATATCAATCTCCTACATCCTACCTTAAATCCTTCCTTTAATGGCCCTAAACATATGTATATCCCTCCAAACCTACTAGAATCCTTATCATCTCCCACAATCTGGACTTTACTACCTAGATTGGATTTTAAAATTTCTAACATATAATTATGTAAATAATTATGCAGTTTTGCAAACTGTTCTTTCTCATCCTTATTAATTAATGTTAGTGCTACCTTCCTAGTCCTCCAGGCTTTGATAACAGTGACATGTATTTGGTAATCTTCCTAAACTATTCTAATGAAATGGTTTTAAAGATATGTCTCTACTAACCACCTAAAAGTAACCTGCCTTATATTATGCTCCTTAACACAGGTATATTCAAATATTCCTGATTTTATTTGCATAGTGGATGGGTTTGAAACCATGGGATTACAAAAAATATAAAAGAGACAACCTCTCATGCACTTAGCTTTACATATTTGTTTGTCATTTGGACCAAACCTAATTTGCCACCTATTTAACCTAGCCCATTGCTTATATGCTTTCTTAAATTCTTCTAAGCTTTTGAACTTCATACCTGCACTAGTCTTGGCTGAGCCATGTGCCTCTTAGCTCTAAACTATACCTAACTCTAGATTTTGTTAACCTAGTCTCACTATCTATGTTAGAGGCAGAAGTTCATTAGATCGGGTTAAATCTGAATCATCATATTCAACATCAATGTTATCTAAAGATGGATCAACTAACTTTAATGGTCTCTTTCTTATGTCTCTCTTTATATCCTTATCTACATTAACCTCAAACAAATCATCATCACCATCGTCTATATCATTGTCACTCCCTACAAACTTCTTGGTATGATCCACATAATCTTCATCTAGGCTACCCTCACTATCCTCAGCTAGATTAGCAATACCTTTTCCTTTACCCTTATTTAACCTAAGGTTATATTGACTTCTAATAGGTAATTTTCCTTTACCCTTTTCATTCATTTATTCTTGCCTAATTATATCATTGCCTATACTCACCTCACTTATAGTGACATCTACCAGGTTTGCCCCTCTAGCTTATCATTATGCTTCATATAAATGTTTATAATTTTAAAAGAATCAATGTTGTAACCGATTTCTAATACATCATTGTCATTCCCTATACTAGATAGGCCCTCACAGTAAGTGATATTGGGTCTTTGCTATTAATATACTACATCTCTCTTTGCCCCACACTTACTCACCATTCTATATATCTTTGAAATAGACAACTTATTAGAGTTACAGTAGTCAAAATAACCTATAAAGCCACTAAGATATGCATATGCCCCATATACTCCATTATGAAGCAAATGTATATTAAAATAATAAGAGGTAGTGGCTGTAGCAAATTAAAAAAAAATCCAACAATTAAATCAATATAGTTAACCAAATGAACAATAGTAATAACAAACATATGTAAGCTGATGTAAGACCACTAACAGTAAGGATATATAAACAATTGATTCCATGAACAATGTGAGACCATAAAAAATAGTCAAACATATATGTTTTTCCTTCACTAATATGATATATTAAATTAATTTCCCATTACAAACCATTTATTTAATTAAAATAAACAAAAACCTTAAATACCCAATCTATTTAACCCTAAAATAAATAAACCCTAAAAGACCCAATTGAATTATTTAAAGTAAAATTAAACTAATCATCTCATTGTAAATGAAAAATCACATTGATAAGCAAAAAAATTACCAACAAACCCTAATTATATTAATATTATATTAAAAACTCTAATTCTTTGCACTTTTGTTAGCGTTTGATTACAGGTCCCCACATCTATTACTACACCCATTCAATAATACCAACCAACCCAGTACAAAAATAATAAAAACATGAAATGACATCATCTTATCAACACCATTCATATAAAAGAATATACAAGACACTTACAATAATTAGGATGAAGCTCTTCTAGCATCCTATGCCTCTAATCCATTTCTTCCATCTACTGTATACTTTGAAAACAGCGCTCATTTCTAGATAATGTATTCGATCTAAACCCCGATTCAAAAATCCTTTGACTTTTCCTTTGATACAAACTTATATTCAAAAATCCTTTGAATTTTTGTTCCACATGTTCTCTCACCAAACACTAAATCTTCCAAATTAATTCCTAGTTTCTATTAAACCAAGTATAGGAAAATTGAGCGCCAAATTTCCCACTCAACCTAATCCCTATAGATCCCCTAATCCTTTAAATCCTAAGCCTTAGATCGATCATGTTTGTAGAAATAGATCGAGAGAGTCTAGAGTAAGAATGAAGAGCCAAGAGGGAGAAAAGAGGAGGACAGAAGAGAAAATGGTAATAAAAATTTCATATGGGTAAATAACACATGTCGGGCATGCACGGTTTGGTAAGTATGAGTCATCAAAAAATGAGGGATGCTAAGTAAGTGGATTTAATCCGGCATTTGACGTGGAGTAATTTTGCTCATATGTCACATAGCTAGCAGTATGAGTCATCAAAGGTTCCACGTCAACCTCTCAGGCTTAGATTCTAGCTAGTGACCTCCATGTGAAAATTTTTTAAAACTTTAAGTACTTTCTAGCAAAAAAAAAAAAAAATTTTTTTTTACTACATTGCAAAAATCACTAAAGTTCAGTGATTTTTATGCTATTTATGTTTTGTTTACAACAAAATCTTTTATATGACATTTTTGTCTTCACTTATATATGGGAGGAGATATTGTCACTTCAAAGAAGGTTGTTGACACTCCTCTTATTAATTTAATTATTTAAATGGACTTTTTTACCCTTTTAATCTTGTAGATATTTTATAATGTCAAATTTACCCCTTGCTCATCACAAAAGAAAAAAAAAAAAACATTGGAACTTTGCTTTCTATAAAAATGGAAAACATGTTTGAAGTCTTTTAAAATCCAAAACTAGAGCTCTAAAACTCATTTTAACTTTTAAAAGGAAAAAGAAAGTTCTTCACCATTTTTAACCCTTATTACTATATACTATTTTTGGTACAATAACTCATGATGATTTTAGAAATTGGTGAACTTTTATATGAACTTTACAAATGCAAATGGAGTGAGAGTAAATTACAAGTCTCCATGATGAAAACAAAAAGCACATTCCAAGTATCTGTGAACCTCTCTAATGTAGACAATAATGATATTTCTTTTTCTTTTGGAATATTTTCTTGTGTTTTTGCAATATAGGATGTTGTTAAATTAATTTAATTGCAAGTATATAATTAAAAGAATTAATGATTCTAGTTTGTAACCATCATAGGTAGTAGTATAAGTGATATTTGATGGACTTAAAACAAAGAAGAAGAAATATAAGATGATGAAGAATTGTTTATTATTGTGTATCTTGTACAATGGAATAACACCTCTTTATATATACAATAAATGTGAAAGAAAAAGAAAGATAATAGCCTAATTAGGGACCTATAATCAAGCCTAATTAGGGACCTAAAATCAAGCCTTGAATAGGAACCTAACATATATACAAATAAACATTAACATCCCTTTTCAAACTCAAGGTGGTAAAGTATTAAACAACTTGAGTTTAGAGATAAGATCATGACAACGAGGAGCGGAACAAGCTTTGGTGAAGATATCAGTAAACTACTCCTGAAAAGAGATAGCAATAAGATGAACTATATTGCATTGAATATGATGGTGCACAAAGTGGCAATTAATCTCAATGTGTTTCATGCGTTCGTGAAAAACATCATTATAAGTAATCTATATAGCATTGTGATTACCATAATGAAGAGGAGTAACATATGAAAATGGAATGCCTATAGTGTGAAGCGAAAACCAGCGAATCCATAAGAGTTCAAAAGTAGTATCAGCAAGAGCTCAATATTCAGCTTTTGTACTGGAGCAAGAGACAACAAGTTGATTTTTACTACGCCAAGAGATAAGTGAAGCACCAAGTAAGAAGCAATAACCAATAGTATACCATTGGTCTATGGGATCAACAACCTAATCAACATCAGAATATCCTAGTAACTGAAAACAAGAGGAGCTGAAATAATGAAGACCATGAAATAAGGCACCCTTAATGTAATGAAGAATACAAAGAATAGCTGCATAATGAGTTGTACGAGGAGCTATCATGTACTGACTAAAAAATGAACTGCATCAGTGATGTCAGGTCGAGTAATAGTAAGATAGATAAGGCTGCTAATAAGTTGATGATAAAAAGTATAATTAGGAAGAGGAGAACCATTAGAAGTAGAAAAATGAGCATTTGCCTCAATGGAAGTGTAGGCAATCTTATCATTAGTAAGACATGCATTAGAGATAAGATTAGTAGCATACTTAGCTTGAGACAATGATATCCTTGGAATCAGAATGTCATACCCCAGCCTAGATGGATGCGACAGTCTTAGGACTTGGGAATCGCATAAAGCTACTTAAGCCTGTAGAACTGGTTAATTTAATCAAAATAATGGTTTTTAATACGAAAAAGGTATTCATACTCTTTTAATAAATCCAAACCCAATATTTCAAATATTGAAATAAATCCATAAGTTGTCGTTAGTTTGCATAACCAAATAAATAAAATAAATCCAATAGTTCAAAGAAATTTTAAAAGTCTCAAAGACCCATAATGCAAAATGAAATGATCAAGCGAATGGATAAGACTTGATGATGATCCATGGAGCTCTAAATCTACCATTGCCCTAAGATGAGACTCATGGTTCTTGAGGTTACTTTATCTAGTTCAAACTTTTAAGAAAAAAAAAAAAGAAAAAAGAAAAGGGGTGGGAATAAGTCTCAATGAATTAATAATAACAATATAATATAAGTAATGTGTAAGTTGTACAAGGGCCAGATTTTTCCCAGATGAATGAAATTTCAATGTTAAGTTTGGGTTTATTACATGAATCTCTAACATCGCTAATAAGAGAAAAACAAATATCAAGTTTAATGGTATATTCTTTAGCAGAAGTTAAATAGGGTGGAGATGGTGTGTCTCCAATATATATTAGGGTGGTGGCCTAAGCCTCACTCACCAATTGTATCAAATAAAATGCAAAACTAATTATGTTCCATGACTAGAACATCTTCTCCTAGTTGATGTTAGGTATGCTCACCCTACCCACAGGCTTACATTTGCACACGACCAATGTGACCTCCACATTGGAGAGAGACTACTGATTTTATAAATTAATTATGGTTCAAATATTCATATTTTATGGTTCAAATATTCACAATGCATTACCGATATGGCAAGGTTAATAGAAATCAATAAGTATGAAAGAAAAGTGTAAGTTGAAATACTTATCAATTCAAGATATCATAGTCAATTAGATATAAATGGCTGATTGAGTACTAGGAGATGATAATGAGACAAGGATGTGGAAAATGAAGGCCATTATTGAAGTCACCTTAATCGCTTTAGTTCTTAACAATGATGGCATAGGTGCTCACAAATTGACACTTCTTCTACCTAGTCAACGCTTGATACATCACACCAAATCACTATGTATCCTATTCTTAATGATGATTCTTACACTACAAAATAATCATACACGTACAACTTAAACAAACTTTATAATACATATGTAATACAATCATAATACTTATACAGTCCATTTACACTACATGGTGACACTCACCAAAGTCCCCTACGATAGCTCTCATAGCAAATTAACATCAAATGATCAGTATCACAAATACTTTCAAATCTTTTAAAAGGTTGAATATCATAAAAAATAAATTTCAATATAGGATTTATTTATGATAAAAACACAGATATTGAATTGATAACTAACGTATCTTCTATGGAGTTTCTTAAAGAATGGAAGAACCCATTAAAATCTTAACAACATTATTACTCACATAAACAATTAATTAAATCATCTCAAGACCAACATTTATACAAAATCAACTAATCACAATAATTTTCAAGACAAAGTCTAAAGTTTTACCTTAGAGAAAGATTTAAAAGATATATTAGAATCCTATTAAATCAACAAAATAACAAGAAAATGATGATTTCAATTTGTTTATTATCAATAGGAAGTAGAGATTAATTAAAAAAAGGAGTTTATGATTAGTTTTTACCCTAGAATTGAGTTTGAAAAAGTTATAGGATGGTTGCTAGAAATGGTGGTCGAATGGCTTTTATAGGGTATTTATATGATTGGCTTATTAGGGTTTTAAATATGTAGATTCACAAAAGTTAAATTTTTTGTAGTAGACAAAAGACACGAGTGTCTCTATAAGTCACGGGCTTAACTTGTAGCCAAAAGTAAAGACATAACGTCTAGACTCTTGTAGTAAGACACGGGCATGTAGGATTAAGTAGACATGGCTGTGTGTCCATTGACACGAGCGTGACACCACCATATCCAAGTTTTGGCTCAAATAAACTCAAATTCAAGTATACCATTGCAAAACCAATATCAATACTCAACAAACTAGTGAGTTAACATCATACATAGCATAATTCAATCATTAAACATAGAGAGTTACCAATTGATAATCACACAACTAGGATTTAGGAACCTAGCGTATTATGCAAAAGTAACCTCTAGACCTAAGAAATAAATTAAATTTCTAAGATCCTTCATCTCAAATTAGCATCTAAGAAAGCTCTTGAGATCATGGATACCATGAGTGTCATCACTAGTAAAATCATGTCATTAATATATAGTAATAACATAATATTACCCCACTCAGTCTTTTGAAGAAATAAGCATGTTCATGAGGATTAGATTGGAAGCCAAACTAACAAATGGTGGAATTAAATTTATCAAACCAACCATATAGAGCTTGTTTAAGTCCATACAACGCTTTGTGAAAAAGACAAACTTTATTTGATGGATGATCATAACTAGAAAGAGGTTGCATATAGACTTTTTCATTGAGATCCCCATTCAAGAAGGCATTTTTAACATACATTTGAAATAAAGCATAATGCTTAACAGCAGCAATGGCAATGAGGGTATGGACAAAAGTGGTGCGGGCTATAGGAGCAAAAGTCTCCTCACAATCGATCCCAAATTCCTAGGTGAATCCCTTAGCTATAAGCAAAGTATTATATAGTTCTACTGAACCATCAGCGTTAGTCTTGATTTTATAGACCCATTTACAAACCACCACAGATTTGTCGAAGGTAAATCAACCAAATCGTACATATGTGTGAATGTGAGTGCATTGATTTCTTCCGCCATTACTCTCTTCCATAAAGAATTTAATACTAGCCTCATGATAAGTGGAGGCTTATAAAGAGAAACAATGGTAGAATAACAATGACAATCACAAAGAGTGATATTAGGTTGACTTACATGAGAGAAACAACAAAGTGGAGGATCAAAAGAGGGTTGAATAGTAGAAAAAGAAGGTTGAGGATCCACAGAAGGAAGATCATCATGCATAGGTTGAGGGAGATATGAGCTGTTTGAGCCAACTAAACCTACAGGAGAATCATTAAGAAAGAAGAAGATGATGTGACTTTAAAGGTAGAAATTGAAGAAAACATATTGCGTTCCCAAAATATGACATGACGGAAATACAAAGACACTAAGATAATGGATTCCAACACTGATAACCCTTATGCTTAGTGCCATATGTCAAGAAACAACATAATCAAGCTTGAGGTTCTAATTTAGTATACTCATATGACCAAACATGGACAAAACAAGTAGATCCAAAAACTTGAGGATTGTGATACTTGGGACAATGACCATAGTGACACTCGTAAGGAGAGATATTATTGAAAGGATATGATTAATTGTATAAACTGCTGTTAGAATGGCTTCACCCTAGAAAATCTTAGGACACGAAGATGACAAAAAAAGAGAAAGAGCAGTATCCAAAATGTGCCTAAGTTTTTGTTCTGCATGACTATAACAACCCATGCCTACCTTACGAGTTTTCTTGACTAATTGCTTGAATTTAAAGCTATTATGGCTAAATGTGTGATTTCAAGAAAATTCATGTGTGATGTGATTTATGAGTATGGGGCATGTTAAATTAATTTTAATAGGTCCAATATGAATTATTATTATGAAATAAATGATTTATATGAAGTGCATTAGTATGAAATAGTTTATTTCACATAAATTGAATTTTCATGCACAAGGTGATTTTTAAGCATAAAAAGATTTTAAGAGTATTTTTAAAATATTTAAAAAAAAAATGTTTTGGGGGAAATTTTAATGAAAATAATAAGAAAAATATTTTATTTTTAATTATCTATAATCAGCCCCAAAATAAAGTAAAAAGGCCAAATATCCAAAAGCCTACTACACTAAAACACTCATAACCTAACTCATTAAGGGTAATCTTAGAAATTGCTCAAAATCCTACAGCCCTTCATTCTAGCAGCCACCATCCTGTTATTTCATTATTTTGGCTGAAAAATTCTCTCAAGATATTTCTCTCTACCGAAATTCACAAAACACCTTCAACTTTACGATTTCTTGACCGTATTCGTAAGTTTTTCTTTCCTTTCAATTTCTTACCTGATTTCTATGAAATAAATTATAAGAAAATTATTTTGAACTGAATGTTTACTAATTTTTAATGATAAAATTTGTCATAGGTGGTTTTTTGAGAGAAAAATTAAATTTTCTACTGAAAACACCAACCTCTCTACGCGATTTTTCCAAAGGTGAATCCTACAACTCAAAATTAAGATTTTCATGCATAAATATTATGGGGGGGAGGGAGGGAGAGGGGGGGAAGGGTGATTTTTACATGCTTCTATTATGAACTAATTTTTGATGTGTTTTAGATGAAAAATATTGAATTAAATCATATTTCTACATATTACTATAATGACTAAAAAGTTTCAAAAAACAAGGAAATTCAAGGTTTTCGTTGTAGAACTTAAAAGTTAGAAAATTCTATGATTATATATACATATGGCTGCCAATTTGTGCATGAAGGAATCCTAAACTAATATTTGTTTTGTTTGGATTAAAAATAATGACCTAAATCATGTGTTTACATATTACTGTAATGATCGAAAAACACCAGAAAGCTAGAAAACTCATGATTTTCACTCTAAACCCTCAACTTGAAATTTTCATGCATGAGAATTGTCCATGGCTGCTGATTGGTGTGTGTTAGTGTTCTAAATTGATAATTGTTGTGATTGAATGGAAAATAATCGTTTGAATCACATAGTTACATATTGATTTAATGACTAGAAAGTACCAAAAATAAGAAAACTCATGGTTTTTCAGCCCAAAACCTAAAATTGGAAATTTTCATGTATATGGATTTATAAATGTGCCAATTCCTATATATTGACGTTCTAAAATGATTTTTGTTTTGATTACATGAAAAATCTTAGTTCAAACCATGTTTCTATATATTACTGTAATAGACGGAAAGTGAGAGAAGTAAGAAAATTCAGTTTTCACTTTTAAAGGGCATTCGACCTTCATTGAAATTCTTATCCCAATGTTTATAATTTTCATGTGATGTATTGTGTTGATTATTGACATGTATATATGAATGATAAATGGTTAAATTGCATGTTGGTCGAAGAAATGACTCTAGACAAGGTTATAGGCGATTTGGTATACTTAAGGTATCTTAACCTTATGTTGTGATTAATATGTGAATATGATTGGATAATATGGAAGTAGGTTGTATGATGACATGAACATGAATTAATGACCTTGAATTGATGAAGAGATTGATTGAATGAATTGGTTATAAGAGCAAAGCATGATCCTTGAAAGTCTACTTATTAAGCTGACATATATGAAAGTGTAAAGTATACTAAGTTGAATGTTATTGATCGTGATATATTGTGTTTAACTTTAGGAAAGGCTTGATATGAATTGTAACATATTTTCATGTGGGCCTATAAAGGCTAAGTGTGCAAGACTTTAAAAGTCAACATGATGTGTACAAGTGATAAGTGCATTTTTAGTGCCACTCCAAGTTTATGAGAATGTTGTATGTGCATGGGGTAGTGATAGGATAGTATATCATGATGTTAAGCAAATAATAAGTGATTAATTATAATGAATAATAGAGCTTGAGGACTATTAGAAGTCAAGGGCTATAAGTACTGGGAGCAAAGGAACCACAAGGTGAGTAAACACTATGTTCATGTTACAAGTGTGAGTAAACATTATGTTTCAAGTTACAAGTGTAAGCTATCATGTTTTGTGAACCTTTGATATCTTTAAACCCAAGTTATTTTCTTTTTTAATGATTTCTTTATAAGCTTAGGTTGCCAAAGAACCATTAGTCTAAAACTATTTTTGATTATCCAATTATAATACCTTTGTGATTATTGCCCTAACTTATATTTTTTCTGGAACTATACTGTTGTTCATCTTTTGTTAATTAAGGTAAACTTTTATTGCTATTATGTTACATATGATTTTATCATTCAATGCTACTATTACTTTTAAATGTTATGAATTATGTTATGAGTTATGTGTGAACATGGCAGCAGCCTTCACTTTACATGTTATGAGTTAGGTGTGGACAAGGAAGCAGCCTTCACTCTATATTATGTTACGAGTAGACAAGACATTAGCCTTCACTCTATATTATGTTACAAGGGGATAAGGCAACGACCTTCACTCTATATTATGTTATGAGTTGACAAGGCAACATCTTTCACTCTATATTTATGTTATGAGTGGACAAGGTAGCAGCCTTCACTCTATATATTACGGGTTATAAGTTTAATATCTGTGAACCTTGTTAATTTGCAAACTAAGAATCATGATCGATGAACACTTATAAAAGGGATATGTATTATTATTCAAGTCTTATTGTTTACTCATTGAGATTATCTATCTCACTCCTTATTCGTTGTGTGGTTCTAGGTGAGCATGATGAGGAGGCAAGGTGATCGTTCAAGCTACCTACTCCGCTTGGGAAATTCCCTTGTCGAAGTTATAATAATACCATACTATGTTAAGTCCTTAGACGCTGTGGGAGTTATTATGGGAACTTTATTTTAGAATATTATGTTGGAGAATTTACTTGGAGTCTAATTGTTATTTTCTTATGAAGTGTATTATAGTATATTTTTTTTAACTTCTGCAACTTAAGGTTTTTCCTTTATAAAAAAAAAAAAAAAGAAGGTTTTGTTAAGTTAATGCATGAGGTTCGGTATGATCCTAGGCATTGATTGTATGTTTATAGTAGGTTCTACGGGCGTGGGTAACCTTATATCTCCCCATGTTCTAGGACAGTTATATCTCTAAAGTTGGGATATGACAAAGTTGGTATAAGAGCTGTAGTTTTTAAAGTCTAGTTTAGATTTGTCAATTTATTGGGTTGGTTAGGTATAATCTTGGAGTATAGAAATTTTCCTGTCATGTCACTTGTTGTCTATCGCTAGTTTAGTTCTGCGAAATCCTAATAAGCTATAGTACTCTTTGTTATTATTTGCTTGTGTGCCTCATGATTCCTTACCAGATGACCAAGAAGATGACCCCTGCTCGAGGACCACGACCCAGAGCACCCTGTGTGACCTGCAAGAGCACTTGGCTAAAGATGTTCAAGAAGGTCGTACCTGTGATCCATCTGAAGAGAGAAAAGACTCTTGATGAGGAGGACCCCGTGGAATGTCTAGGTTATAAATGGATTTAGAGTAAAATGCAGAGGTTCAAAAGAGACTGCTTGGACTTGATGAAGGAAAATCAACATATGAGGTCCCTAGTGCACGTTATGAGAAAAGACGTAGACTAGATTAAGGCTAGAGATGTTGAACAGATGGGAGACCACACACCAAATGTTCGTCCTAGCGAGGGGCACAGCTGAGGTTTGCGTTGGTAGTGGATAACTATTGGCTTAAGGTTATAAGGCTTCTGCGATGCAAATGACATTAATTGATTACTTAGGGACTTAGTTGCATTGATTTTAGTGACTTAGTTGCATTGATTCTTTTTGCTTATGACATGATTCACTTCTATATGATAGGAGAATTCATGATGCTATAAGTTATGTGTTACATGATTATGATACATGATACATGTTATATGCTATATGCTATGTGATAAGTGATATGTGATATGTGTCTTGTGATATGATATGATGGGTACTCATGAAAATGCATGATAAGTATGATATTTTAATAGTGGAGTTAAGTGGATTAGAAAGAGAAGTTGACTAAGTTTTGATTCAATTTAAATTAATGATTGATGGGTATAATGTTATGAGGTATAGAATGCTTATATGTTACAATAGTTTGATATATAAATTATATGAAGTTATTAAAAGATAATTGTGATTGATTCCAAAAGAAGAGAAATGATATTTAGTAATGATCAGTAGGAGAATGAAACGAATTAGTTAGATTATATATACATAAGTATATGGTATGAATTAAGTGAATTATATTAAGAAATTTGTGGCTTAAAGGTTACCATATAGACTAGAACAGTAAGAAAGGTAGGGATTTCTCTGTCACTTATGTAGATATCAAGTATAGTCAGAGCAAGAGTATTAATCTAGTGTAATTTAAAAGGAGAAGGTATTATTCCCATTCAAATTTCTAGTGCAAGATGCTTGATTGATTCTAGTGCTATGCATTTGTTTATGTTTTGTTAAGAGTCTCAGTAGAGATAAGGGATTAATTAATGAACCCTTAGTAGTGTTGAGTCCTTTGGGAGCAATGATGGAAGTAAGGTATTGTTTAAGAATTGTGAGGTAGACATTGACGGACGAAAACTTCCTTTGGAGTTATTGGAACTTGATGTCCTAGAATTCGATGTGATCTTAGAAATGGATTGGCTATATGGGTATGGAGCTTGTATTGACTATAAAGGATAGCAAGTAGAATTTTAAGCTAAGGATGGGGAGAAATTTGTGTATCAAGGAGATACCTATGATTAAAGTCTACTAGTATAATCATGGAATGGATGAGTATACTTAGGAAGCCAATGAAGGGATGCAGTAGAAGCATCCCTAGTTTTTCGAGAACATGTGAGCAAGTATTGAAATTCGAGGACGAATTTCCTTTAAGAGGGGGAGACATAAAAGGATAAGTATTCTCAGACTTGTAATGATGATAAAAGGATAAGCATGATGCTACGCTGTTTTGAAAATATAAATATTTTTGAATATACCTAAAAGGGATTTGAGTCCTCTGGAAAAGAAATGTTTTAAGGTGTTGGATACAATAATGTTCAATTGAGGTTACAAGAAAATTTGGTAGTGATCTTTAGTACTAAAATTTTTTTTTATTGAGATAACCTAGAATGGCATAGATTTGGAAAGATATAAGAGTTGCATAGAGATTTCAAAGAATAGCAATGGTATTAGAAGGTTTATTATTTTAATGTGGATAAGTTAAATGATTAGGAATGTGAAGCATAGCGAGATGTAAGTGGAAAACCTAAAGTGAGATGACATTACGAGCTAAAGATATATAAAAAAAAAAGTAAATTACGAGGCATTAGGTAATTAGGTCATGATAACGATGTATATATTATAGAGTAAGTTTAAAATAGTTATGAGAAGTTTATTTGGGATTGTAAATTAATAGAATTCAAGTTCATATGGGATATGATATATGGTTGTTAATTTTAAATATGTTTTAATTGATGAATGATGAGAGTGTAGAAATCATAATGTTAGCAAGGTATTAAACACAAAAATATTTATTGAGGATATAATAGATTAAGTAATAATTATTAATATGGAAAGAAAATTATCGAATATCAATTGGAGTTATTAATTTAGAATTATTTGTTGGATTCTTATATGACTAATGTGACATATAATGAATGGAAGTAGTGAGCAAGGTGTTATTATATATGTTAACATTAAGAAAAAGAAATGCTTAGGGATTTTATTTGATTGAAGGTGAAATTAAAGGTTCTATTATTTTTGTTCAAGGTTAAGGGATACAAAATTATTAAGGATTAGTTTAAGATTTGTTTGAACAAGAAATTAACATAAGTGTAGCTTAAGCTGAAGGTTTATCAGTGTAATTTTTTTTTGGTAGATTGTGAGTATGTGCTTTATTGTATTTGATAAGTAATTGCAGTTAGATATTGTGTTTGAATGGCACTACAAAAGCATGGCAGAGAAGTTAAGTAGAGTGTGTTGTGCTATTAGATTTAAAAATTTGAAGATGAATTTTTTTTAAGGAGAGGAGAATGTAACAATCCATGCCTACCCTAAAAGTTTTCTTGACTAATTGCTTGAATTTAGAGCTATTATGGCTAAATGTATGATTTCATAAAAATTCATGTGTGATGTGATTTGTGGGTATGGGGCATGTTAAATTAATTTTAATATGTCCAATATGAATTATTATTGTAAAATAAATAATTTATATGAAGTGTATTAGCATGAAATAATTTATTTCACATAAATTGGATTTTCATATGCAGGGTGATTTTTAAGCATAAAAAGATTTTATGAGTATTTTTAAAATATTTTTAAATAAATGTTTTGGAGGAAATTTTAATGACAATAATAAGAAAATATTTTATTTTTAATTATCTATAATTAGCCCAAAAATTAAATAAAAAGTCCAAATACCCAAAAGCCTGCTATACTAAAACACTCATAACCTAGCTCATTAAGGGTAATCTTGGAAATTGCCCAAAACCCTACAAATGAATATCAAAAAATTCAGCCAGTTCTTCATTCTAGTAGCCACCATCCTATTATTTCATTATTTTGGCTGAAAAATTCTCCCAAAATATTTCTCTCCACCGAAATTCACAAAACACCTTCAACTTTGCGATTTCTTGACCGTATTCGTAAGTTTTCTTTCCTTTCAATTTCTTATCTGATTTCTATGAAATAAATTATGAAAATTTGAACTGAATGTTTACTGATTTTTGCTGATAAAATTCAGCCTAGGTGATTAGAGAAAAATTAATTTTTCTATTAAAAACACCAACCTCTCTATGTAATTTTTCCAAAGGAGAATCCTACAACTCGAAATTGAAATTTTTGTGCATAAACATTACCAAGGGGGGAGATTTTTACATGATTCTATTCTAAACTAATTTTTGATGTGTTTAGATGAAAAATATTAAATTAAATCATATTTTTGCAAATTACTGTAATGCCCGAAAAGTTTCAAGAAAATAAGGAAATTCAATGTTTTTGTTCTGGAACTTAAAAGTTGAAAAATTCTATGATTATATATACATATGGCCACCAATTTGTGCATGAAGGAATCATAAATTGATATTTGTTTTGTTTGGATGAAAAATAATGATTTAAGTCATGTGTTTACATATTACTGTAATGATCGAAAAACATCAGAAAGCTAGAAAACTCATGATTTTCACTTTAAACCCTAAACTTAGAATTTTCATGCATGAGAATTGTCCATGGCTGCCGATTAGTGTATTAGTGTTCCAAACTAATAATTGTTGTGATTGAATGGAAAATAATGGTTTGAATCACATAGTTGCATATTGATTTAATGACCGGAAAATATTGGAGCAAGAAAACTCATGGTTTTTCAACCTAAAATCTAAAATTGAAAATTTTCATGCATATGGATTTATATATATGCCAATTCCTTATCTTTATGTTCTAAAATGATTTTTTTTTTGATTACATGAAAAATCTTGGTTCAAACCATGTTTCTACATATTACTGTAATAGACAGAAAGTGCAAGAAGTAAGAAAATTTAGTTTTCTCTTTTAAAGGGCATTTGGCCAACATTGAAATTCTTATTCCAATGTTTATAATTTGTATGTGATATATTTTGTTGATTATTGACATGTATATATGATTGATAAATGGTTAAATGGCATGTTGGTTGAAGGAATGACTCTAGACAAGGCTATAGGCGATTTGGTATACTTAAGGTATCTTAACCTCATGTTGTGATTAAAATATAAATGTGATTGGATATTATGGAAGTAGGTTGTATGATGATATGATAATGAATTAATCACCTTGAATTGATGAAGAGATTGATTCAATGAATTGGTTATAAGAGCTAAGCATGATCCTTGAAAGTCTACTTATTAAGCTGACATGTATGAAAGTGTAAAGTATACTAAGTTGAATGTTATTGATCGTGATATATTGTGTTTGACTTTAGAAAAGTCTTCGTATGGGTTGTAATGTATTTTCATGTGGGCCTATAAAGGCTAAGTGTGTAAGACTTTAAAAGTCAACATGTAGTGTACAAGTGATAAGTGCACTTTTAGTGCCACTCCAAGTTTATGAGAATGTTGTATGTGCATGGGGTAGGGATAGGATAAGATAGCATGATGTTAAGCAAATAATGAATGATTAATTATAATGAATAATAGAGCTTGAGGACTATTAGAATTCAGAGCAAAGGAACCACAAGGTGAGTAAACACTATGTTCATGTTACAAGTGTGAGTAAACATTATGTTTTAAGTTACAAGTGCAAGCTATCATGTTTTGTGAGCCTTTGATATCTTGAAACCTAAGTTCTTTTATATTTTAATGATTTTTTTATAAGCTTGCATTGCCAAAGGATATTTGATCAAAAACCATTTTTGATTATCCAATGATAATACCTTTATGATTATTGCCCTAACTTATATTTTTTCTGGAACTACACTGTTGTTCATCTTTTGTTAAATAAGCTAAACTTTTATTGGTATTATATTACATATGATTGTATCCTTCAATGCTACTATTACCTTTAAATGTTATGAATTATGTTATGAGTTATGTGTGAATATGGCAGCAACTTTCGCTTTACATGTTATGAGTTAGGTGTGGACAAGGCGGCAGCCTTCACTCTTTATTATGTTACGAGTGGACAAGACAGTAGCCTTTACTCTATATTATGTTATGAGTGGACAAGACAACGGCCTTCACTCTATATTATGTTACGAGTGGACAAGGCAACGACCTTCACTTTATATTAGGTTCCAAGTGGACAAGGCAGCAACTTTCACTCTATATTTATGTTATGAGTGGACAAGGTAGCAGTCTTCACTCTATATGTTACGGGTTATAAGTTTAATATCTATGAACCTTGTTAATTTGCAAACTAAGAACCATGATCGATGAACCCTTATAAAAGGGATATGTGTTATTATTCAAGTCTTATTATTTACTTATTGAGATCATCTATCTCACTCTTTTTCCTTGTGTGGTTCCAGGTAAGCATGATGAGGGGGCAAGGTGATCGCTGAAGCTACCTACTCCACTTGGGAAATTCCCTCGTCGAAGTTATAATAATACCATACTATGTTGAGTCCTTAGACGCTCTGAGAGTTATTATGAGAACTTTATTTTAGAATTATGTTGGAGAATTTACTTGGAGTCTAATTGTTATTTTCTTATGAATTGTATTATAGTATATTTTTTTAACTTCTGCAACTTAAGATTTTTCCTTTACAAAAAAAAAAAAAAATTTATTAAGTTAATGCATGAGGTTCGGTACTAACCTAGGCAATGATTGTATATTCATAAGTGGGTTCTATGGGCGTGGGTGACCTTATGTTTCCCCATGTTCTAGGACCATCATATCTCTAAAGTTGGGATGTGACAATGACTATTTTGTTAAGAAGTATCAAGATATGAACATTCAGCAACAGTGTCATGAGTGGCAAAAAAATTGATAGAGTTTAGTGTCAAGATATCCCATAGCATTATTTATATGAAAAACTTTAATATAGAGTGAAAATTGAGTTTTAATCACTGCAGCAAATTGAATACATATGTGAGATAACTCAAATCAATTTCTCACAAGATAAATTCATTTATACCAAGAATAATCATCAATAAATATAACTAAGTATCTAGAACCACCAATGGTAATATGA
Source organism: Reutealis trisperma (assembly GCA_947687605.1). Classification (NCBI taxonomy): domain Eukaryota; kingdom Viridiplantae; phylum Streptophyta; class Magnoliopsida; order Malpighiales; family Euphorbiaceae; genus Reutealis; species Reutealis trisperma. Next base: position 88,660 of record CANTUT010000198.1, read on the forward strand.
GGGGTAGGTCCCCAAATATCAGAATGAATAAGATCAAAAGGTGTAGAAGAAACATAGTCATTAATATTAAATAGTAAAACATGACATTTGGAAAGTTGACAGGAAATACAATCAAAGTGATCATTTTTAACAGATCCTAAACATCAATTGGAAATCAAAGGCCTAATCTAGAAGGAGAAATATGACCAAGATGTGAGTGCCAAATGCTAGAAGAGGTAATTGTCGTAACAATTTGAGAGGGTAGTTAGAGAGAAACAAACTCAAATAGTCGACCAACCTTATGGCCTGTCCCAAGAATCTTGCCCGTCTATGAATCTTGCATAGTATAATCATGACTTGAAAAGGTTATATTAATACCAAGTTCATATAATTGACCAACGAAAATAAGATTGAAAGATAGCTTGGGCATATAAAAGGTATTAGATCATGACATGTGTGAATTTGAAATAGTGCCTATATGTTTGATATGCAAGATGGAATTATCAACAGTGTGGACAATCATTGTATGAATTGGAGTGGAGACATAACTAAATAATTTTGAGTCAGAGGTCATATGATTGCAATAGCCAGAGTTAAAGAACCAAGAAGTAGATATACCTAGAGTGATAGAGAAGACAGGGGAAGGAGGAGTATTAAAGGTAGAATGGATCTATTGAAGAATAGCTTAAATATCTTTTAAGGAAAAATGAGGACAAGTATCCTTAAAACTAGAACCATAAGTGGTAGTAACAGTAGTAGAAGTATTCAAGGACTGAGACTAATTATGAGATTTGGTTGAATTACCTTGGCTCTAGACAAGCAGAAATAAGGTGTCCTTTTTGTTTCCAATATTTATAAGATCCCTTAGAGGAAGAAGAGGTGATAGCAGTAGCTAAAGAAGTAGCAAGAACCACATTTGTAGAAGGGAGAGATCACTTAACATAGAGAGTAGTAAGTTGAGTAGAAAGTACCTCACAAATAACCATATCAAGTTCTGGGAGTGGATTGTGGTGAAGAAGAGTAGCACAAATAGACTCAAACTTAGTACAAAGAGTGATAAGTAAATGTGTCACATCCCAACCATATGAGATACGATGGTCCTAGAACATGGGGAGACATAAGGTCACCCACGCCCGTAGAACCCATTAACATATAACAATCATACCTAAGATCTTACCAAACCTTCTTCATTAACTCATTTAAAACATTTAGATAAATACCATAATTTGCGGAAGACTTAAAGTAAATGGTTACATATAAAATCCATAAGGAAAAAAAATAATATAAATCTCTATAAGTATCAATTAACATTCCCGGAGCATCTAAAAATAGGACTTCATTAACATAGTATTATTGATAACTTGGACAAGGAATTCCCCAAGTGAAGTAGAATGCTTAAGCCATCACCTTGCCTCCTCACATTTGCTCACTTGGAACCACACAAGGAAAAGGGGTGAGATAGATGATCTCAATGAGTAAACAAAAAGGCACATACATTATCATATATTCCTTGAAAGGAAACACATAGCTTATACATATAGTTCACGGTTTATAACTCATGAATCAGGTTGCAATTTAAGCAAGGGTTCAATTTATCAAGTTTACAAAAATAACACTTATAGAGTGAAGACTATACTCAATTCACTCTAAACACATCGAGGAGAGGTGGCCTTTGCCAAATTCCAACTCCCATCACTTAGAAAGCGTGAAGCTAATCAGGCTCCACGGTTAGAACCGCCCCTTCTAGCTGAGGTGGATACACTATCCCTATCCATCGGGTTAAGACCATGTGCACAGGTTTCGATGATTACCCGCATCGGCACGAGGATTATGCATAAAGGGTAAAGGTACCATAGTTAGAGCTATTGGTAAACATAATTAACAATATCACATAAGGCAATAATAACATATTTTTCAATAACAATAGTGGTTTGGCTTTCAATAATAATACAATGAAAGTGTAGTTCCAGAAAGAATACAAGTTAGGGTGTCATTCACAAAAAGTTCTCATTAGATAAATAAAATAGTTTTGGACCAAATGTCCCTTAGCAACCCAAGCTAAAGAAAGAAATCATATAATAATAATTAGGATAGAAACAACTTAGGTTTCAAGATCACAAAGGTTCACATATCGATATATCACATATCATATAGCACAACATGATGTTGTTCACATTTGTAACAAGAACGTTGTGTTTACTCACACTTGTAACAAAAGCATTGCGTTTACTCACCTAGGGGTTCCTTTACTCCTAGTATTCGTAGTTCCCTTTGCACTTCTAAGGCTCCACAAATTCTAACATAATATTTGATTTAATACTTAGTATTTATTTACTCATGATGTTCCTATCCTATAACTACCCATGTACATATAACATACACATACACTTAGAGTCCACACATAGGTGTACTCATCACTTGCACATATCACGTTGACTTAAAAGTCTTGTATATCTAGGCCTTATAGGCTCACACAAAAACACATTGCAATCATATCAATACCTTTTTAAGGTCATCACATTATCATTACCCCAATATCAATTCACTTGTCAATTATCTTAGTTCACTTTAAACTTCCATATATGTCAACTTAACAATTAATCCTTCAAACATCATACTTAACTCTTATGATCCCTTTTACTTCATTAACTCATAACCATATATTCATCATCAAGTCATCATAACATCTAGTTCCATATTTCCCAATCACATTTGCATTCTAACCACAATATAATATTAAGATACCTTAAGTATACCTTAAGTATACTATAATACATTTAAGCTTATCTAGGATCATACCTTCAACTAACATGCAGTTTCATCATCTACTTTACATACATAAATGTCAACAATCACCAAGACACATCACATAAAATTTATAAACATTTGGACACAATTGTTCATGTAGGCCGAATGCATCATTAAGGTGAAAACCAAATTCTTCTTCTTTCCGTGCTTTCTGTCTATTTTAGAAATATGCAAAAACATGGTTTGAACGAAGATTTTTCATGTAAACATAACAAAAATCATTTTAGAAATTAAATCCATAAGAATCGCCACTATTGGTGCCATTAATATATAAAAATTCAATCTCTTGCATTATAGTGCACAAAACATGAGTTTTCTTGTTTTCGGTATTTTTCAGTCAGTTCAGAAATATGCAAACAGGTTGTTTAAACCATTATTTTTCATTCAATCATTGAAAATATCAGTTTAGAACACATTCCTTCATGAATCGGCAGCCATAGGTAAGGTTTATACAAAAAAATTCTAAGTTCAAAGGCTTAGGTGAAAAATCATGAGTTTCTGCGCTTTCCGCGCATTTCGTTTATTTCAGCGATAAACAGACACATGATTCAAGTCATTATTTTTCATCTAAATAAAACAAATATCATATTAGAACATCAATTCACACAAATCGGCAGCCATGTATTCATGAAGAATAAAATTTTCCAATTTCCAAATCCTAACATGAAAACCTTGAATTCCTTCGTTTTTCGAAACTTTTCGGTCAATCACAGAAATATGCAGAAATATTATTTCATGCAATATTTTTCATCAAAACAAATCAAAAAATAGTTTAGAATGTAAACAAGTACAAATTGCGCCCCCCCCTCCCCCCCCCCCTCCCATGATGTTTATGCAATAAAATTGTGATTTTAAGTTATAGAATTCACCTATGGAGAAATCTTGCGGAAAGAATCATGTTTTCGGTAGAAAATAAATTTTTTCTCCAAAAAATTCACTCAAAGAGAATTGAATATGTAGAAATCAGTAATCAAATAGTTCAAAATAATTTTTCCATAACTTATTTCATAGAAAACAGTTTAGAAATCGAAAGAGAATAAAAACTTACAATTACGGTCACGAAATCGCGAAACGGTAAAGTGTTTTCGATATTTTGGTAGAGAGAATTATTTTGAGAGGTTTCTCTACCAGAATATAGAAAGAATAAGGGAATGGCTGCTGAAAACCCTTGTTTGGCTGAAAACTAGAATATATATTAGGGTTGGAGTAGAATTTCCACTATTACCCTTAATGAAATTGGTTAAGAGCATTTTTGTGTAGTGGGCTTTTGGGTATTTGGGCTTTTTCTTTAAAAATTTTGGCTGAAGGATTTAAAAATGAAAATAATATTTTTCTTTTTAATTCTGGAATATTTCCCTCAAAAATATTTATTTAAAAATATTTTAAAATACCCATAAAATTATTTTATGCTTAAAAATTGTTTTATGCATGAAAATTCATTTTATTTAAAATAAATTCTTTTATGCAAATGCACTTCATGTAAATCATTTATTTCATAATATAATTCATATTAGACACATTAAAATTAATTTAACATGCTACATATCCATAAATCACGTCACACATGAATTTTCATACAGTCACACAATTTATCACAATAAGTCTAAATTCAAATAATTTGTCACTAAAACTCCTAAGGTAGATGTGGAGTGTGACATTCTCCCCCCCTTAAAAGAAATTGGTCCTCGAATTTCCAAATCTAATAGCACAACACACTTTACTTAACTTCTCCTTCACGCTTCTGCTGTGCCACTCAAACCCAATATCTAACTTCAGTTAATCTCATCAAATATAACAAGGCACATACTCACAATCTTTCAAAAAGAATCGAATTGATAAACTTTTAGCTTAAGCAACACCTATGTTAATCTCTTGTCCAAACAATTCTTAAAACTAATCCTTAATAATTTTGTATCCATTTAACCTTAAACAAAGTAATAGAACCTTTAATTTCACCTTTAATCAAATATAATCCCAAGCATTTCATTTCCTTATATCTCTAGTAATGTTAACATATATAATAACACCTTACTCACTACTTCTATTCATTATTTATCATATTAGTCCTATAAGAGTCTAGCAAATAGCTCAAAATTAATAACTCCAACTGATATTCGATAATTCTCTTTCCATTTTAATAATTATTACTTAATCTATTATAACCTCAAAAAATATTTTCGTGTTTAATACCTTACTAACATTACGATTTCTACACTCCCATTAAAACATATTTAAACTTAACAAACATTCATATATATATCATATCCCAAATGAACTTGCATTCTATTAATTTACGATCCCAAATAAACTTCTCATAACTATTTCAGACTTACTCTCTTTCTATATAATATATACGTCATTATCATGATTTAATTACATAATGCCTTGAAATTTTATACATTTAGCTTGTAATATCATCTAACTTTAGATTTTCCACTTACATCTTGCTATATTTCACATTCCTAATCATTTAACTTATCCATTCCATGATTACGCTAGTAAACCTTAATCATAAATATCTCCTTGATACATCAATATCTCCCATCTTTAGCTCAAAATTTTAATTGCTTTCCATACTAAAGATCACTACCAAATTTTCTAGTAACCTCAATTGAACATTATAGTGTCAACGCCTTTAAATATTTCTCATCCAGAGGACACAAATCCCTTTTAGGTATATTCAAACCTTTTTAAATTTTTCAAAACTGTGTAGCATCATACTTATCCTTTTATCATCATTACAAGTCTGAGAATACTTATCCTTTTATTTCTTCCCCTCCTAAAAGAAATTCTACTTGCTTTTCTCTATAGTCAAAATAAGCTCCATACTCATATAGCCAATCCATTACTATGATCATATCGAATTCTAGGACACCAAGTTCTAACAACTCCATAGGAAGTTTCCATCCATTAATGTCTACCTTATAATCCTCAAACATATACTTCACCTGCCTCATATTGTAAACTTATGTATATGTAAAGTAACTTATTTGTTTCATTCCCCTATTGATCATTACTAAATATCAATTCTCCTCTTTTGGCCTCAATCACAATTATCATTTAATAACTCCAAACATTTCTTATATCAAACCATTGTTACATGTAAGCATTTCATACTTCATAGGATTATACCTATTAGTCATTAACCTGAATTGGATCAATGCTTAGTCCACTTCTCCTTCTAATCCACTTTACCCCACTATCAAATTATCATATTTAGCATGCCTTTAACATGAGTACCCATCATATAATATCACATCATAGGACACATATCACCTAGCATGTATCACATATCATAGCACGTACAATTTATCCTAGTCATGTAACACATAACCTGTAGCATAATGAGCTCTCCTATCATATTTAAAGTCAATCATCTCTTAAGCAATAGAAGATCAAACCTAAGCCAACCAGCAAACCTGCTAAGTCGATTAAACTCCTTAGCATATTCCGATACCGACATTCCAGGCCTTCGCTTTAGCTGCTCGAACTGCAACGCTCTATCTTGCCTTTCACCTTTAGGGAAGAATTGATCCATCATCTCTTGCTTAAATTCTGCCCATGTGGGTGGGTTAGGTCCATATAATCATTCCTCAATATTCCTCTCATACCAGTACCAAGCCTCCTTCTTGAGTTGGAGTCCTACCAACTCAATCACTTGGACATCCGAGCAAGATAATCGATGGACTAGCTTGTCTACCTCATCTAAGAACTCATGTGGGTCATCACCCTCCTCACCACAGAAGGTAGGTGGCTGTAGCTTCTTAAATTCTGAGATGGTCATTCCTTCGTCAGGTAGCCGCTTCCTTTCCCTCCGTGTAGGTGCCACTACCGCAAGAGGTGGAACTCCATTCCTTTCTTGTGTTGGCGACACTTCACGCCTTTGAGCTTGCAACTGTTCTAATTCCTTACGTAAGTCTCTCATTTCCTCGCGCATAGCTTGCACCTTTTGTGAGAATGCTTGCTCGCTATAGCCAATGGTTGGTGCCCCCGAATTAGATCTCTCTCTTGACGCCACAGGGGCAGAGGCAGTATTTGCAGTAGTGTCTAACATCGCATTCTCACTAACCGTAACAGGTTGAGCAGCTATGCAGACCTTTTTCTTGGGAGGCATTCTGCTATATGACAGGGAATTTAGTACTAATTCCCTTCTAACCCATCTAACCCCATTATCATACTATTGCATTTACCATGCATTCAACATAAGCACTTATCAATCATATCAAAAGGCCCATATCATATACCACTTATCACATAGCATATATCATAGAGCATATATCACATAACATCTATCAAGGCATGTATCATGTACCATAATCATGTACCATATAACCTATAGCATCATGAATTCTCCTATCATATCAAAGTGAATCATGTGATAGGGAATAAAAGAAATCAATGCATACTAAGTCGCTTGCATCGCATGACTCTTCTTTTCTTTTCTAGAGGTAGATCACAGGAATGGCTTTCTCGAACATCTTTTGCCATGTCCTCTTGTATGCCACACGTGGTGCTTTAGGTTGTGGTCCTCTAGCAAGGGTAATCTCCTTGGTCATCTAGTAAAGGAATCATAAGGCACACAAACAAAAAATAACAAAGAGTGCTATAACTTATTAGGATTTGGCGGAACTATACTAGCGATAGACTGCAAGTGACATGACAGGAAAATTCCTATGCTCCAGGATTATACTTAGTTAAACCAATAAGCAGATGAGTTTAAACTAGACTTTTTTTTAAAAAACTATAGCTCTGATACCACCTTTGTCACATCCCAACTTTAGAGATATGACGGTCCTAGAACATGGGAAGACATAAGGTCACCCACACCCGTAGAACCCACTTACATATGAACAAATCATGCCTAGGATCTTACCAAACCTCTTACGATAACTCATTCAAAACATTTAGAATGAATACCTTAAATTGTGGAAGTCTAAAATAAATCATTTCATATAAAATCCATGAGGAAAATAATATATATCAATAAGTATCAATCAACATTCCCGGAGCATCTAATGACAAGACTTCATAAAAATAGTATTATTGATAACTTGGACAAGGAATTCCCCAAGCGACGTAGGATGCTTGAGCCATCACCTTGCCTCTTCACAATGCTCACCTAGAACCACACAAGGAAAAAGGGTGAGATAGATGGTCTCAATGAGTAAACAATAGGGGTTGTACAATAACACATATCCCTTAGAAAGGGCCCATAGCTCATAACTTATAACTCATGATTCATAGTTTGCAATTTAGAAAAGTTTGCAGAAATCACACTTATAACACATAGAATGAAGGCTACTACCATAATCACTCAAACACATAGAGTGAAGGCTATTGCCATAGTCACTCGAACATATAACACATAGAGTGAAGGCTATTGCCATAATCACTCGAACACATAACCGATAATTACTCGCATTGGTACGAGGATCACATAGCCAATGGTTACTTGCATCGGTACGAGTAGCACATAGCCGATGATTACTCGCATCGGTACGAGAAGCACATAGTCGATGATTACTCGCATCGGTACGAGGATTTCTGCATAAAGGGTAAAAGGTACCATAGTTAGAGCTAATGGTAATCACAATTATCAATATCACATAAGGCATCAATAACATGTATTCCAATAACAATAGTGGTTTAACTTTCAAGCAAAAGATACAATGATAGTGTAGTTCTAGAAAGAATATAAGTTGGGAAGTTAATCGCAAGAAGTTCTCATTGGATAAACAAAATGGATTTGGACCAAGTGTCCCTTGGCAACCTAAGCTTGTCAAAGAAATCATATAATAAAATAAAAATGGTAAGAACTTGGGTTTCAAAGATCAGAAAGGTTCACATAGCAATATATCACATTCTTGTAACACAACAAAATGTTGTTTACACTTATAACATGAATACGATGTTTACTCACCTTGGGTTTCCTTTGCTCCTAGTACACGTAGTCCCCTTGGCACTTCTAAAGCTCCTCAAACTCTAACATAATATTTGATTTAATACTTAGTATTTATTTACTCATGATGCTCCTATCCATAACTACCCATGTACATATAGCATACACATACACTTAGAGTCCACATATAGGTGTACTCATCACTTGCACATAGCTCGTTGACCTACTGGTCTTGCATACTTAGGCCTTATAGGCTCACATGAAAACACATTGCAATCATATCAATACCTTTTAAAGGTCATCACAATATCATTACCTCAATATCAATTCACTTATCAATTATCTTAGTTCACTTTACACTTCCATACATGTCAACTTAACAATTAATCCTTCAAACATCATGCTTAACTCTTATGATCCCTGTCACTTCATTAACTCATAACCATATATTCATCATCAAGTCATCATGACATCTAGTTCCAAATTCCTCAATCACATTTGCATTCTAATCACAATACAAGGTTAAGATACCTTAAGTATACCTTAAGTATACCATAATGCATTTAAGCTCATCTAGGATCATACCTTCAATTAACATGCAATTTTATCATTTATTATACATACATACATGTCAACAATCAGCAAAATACATCACATAAAATTTATAAACATTTGAACAAAATTGTTCATGTAGGCCGAATGCATCATTAAGGTAAAAACCAAATTCTTCTCCTTTTTGTGCTTTCTGTCTATTTCAGAAATATATAAAAACATGGTTTGAACCAAGATCTTTCATGTAATCATAACAAAAATCATTCTAGAATATAAATTCACAGGAATCAGCCACTATGGGTGCAATCATACCAACACTAATGCACCGGATCTCATTAGAACTCCGAAGTTAAACGTGCTTGGGCGAGAGTAGTACTAAGATGGGTGACCTCTTGGGAAGTCCTCGTGTAAATCTGTAATGCCCTGGACCACTCGCTAGTGATATTGTCCGCTTTGGGCCTGGGCCTTGCCCAACCGACCCTCACAGCTTTAAAACGCATCACTAGGGAGAGGTATCCACACCCTTATAAGGCGTGCTTCGTTCTCCTCTCCAACCGATGTGGGATCTCATAATCCACCCCCTTTAGGGCCCAGCGTCCTTTCTGGCACACCGATTTGAGAACCACTTTGATACCATCTGTAATGCTCCGGACCACTCGCTAGTGATATTGTTCGCTTTGGGCCTGGGCCTTGCCCAACCGACCCTCATGGCTTTAAAACGCGTCACTAGGGAGAGGTATCCACACCCTTATAAGGTGTGCTTCGTTCTCCTTTCCAACCGATGTGGGATCTCACAATCCACCCCCCTTAGGGCCCAGCGTCCTCGCTGGCACACCGATTTGAGAACCGCTCTGATACCATCTATAACACCCCGGACCACTCGCTAGTGATATTGTCCGCTTTGGGCTTAGGCCTTGCCCAACCGACCCTCACGGCTTTAAAATGCGTCACTAAGGAGAGGTATCCACACCCTTATAAGGCGTGTTTCATTCTTCTCTCCAACCGATGTGGGATCTCACAATTATTAATATATAAAAATTCAATCTTTTACATCAGAGTGCATAAAACCACAAGTTTTCTTATTTTCGGTATTTTTCAGTCATTTCAGAAATATGCAAATAGGTTGTTTAAACCATTATTTTCCATTCAATCATTGAAAATATCAGTTTAGAACACATTCCTTCATGAATTGGCAGCCATAGGTGGTGTTTATACAAAAAAATTCCAAGTTCAAAAGCTTAGGTGAAAAATCATGAGTTTCTGCGCTTTCCGCGTATTTCGTTCTTTTCAGCGATAAACAGACACATGATTCAAATCATTATTTTTCATCTAACAAAACAAATATCATATTAGAACACCCATACATACAAATCAGCAGCCATATATTCATGAAAGAATAAAATTTTCCAACTTTCAAGTTCTAACACAAAAACCTTGAGTTCCTTTGTTTTTCGAAACTTTTCGATCATCGCAAAAATATAGAAAAATATTATTTAATCCAATTTTTTTCATCAAAACAAATCAAAAACCAGTTTAGAATTCAACCAAGTACAAATCGCCCCGCCCCGCCCCCCTTATGATGTTTATGCATAAAAATTGTGATTTTAAGTTATAGAATTCACCTTTGGAGAAATCTTGCGGAAAGAATTGTGTTTACGGTAGAAAATAATTTTTCTCTCCCAAAAATTTACTCAAATAGAATTGAATCTATAAAAATCAGTTTAGAAATCGAAAGAGAAGAAAAACTTACGATTACGGTCAAGAAATCGCGAAACTGAAAGGAGTTTTCTTAATTTTAGTAGAGAGAATTATTTTGGAAGAATTTTTCTATGAAAATACTGGAATAACAGAGTGTGGCTACTGTCTAAACTGATGGGGGCCAAAATTTTGCTTATATATTAGGGTTTGGGGTGCAATTTCCAAGTTTGTTCTTAATGAGCTAGGTTAGGAGTATTTTCGTATAGTGGGCTTTTGGGTATTTGGGTTTTTTAATTAATTTAGAGCTGATTATAGGTAATTAAAAATACAATATTTTTCTTATTATTTTCATTAAAATTTTTCTTATTATTATTTCGGTAGAGAGAATTATTTTGAGAGGTTTTTCTGCCAAAATACAGAAAGAATAAGGGAATGGCTGCTGGAAACCCTTGTTTGGCCAAAAATTAGAACATATATTAGGACTGGAGTGGAATTTCCACTATTACCCTTAATGAAATTGGTTAGGAGCATTTTTGTGTAGTAGGCTTTTGGGTATTTGAGCTTTTTCTTTAAAAATTTTGGCTGAAGGATTTAAAAATGAAAATAATATTTTTTTTTTAATTCTGGAATATTTTACTTAAAAATATTTATTTAAAAATATTTTAAAATACCTATAAAATTATTTTATGCTTAAAAATTGTTTTATGCATGAAAATTTATTTTATTTAAAATAAATTCTTTTATGCAAATGCACTTCATGTAAATCATTTATTTCATAATAATAATTCATATTAGACACATTAAAATTAATTTAACATGCCACATATCCATAAATCACGTCACACATGAATTTTTATACAGTCACACAATTTATCACAATAAGCCTAAATTCAAATAATTTGTCACTAAAACTCCTAGGGTAAATGTGGGGTGTGACAAAATGCCACACAAGCTAGCAATCTTGAAGAGTAGTATAGATGGTTGCAGAGGTTGTATTATGCCAATCAGGATCACAGACTGCTAATTAATTCCATAAAGATTGTAACTTAAAAATATAATTGTGAATATTCTAGTCAAGCTATTGATGCATATGATGAAATCAATGATAAACTAAAATTAATGAACATCATTTGAAACTGCATAACGTGTCTGTAAAAAATCCCAAACATCCTTAGTATAGTCAAAATGGCAAAATTCCAACTTAATATTCGGTTGACAAGTATTCTACAACCAAGTTAAAATCTGATGATTTCTATTATCTCATTGATCCAACCTTTCCATGAACTTAGTTTTTCTCAACATCCTATTTAGAGGGTTTGGTAATTTGACCAGCAACAATACATCAAAGAAGTCTCCCTTTCAGAAAACTACACGTCTCTTGAGCCAATAAATCATAATTTGAACCATAAAAAATCATTGTAATAGGATGGGTTACAGAATGAGAATTACTAGAGGTAGCCATGGTAGTAATAATTAAAAAATAGTGTGGAAAATTGAATACTCAAACCTGAAATTGTAGATAGAGGCTGAATTGAAAAAAAAATCATTTGTAGAAAAAATTCAGGAGGGTGGAAGATCTAGGAAACCATTCTAGGTTATAGAAAAATTAACCAAAATTGAACAGAACCAGCCGACGAAATTCTTTTGAACTAGTTCGATCACTTATGTTGAACCAGAAGTGAAACTGGCTGATATGGCCAGCAACTATTGGACAACAGTTTCTGAGGTAGAGGGCCAACATGTGTAGCATGTGAGGCATGTAAGCTTATTAATAGGACCTTTGGCCGGCACATGAGGGCGTTTGAGAAGGCCGTCGGAGGTCTTGTCACTAGTTTTGTAATCAGAACACCGAGTAGAATTAGCTGGTATGCTCAAATTAAAAAGTCAACCATTAGAGCAATGGGAATAGTGGGAACAACCACCAACCTTTGAAGAGAGAAAACCCAAAAAAGAGGACACAGATTCCTAAGATCAAACTAACCTTTTAAAGGTTGACTTTGATACCAATTTAAAATAAAAAAGAAGAAATATAAGATAATGAAAAATTGTATATTATTATGTATCTTGTCTTTATATATATAACAAGTGTGAAAGAAAAAGAAAAATAAGAGTCTAATTTGGAACCTATAATCAAATCTAATTAGGGACCTAAAATCAAGTCTTAAACATGACCCTAACATATATACAAATATACATTAACAGATGGGATTGTTTGGAAAAGCTCTTTCTTATTGAATTTTATGATTAGAGGCTATACTTGCAATGGTTTTATAGTCAAAGCTCTTGTTTTGCATCAACAAATGTCTAGCTTCAGACAAAAGATAGATAAATTTACATGCCCTTTTTTTTTTTTGTAATTAAGACGTGTGGTGATTTCTTGAATGTGGAAAATGGTACGAGAGTTCATGGTATGGTTGTGGTTATTGGGTTTGATTCGGACATGTATATGGGTAATTCTCTTCTCGCATTGTGCTCCAAGTCTAGGGACATGGGAATTGTAGGGATAGTATTTGATAAAATGCCTATGAGATATTTGACTTCTTGGAATACCATGATATCGGTTATGCAAAGAATGGTAATTTGAAACAGTCTTTGGCCATTTTTTATTAGCTTAAGAAAATTGGATTGTTTGCAGATGACACAACTTTGATTGGTCTACTTTGCACTTCTGCTGAACTAGTTATAGAAAAACAAGGGAAAGAGATTCATGGTTATATTGTTCGAAATAGATGTACACCTTTTAATTATTTTTTGATGAACTCTCTTATAGAAATATACTGTAAATGTACTATCATTGATACAAGAAGATTTTTTGAGAAACTGGCATGGAAAGATAGTGTGTTCTAGAATTCTATGATTCTAATCATATACGAAATGGAGATGCTTTTGAAAGCTAAAGGTTTTTTTGTCGAATAGTTTTGGAAGGAACCAAACTTGATCAAGTCACCACACAGAAAATCGAGATGGGCATTAGCTTTATCACACTTGAAGTAAGTGGCTGTTGGGCGAGAGAATTATCTGCGAATTGACGGAAAGCAGATAGTTCCAAGGCTTTTTTTTTTTTTTTTGGTTATTAACAAAGGAAAGGGTAAGTTTGACGTTACAAAAAATCTAAATGATAAAATGGTAGAAAAGTCTATTTGAGTAATTAAGTTAATAAGAGAAGTGTCAAAAACCTTTCATGGAGTGTCAATATCGCCTCTATATATAATTCTTTATCTTTTACTTTACAGGAACGATTTTTAACTTAAAATTAATAAAATTTAACCAACATAACATGATTGATGCTTACCTTTTTTTTATCATACTAATTTTAATATAATTAGTTAACTTAAATAAGTATATCTAAAAAAGTAAAAATTTTATTTTGATATTTATAAATAATTAATTATTTTAATTATTATACCACATTATTTGATTTTTTCATTTTTACATCCAAATAAAATAATATAAAACTCATTACATTGCATTATAGTTTCATTCCATTATATTTTTTAATTTTATTATATAATTGACTACATTACAGGAATAGTCCTTGAACTCTGAAAGTAATGATGGAAAGGGATAACCCATTAGCAGATTTCGCCGCTGCCACATAATACAACAAGAAGTGTTAAATAGAACAAAAAAGGTAAAGCACAGAGCAAAAGAAACGGAGCCAAACAAACATATTTTTTGGGCTCTAGAAAATGTTTCTCAAAAGCTATTAAAAATGTAATTTTGAACCTAAATTAATTATACAAATATAACATAATAAAAAATTATATATTTGATGTTGCTTTAGGATTAAAAGATTTGCACGATAACATATTCTATATGGGTATTGATACCATAGGCTGGCCATCGTACTTAAGACCCAAGATTGATTCAAATTCATAAGTTGGACCAAGACACTCACAGCTCATTCAGGAGGTGATAATACAAGACCAATTCAACCATAATCCCACATCTCCAAGAGCAGTTGTAACCGTTAAGATCATGGTGTCTTCCCATGATTTCCTATCAATGATAATCTCAAAAAAAATAAAAAAATAAAAAAAGAGGGATTTCTCCCAGCTTAACACTCGTACAAATATATCACATTTATGATTCAGTGAGGTACCCAATATCTCATCTCATGTTTCTAATAGTTCATCATTACCGTTATGTAACCGGCTAATATACATATTTGATTGTCAGAGTCTCCTCAATAGAGAACACTCTGGTTGATCTAACCAATTTGTTTTCTAAGCCAATCCATTATGGGCTTTTGGGGACCATGGTATCATTTGATTGTTGAGCGTGGAGTCTCATTTTCAACAGCAAGTTCCTTAAACAGCTTTTAAAATATATACCTTGACCAGCAATCCCCACCACCTCCACCAAAACCAAGAAATGATACACCACCACCTTCACCAGACAAAAGGAATTATCCACCACCTCTTTTTAATGCTATTGGACATGCTGCTGATCCAGCCTCCCCCTAAGCCAATGCGATAGTTGATCCAATCAATCTTGCCCAGGAATTTAGAGAAAGCTGCATGCTAAAACATCAGCAATCTATCCCATCCAAATGCTCCAAAGAACCTATAGACCTACCCAATAGTAAATTGGAAGAGGAAGGAGAGTCACCTGACCATACCTACAAACCTACCTCAACCACATCCATTAACTCGCTAATGGAAAAAGTAGTTCATCGACAAGTTAGGAAAGCTTTGCAACACTACCATGGTTATGAACCTAGCATGTACCATGTTAGCCCTGCCATAGTCAGAGGTTTATCTGATCGGATCATGAGAGAGAAAGTGGATAAGCGTTTTAAAATTCCACATATATTGCTTTATGATGGGACATAGGACTTGAAAGACCACTTATCCAGTTTCCACAACACCATCTCTCTTTTGACAGAGAGAGATTCAATCCATTGTAAGGTTTCCCCAAAAACATTGATGACTCTGGCTCAGGAATGATGGTTAGGTTAGCCAAAACACTCCATTGCCAGCTTTGACGAGTTGGAGGAGCAATTTCATGCTCGGTTCATCACTTGTATCTTGGCTAAGTGTATCACTTCTTATGTAAAGAATTTGGTCAGAAAGGAGGATGAGCCATTAAAGGACTATGTGGAACATTTCAATGCAGTAGCTCTTCGGATAGCTAATCTGAATGTGGAGGTAACTCCAATGGCTATGAAGAAAAATTATCGATATCCAGTGTTTTATGAAAACCTCAACATCTACCCAGTACGGTCCTACCGTGATTAGATAGAAAGAGCGCAATAGTTTATTCTACTGTATGATGATATTCACTGAGCCAAAGCAGAAAAGGAAAAGGCAGAAAAGGCGAAAGAGTCAAAAGATCAGCATAGCGATAAAGATGACCCTAGGAGGCAGAACTAGGACAGAAGAAACAATATTCCTTAAGTCAGGAGATCCACATCTTACCAATAGGATAACTTTACACCATTAAACTCTAGCAAGGAGGAAGTGTTGATATGGCTAGAGAAGAATGGAGTTGAGATAAGGTATCTAGATAAACTTAGCAGACGTTTAGTTGACAGACATAGTAGAAGGGCCTGGTGAGAGAGAGAGGCCATCGTACAGAAGATTGTTGGCAATTAAAAGAAGAAATAAAATAGCTCATCCAGTAAGAAATTTGTGAAGAATCAATCAGATGAACATGGTAGAACCACAGAACCAGAAACCTCCAAGCGAGAAGGCAAAAATTAATGAATGTCCACTGGGAGGGGTTATTAATGTCATATTTGGCAGAAGCATGACTAAGCCAACCAAACAGAAAAAGAAAGGAAAAAAAGTTCTTTCTGTTACTAAGCCAACCAAATAGAAAAGGAAAGGAAAAAAAAAGGTTTTTTCTATTAACTCCTAAGCTCTAGTACAACTAGTAACATTTTATATAGATGTAGGTGATTTGGCGGCATCATCCTAAGCAAATACCTTGGTAATAGAAGCTTAGATCCACAACTATGTGGTTCAACGTATTCTAGTGGACAATGGTAGTGCCGTCAAATTAATTACCAAGACAGTCTTTGTAACAATAGGCATACCCTTAGCTATGCTCAACCCTGTTAAGGCCCTTGGTTGGACTAGGACGTAAGACTATACTAGTAGAGGGAGCATTACATCTCACCATAGTCTTGGAGGATGATCAACGACAGTATAGTGTAAACATAAATTTTATGGTAGTAGATGTGCCCATTGCCTACAATATCATCTTGGGTAGACCTTTCCTTTATGATTCAGGAGTCTGCACCTCAGTATGGTATCTAACCATGAAGATCCCAACTCAATTAGGGTCTCATGGTTATCAAGGGTGACAAACAAATGATGAGGAAGTGTGAAAACTCCAATTTTTTGATCAAGGACATTGTGCTATTTTCACTAGCTAATTAGAATTTTGGAGGATATTTGTGTGATGTTGGGGTGGCAATATCAAATACGACGTGAACCCTATACAAAATTAGTGGTTTTGGTTAGAGTTATCGGGCTCCTGTCGATTTTGTGTTGGCCTTGATTATGACATGATAATAATCATGTCGTCTAATTAGTTGACCAGTTAACTTAAAAATGACAGGCTTAACGCATTAATGTTTGCATGTCATGTTGAGTTAACACATTTAACCTAATATATTTTTGACTTATAAAATATTTATATATAAAAATTGCTTTTAAACTTTTTTATAAATTTATATTTAATTATATTTTATGTAATAATATAAATTAATAGGAGTTAATTTACTCAATTTGATAATTTTAAATATTAAAATAAAAAATTAATTAATTGAAAATTTTAAAAATATTGTTATTGTCATGTCATGTTACCCATTAATTAAGTAGATTATATTTGTGTTTAGATTTTTTATATGATAAATTAATCATATCGTGTTTATATTAACCCTTATCATGTCATGGATATAGATCAACACGATTCAAAGATGACCTGCTAACATGTATTGCCACCCTTATTGTGATGTTTAATTGAATTTTGTGATTTTATTGTAATAAAAATAGAGTAGGTGTCTAATTTTTTATAAGATGGAAATTTATAGGGCTAAAATTAGTTTTAAATGATTAAATAAAAAATTAATTAATTGAAAATTTTAAAAATATTATTATTGTCATGTCATGTTACCCATTAATTAAGTGGATTATATTTGTGTTTAGATTTTTATGTGATAAATTAATCATATCATGTTTATATTAACCCTTATCATGTCATGGATATAGGTCAACACGATTCGAATATGATCTGCTAACATGTATTGCCACCCCTATTGTGATGTTTAATTGAATTTTGTGATTTTATTGTAATAAAAATAGAGTAGGTGTTTAATTTTTTATAAGATGGAAATTTATAGGGCTAAAATTAGTTTTAAATGATTAATTTGTGGGTTTATAAATAATTAAGAAAATATATTAGGATTTTATTAGGTGTATATTTATGTGTGCAATTTGGTGAGGCAATGACTTAAGTTGGGAAAAAAAAAAAAAAATTATCGGAAGAAAGAACTGGAGCAATATCACTTGCGGCAATTTAGCGTCTTGAGGTTCTCAAGTTTTTTCATTCATTTTTTCACATCATTTCTTCATGGAATTCATAGGTAAGCTTTCTTGACATATTTTCATGGTCATGGAATTAATTAAACTGAAATTTTATTTTTATTTTTGATCATTTGAAGTCGGATTTTGGTTTTATCATAAAATTAAGCTATGTTTAGATTATTTGCGGCGCTGATGCCTTGTTAAACCACTTGGGCGACAGAAAAATTTAAAAGAAGTATATTTAATTGATTATTGGTATTAAGGTGATGATTAATTTAGTTTTTGAATAATACAGTTTTAGATTAGATTAAGTTTGGATTAGTGATTTGGGAAATAAGCTTTGCTTGATCAGTTTTAGAGTTATGATTTTTAAAATTAATATTTTTTTTCGATAATATTCTATGATGAAATTTTGATATGTTAAAGTAATGGATGTCTGGCTTCTTATGTTAAAATTCAAAAATTATCCAACGGTTTGATATGGAATTATTGTGGAATGATTACAAACTCTCTTGCCAAAGAGCTTGTATAGAATAGTCCTAAAATGAGAATTAATTGAAGGGTCATTTTGGACTCCAATTGATATGATTTTTGGTAGAATTATAATTATGTATGTTATGAAAATTTTGGGGAATTTTTGGAGAACTATAAGATGTGATTTTAAAATAGTTTTATTTGCTGCTAGAACCCAAAGAGATTTGGGATCATATTTAGAGACTCAAATGAATCCCAAACTGGGAGATTTTATATATTTTGTTTATTGATATGTTAGCTATTTGGTGTTAAAATTTAGATTAATTTATAGAAGGTTATGGAGGTCTAGATTAGAAATGGTCTTTGCTTTTTTTGATAATATTCTACGGTGAAATATTGATATGTTTAAGTAATGGATGTCTAGCTTACTAGAATAAGTTTGTTCGACAAAATTTGGACTTGAAATTGCATTTTGTGCATAAGTAGTATATAATTGTCTCCTACTGTAACACAGTGTGTTTCTATATTTCACAGAGGTAATACACTATGGTATTTATACACAAGTTACCTATTCTAAATATGGAAACTGTCATCTATCATGCCTAGAATCATGCATACAATTACTATATAGATAATGATAGATCTGTATAGATTCTATATAGCTCATCGTATCAAATCTTTCCTTAACACTCCCCCTTAAGTTGGAGCATAAATATTTATCATGCTCAACTTGTTACACATATTATTCACTCGATTCCCATTCGAAGATTTGGTGAAGATATCTCCTAGCTACTCTCTAGTCTTCACATGTCCAGTAGATATGAGACCTTTCTGTATCTTTTCGCAGACAAAATGACAGTCAACTTCAATATGTTTAGTCCGTTCATAAAATACAGGGTTACAAGCTATATGTAAGATAGCTTGATTATCACACCCCAACTTAGTAGGCATAGATATTTTGAGGCCAACTTCAACTAAAATCCAATACATCTAGATGATTTCACAAGTGGCTTGTGCCATTGCTTTGTACTCTAATTTTGCACTTAACTGAGACACCACATTTTGTTTCTTGCTCTTCCACGAGACTAAATTACCTCCAACAAAAACGTAATAGCCCATAGTAGATCTCCGGTTAATCTTAGATCCTACCCAATCTCCATCTAAGAAGCACTCAATATTGGTGTGCCCATAATTTCTGTAAAGTATCCCAAGACTTAGAGCTCCCTTTAAATAACATAGAATCTATTCTAAAGCGGCCTAATGTTGAACTGTAGGAGATGATGTAAATTGACTAATGATACTGACTGAATAAGCAATGTCAAGTCGAGTTACTGTAAGATAGTTCAACTTTCCAACCAAACATCTATACTTCTTTGGTTCTTCAAACAAGTCTCCATCCTTTGTTAGCTACAAGTTAGGCATCATAGGAGTACTACATGGCTTGACACCAATCTTCCCCGTTTCAGCTAACAAGTCGAGGACATATTTTCTCTGGGATGAGAAAATTCCTTTCTTACTTCTCGTTACCTCAATTCCCAAAAAATATCTTAGAGCTCCTAGATCTTTTGTGTAAAATTGACTATGAAGAAAAGTCTTTAATGATGAAATCCCTTCAGTGTCACATCCAGTAATAACAATATCATCCACATACATGACTAGGAAGATGCTACTAGATGCATATTATCGATAAAAGATAGAATGATCAGACTTACATTTCTGCATCCCAAACTGCTCCACTATAAGACTAAATTTGCCAAACCAAGCTAAAGGACTTTGCTTTAGACCATATAAAGATTTCTTGACATGATATACCTTCTTATACTCTCCCTGAGCAACAAATCCAAGAGGTTGCTCCATATAAACTTCCTCCTGAAGATCACCATGCTAGAATGCATTTTTGATATCTAATTGATGCAAGGACCAGGTTTGAGAAGCTGCCATAGATATCAACAATTGAATAAATGTTAGCTTAGCAATAGGAGAAAATGTATCAAAGTAATCCACACTATAAGTTTAAGCATAGCCTTTAGCCACTAATTAAGCCTTAAGCCGAGCAATAGAACCATCAGAATTGTGTTTGATAGCAAACACCCACTTGCACCCTACAGCCTTTTTTCCTACAGGCAAATCTACCAAAGTCCAAGTATCATTAGCATCTAAAGCATTCATTTCCTCTATCATAGCATCATGCCAGCCAAAATTAGATAGGGCTTCATGAATAGTTTTAGAAACAGATATATAGTCTAAAGATGCAATAAAAGAACTGGAAGAAGAAGACAAATGATTATACGATACAAAAGATGAAATGGGATAAGTATACTGACGTTTACCTTTTCGTTGGGCAATAGGAACATGTAGATCACTGTCCTCTTAATCTGATGCTGAAGAAGCAACTAGTTCCAGACATGGATCAGGACATTTTTGCCTTTTAGAATAAACCTCATGAATAGGTGGTTTTGGTTTTGGTTTGTTAGGTAGGATTGGAGATTGTGGGTTAGGTTGAGGTGAAGGAGGACTAGATGGAACATGAGTCATAGTATAAACAAGCAAATCATCATCCTCCCCCTTAAATGAGACAGGAGAATCTAGAAAGAAAGAGATAAATGTTCATGAAAAGTCACATCTGCAGAGACAAGATATTTTTGGAGTTTAGGATAGTAACGTCTGTACCCTTTTTATAATCGAGAATAACCTAAAATGACACATTTTGAGGATTTGGGGTCAAGTTTAGTTACCTGGGGTCGAACATCATGAATAAAACATGTACTTCTAAAGATTAGAGGTTCAATAGGAAACATGGATTTATTAGGAAACAAGACACGGTAAGGAATTTCTCCTTGAAGAATAGATGAAGGCATACAATTTATCAGAAAATAGGCTGTGGAAACTACATTAGCCTAGAAATATTTTGGAACATTCATTTGGAAAAGAAGTGCTCTGGCTATTTCAAGAAGATGTATGTTCTTTCTTTCTACTACACCATTTTGTGATGGGGTGTCAACACAAGAAGTCTAGTGAAGAATGCCATGTTGGATCATGTATTGTTGAACATTTTCAAACAAATATTCTTTGGCATTATCACTTTTTAAAGTTTGCATAGACATATTAAATTGTGTTTTGATCTCAGCACAAAAGGCATTAAAATGATTAAAAAATTCAAAACAAATTTTCATTAAATAATGCCAAGTTACTCGAGAAAAGTCATCAACAAAAGTAACAAAATATCGAAATCCAGGTCTAGACACAATAGAACAAGGGCCGCAAATATCAATATGAACTAACTCAAATGGAGTACTCGCTCTTTTATTGACATGAGAAATAAAATGCAATCAATAATGCTTGGCAAATTGACAAGACTCACAATCTAAAGAGGAAAGACTCTAAAATTGAGGACACAACTTCTTTAAATTAAGTAAGGAAGGATGCCCCAACTGACAATGAGCTTCAAAGGCATTTGAAAAACTGGAGCATGCAATGGATTTTGGTACTTGGTTATCCAAAATGTAAAGATCTTTTGATTCATGTCCTTTACCAATAATCTTCTTCGTAACTAGATCTTGAAGAAGATAGTAATCAAGACAAAATGAGACAAAACAACTTAAGGCACAAGTAATTTTACTAATGGAAAGTAGGTTAAAAGCAAAATCAAGTAAACTTAAGATGGAATCTAAGGTAATTAATGATGTT
The DNA here is from genome assembly GCA_947687605.1 of Reutealis trisperma. Classification (NCBI taxonomy): domain Eukaryota; kingdom Viridiplantae; phylum Streptophyta; class Magnoliopsida; order Malpighiales; family Euphorbiaceae; genus Reutealis; species Reutealis trisperma. The sequence continues at coordinate 111,292 of CANTUT010000198.1, forward strand.
GGTTTAGCAGTGCCAGTGCCAATAATGGAAGAGAAAGATCCATCAGCTAAAGTGACTCTAGAAGGAATTTTGGAAGGCTCAATAGATGAAAGTAGTTTAGGATTACCTGTCATATGATCCATGCATGCAGAATCAATGACCTAGTTGGAATATGAAACAAGACAAGCAGTTGGTTTACCTGGCTCAATGCTAGGATGGATAGAAGAGGAAGAATTCTTTAGAGCTTCCTGATACTGAGTGAACCTAGCATACTCGTCAGTAGAAATGGTAAAGGTCTGTTCAAGTGCTTGTGTAGTGATTGCCACATTAGCTGTATGTGTTCTTTGATTCTTGTTCAACAGCTTTGGACAAGAACGCTTGGTATGACCTAGCTCATGATAATAGTAACAGATAACAACATCTCCAGTATCTCTACTCTGATAAGTTTGATTCCCAGTACCTCCCCCTCTAACATTTATTCTTAGATTGGTCCATCCATTGTGATGACTAATTAGAGCACTATACGATGGATGAGAAAACTTGAACCAATGTTTGTGTCGGTTCGAAGTATTCTGGAGAATGCCTCTTAGAGAGAAGAAATTTCAGCACTAGACAAAACTTGAGTCTTAGCAATCTCAAAATGAGAATCAAACCCTGCCAGAAAACTCATCATCGCCATCTGTTCTCATTGAGCTTATTGCACTTTAATGTTAGGACTAAACGAAAGTACAGAATTTAGCTCCTCAAATGTTGTTTTAAAATTCATAAAATAAGCCTAAAGAGATTGCTCTTATTGTTCAGTGTGATAAAATTTCTTGCAAACATCATAAATAAGAGACACTTTTCCTTTTCCAGAGTACAAGAAATAAAAACACTCCATTAACTCTTTGACATACTCATAGTGATTAACTGATCCCACAATCTTAGGTTATATGGAATTTTTAATTTGCAGAAACAAACGAGCATCATCCCTTTCCCATTCTTGAAGAATTTTGTCTTTAGGAGGATCTTGGGTGAGATGATCATCCTCAGACAAACTCTTTAAACAAATTCTAACAGTTCGATGCCAATCTAAATAATTAGAACCATTCAATTTATGATTAATAATTTTATTGTTCATAGGAATTACTTTAGTAACTATTGTATTTTTTTGTTCTCCAGCCATAATTATTTCAAAAAATTTCACTAAAGAGACTAAAAAAAATCTCAAACAGTAAAGCCAAACATAGGAGTCTCACAAAATAGAAGTATAGGAGTCTCACAAAACAGAAGCCAGGCAACTTAGCAGAAAAGGAAATTACTGCGCATACCACAAGGAAGGGAATCCATGACAACTGACCATATAGGGATGCCAGACTTTAAGAGTTGCCGCTGGATATGCTGATCGGAGAGTCGAGGAACTCCATAAGCACTCATACGTGCCGGCATGTCGAGATTGAGGCAGAAACTTCAGAAGGCATGTGAGCTTGACACACCAGTCTTTTGATCATTGGATTCTGGGGAGAGGCCAATTGGCAGGTGGTGCTTCTCCTTAGGCAGGCAGTGACAATAAGAATGCTTTCTAACTATTTGACCCAACTATTAAAGCTTCTGTCTCTTGGGCAGAAGCAAAACCAAACCCAAACTAAGATTCTACTCTCTTGGGCAGAAGCAAAAACAAACCCAAATTGCTCACTAGGGCAGAAGAATTTCAAACCTAACAAAAGCTTACAACTGCTCTGATACCATATAACACAGTGTGTTTCTATATTTCACAAAGGTAATACACTATGGTATTTATACACAAGTTACCTATTCTAAATATGGAAACTATCATCTATCATGCCTAGAATCATGCATATAATCACTATATAGTTAATGATAGATCTGTCTAGATTCTATATAGCTCATCATATCAAATCTTTCCTTAACACCTATGTTATATTTCAGTATTTCTAATTGTACATTTGTCACATCAATTAGGATTTTACATGTTAATTTAATATATGCATGTTCACATGATGGTTTGGTGGTTAGCTGGCTTAATAGAAGAGTTGTTTTGGTTATCTTCAAGTGAGAACCATATGTATTTAATTGACATTAAATGAATTAATCATTACAAACTTATTTTTTTATGTGATTATATGTACTAGAAGTAGGAAACAATAATGATTAATGCATATTTATGTGTGACAATGATTTGATGAATTAAATAATATGTGGTCGTGTGATTTATGAAATTGATTCGACTTATGACATGTATTATATTGGGATAAGACCAAGATTTGGTCTCCTCTATGGTGTACTTAGATTATATGAATTTATGAATAAATGTCTTATGTGTTATATGTATATTGGGCCTGTTCATAATGTCCCATTTTCAATTGGTACATGGGGCCTTAAGCCTTATATGTTATATTTAGGCTTTCAGCCTTGTATTCTCTGTTTGGACTTTTAAGGCTTATATGTTAATCCACAGGTATTGTGAAAGTCTTTATTCCAATTGTTTGCTTTTTATGCAATTTGTGTAACTATTAATTATAATAATATTAATTGCTAAATGCTATTACTTGTAAATGATACAAGTCTTATATGTATAAGTTTTTGTGACATTGTTAATTCATGTGTTATATGGTAACATATATATGTGCCATATGTATGAATGAATTGATTGATTAGTTAATTGCATATCAATATGGTTAGGAAGTTTCCTGTCATATATATTTCTCACTAAGCAATGTTATATATGCTTGTTCCTCTATAATTCTCCTTTTTGTAGGTTATTAGTTATTTAGTAGAGCTATTCTTCTCTTTCTTTCCTCTGAAGTTGAGCCAAAGTCTAGAAGATTTATTTAGTTTATTCTTAGATAATTTCCATTACAAGGTTGTACCTAACCCAAAATCAATCATTTTAATTAACAATTGAATTTTTTTCTAGTTATTATTTGGAATAGAAATTCAGTTTCTTCATGGTACTTAATTATGAATGAATGGATATAAATACTTGATTAAGTTTTCTTGTGTAATCCACATGTTATAGGTATAGTATTTACTAGGCTTGTATGGTTACACTTGTCTACTACATGGAATTCATAGGTAAGCTTCCTTGAGATATTTTCATGGTCTTAGAATTAATTAAATTGAAATTTTAATTTCATTTTTGATGATTTGAAGTTGGGGTCTTGTTTAATTATAAAATTAAGGTAGGTTTAGATTATTTGTGGTTTTGATGCATTGTTAAATTATTTGGGTGGCAATAAAAGAATCACAAGATGTATATTAATTGATTATTAGTATTGAAGTGATGATTACTGTAGTTTTTGAACAAAACAATTTTACGTTAGATTAGGTTTGGATTGGTGATTTGGGAGATGAACTCTACTACATCTGTTTCAGAGATATTATTTTTAAAACTAATATTTTTATAATATTCTATAATTAAATTTTGATATGTTTAAGTAATGGACGTCTAGTTTATTATGTTAAAAATAAAAAATTACTCAATGGTTGATTTGAAATTATCGTGGAATGAGTACAGGCTATCTGGCTAAAGGGCTTGTGTAGGATAGTCTAAAACAAGAATTAATTGAAGGGCTATTTGGATTCCAATTGATTTAAAATTATAACTATATATGTTGTCGATTACAAAAAGTTTTTTGGAAAGTTTTGGAGAACTATAAGATGATATTTTAGGGGAGTTTTTACTTGCTGCTAGTACTCAGAGAACTTGCTGGGCAACTGACTTTGGGATTATATTTGGAGACTCAAATGGATCTCAAATTGAGAGTTTTTTTAGATTTGTGTTTATTGATATGTTAGATATTTGATACTAAAATTTGGGTTAATTTGGAGAAGGTTATAGCGGTTTAGAGTAGAAATGGTCTCTATTGTTAGAATAGGTTTACTGGAGAGAATTCAAATTTTAGGTTGCATTTTGTGCATAAGCATTATATATTCATTTTTCTATATTATATTTTAGTATTTCTAATTGTACATTTATTACATGAATTAGAATTTTCTATGTTAATTAAGTATATGTATGTTTAGGTGATGGTTTGGTGGTTAGCTGACTATATGGAAGAGTTGTTTTGGTTAGCATCATATGAGAACTATATATGTTACTGAATCCTCATTATGCAGCCATGACCTAACAACTAATAAAATTAATGCACTATATAGAGCCAACACAGCAGTCTTAATAGCTAGTTAATGGGTAGGGTACAAAGGGGCAGCGCCTCTTGCTGGGGAGTATGGGGTAGTGCCTCTTACAAGGGAGTAGGGGGCAGCGCTCCTAAAGCAAAAAATAGGCTTTTAGTCATATTATTAAAGGATACTTAATTTTTAGACTCCAACACTTGTTCGATCCTGATCGAACATTCTATATCAGAAATCTTTTTTGAAACTAACCAAATTTCCCTTCACATTGAATGTTCAATTATTCTAAAATTAATTTTGAGCCTACGGACACTGACTGGTAAGATTTTTGAATTCCAAAACTCCCAAAAATTGACTCAAAAGTCTCAAAAATTGACTAGAAGATCTCAAAAATCAAAAAAGGATGTTGTTAGCTGCACACCATGTGGATCCGTGCCTTGTCTGCACAGCAGCCTCACAAGCATGGTTAGGATCAATGTAGACACTAGCGCGGGTCCGCACCAGGTGCTGTGCATATTTGCTCTTGTGGTTCCTTGTCAAGCCCTAAATTTTCAAAAATACCCCTCCTTTTGGCCCACTTTTCAGCCCTTTTTGGTCTTTTACCCCCATACCATCTTCTTATAAATAACCCCCATTTTCTACCAACTTTGTCACCCCGAAATCTTTTGTTGATTGGCTATCCACATCTTCTTCTCCTTCTAATCACTCTCTAATTAATTAATTAATTAATTTCCTCATCCATCCTAAGTTAATTTATCATTTTAATTAATTAATCATCTTTTTTAAAAAAAATAATTACTCAAATTACTCAAATTAATTAATTTTTTTAATTAATTAATTACTTTTTTTAAAAATCAAATTACAATTTTTTTAATTAATCCACCCATCATCTTAATTAATTAATTAATCACTTTAATTAACTAATCCATCCATTTTATCACCTTAATTGGTTAATTAATCCTTTTAATTAATGCCTCAAAATCAATTTCAATCGTTTGGTTCTGATAAAATGGAACTTCAGTATAGCAAAACACTTCATCCATTCTGTCCACCAGAAAAGGTATTTTCATTAATCCAACTCCCAAACCAAAATTAATCAATTTGTAAACCCCTCCACTCAATCGTGGATTGGATTGTGTGGGTTTGGATCATCATTTAATGGCGTATGTAGGTACGTTTGAAATCTAAATTCAAATACTATCTAATCTCCTTCCCCTTTATTTTCTATGTAATCATTAGCATTTTGTAAAAGAATTTGTGGTCTTTTTAGTACCCATAAGGGCTAAAGAAGACATCCCATTAATTAATTTAATTTAATAATTAGTCAATTTAATTAATTTGGAATTAAAGAAAGATTGTGTGGTTCCCCTAGAATCCATAAGGACTAGAGGGAGCACTCTCCTTAATTTGTAGATATTTTCCTTTATTTGCTCTTTAATTTTCCCATGCATTTATATTATGCCATATTCATGAATTTTACTTATAATTATTCTCTTATAAATGTCTTCCATGAAATTAATTTTCAAATTCAAATTAATTTAAGAGCAAAAATTTAGATTATTTAACCAAAAATCTAGTTCTTGAGGTCCACTTGGTTTGTAGACTAGTGATTTTATCTTCGGGTAAATTAATTAACTAAAATTAATGAATTGGAGTCGCAAATAGGTTTTTCCCTAATTTTCCTATTTCAAAGATAAATTAGGGTGGTGACTCCTAAATCCTTTTCAAAATTCAAAATCAATTTTCTAAACGATAACCGTTCCAATTATGAGCACCAAAACTCGTTCCATAAACTCCTTAAAAATTGCTCGCTTTTCCTTAAAGCAAATTTTCCCAAGCGAGGGAGGGGCATTCAGGAGAGGTCTCACAATGTTCAATTGATATTAAATGAATTAATGATTCCAATTGTTTATGTGATTTTATATAATTAATATATGTTTATCTATGACAAGGATTTGATTAGTTAAGTAATATATGCTCATGTGATTTATTAAATAGCTTTGACTTGCATATATATGAATTGCTTTGATTTAAATGGGTCATGTATTATCTTAGGATAAGATCAAGACTTGATATCCACTATGGTGCACCTGAATTATATGAATTTGGGTATAAATGTCTTACATGTGCACTGGGCTTGCTCGCAATGTTCCATTTTCAATTCGTATGTGTGCCTTAAGCCATATATGTTATACCTTGGATTTCAACCTTATATTCTATATTTGGGCTTTTAAGCCTTATACATTAATCCACAGGTTTTTGTGAAGATCTTTATCTCAATTATTTGCTTTTGTTTAGTTTGTGTAACTAATAATGTTGGGTGCTAATATTGTTTTTTGTAAATGATATATGTCTAAATGTATAAGTTTTTATTACATTGTTAATTTTATATGTTATATGGTAACATATTTATGTGCTATTATGAGGCCTCGCTTGAGCATTGGCCTGGTTCGCTTGAGGGAATCGAGATGCTCAGTCGGGTTTAGACTCATAATGGAACCCTCGAATTCAGATTGATTCATTTTGAAAATGATTTTTCGGAGTCACTACCCTAATTTATTTTTTAAAAGGGAAAAATAAGGAAAAACCCAATTGACTCCAATTCATTAATTTTTAATTAATTTACCCAAGGATAAAATCACTAGTCTTGAACTAGGTTGAGTTCAGGGACTAGGATTTTGGTTTTAAATAATCTAAATTTGGCTCTTAAGTTTAATTTGACTTGAAAATTTAATTTCATGAATGACATTTATAGGATAGTAATTGAAAATAAGATGCATGAATATGACATGAGTGCAAGGAGAAAATTAAAATAAAATATCCACAAATTAAAAAGGGAAAAAGAGATTGATAGAGATTTAGATTTAAGGTTTGGATTTAGATTCCAAACATGCTTACGTACCCCATTGAATGGAGATTAAAACTCATGTAGTTCGTTCCATGATTAAGTAGAGGGGTTTAGGAGTTGATTAGATTGATTTTAGTTTGGGTGTTTTGAGAGTGAGGAAAAAAGCCGATACCTTTGCTTTTGATGGGCGAAGGATTTTACCGGACTGAAGTTCCATTTTATCGGGACCGGTGATTGGATTGATTTGAGGGATTAATTAATTAATTAAAATGATTAATTAACTAATTAATGTGATAAAATTGCTGGATGGATAGATGGATTAATTAATTAAAAAATAATTAATTAATTAATTTGGATGAGATATGGATTTAAAAAAAAAAGGATTAATTTGATTTTAGAGAAAAAAAAGTGATTAATTAATTAATTAAAAAGATTAATTAATTAATTGAGTAATTAATTTTGATTTAAAAAAGGATTTTTAGTTAATTAAAAAGATTAATTAACTTGGTTAGATTGAGAAAATTAATTAATTAAAAAGATTAATTAATTAATTAAAGTGTGGTTGGAGGGAGAAGAAGAGAGGAATTAGCAGATAACCATTAATATTAATTCAAAAGGTGTGTTGGAATGAAAGATGGAGGGGGATATTTATAGGAAAAGTGAGTGAGGGTAGTTTGGAAAGTGGAAAAGTGAAAAGACCAAAAGAGTAGAGCTAGAAAAAACTGAAAAATTAGATTGGGGGCATTTTGGGGACTGTAGGTAGATAGTGGGGCCCGCACCACTGGAGACCCCGGCGGCGCCGCCATCGCCCAGTGCCTCGGTGGGCATGCAGGCTGGAAACTCACTTTTCTATCGGCTAGGTTTTGAGACTTCTGGATCAGTTTTTGGGAGTTACAGAGCTTAGAAAATTAATCAGTCAGTGTCAATAAGTTCAAAATTAATTTTAAAACAATTAAACAGTCAACAGTCAATTTTGAAAAAATACTGTCTAGTACAGAAGGTTTGATTAGAGTAGGAAAAGTGCCAGTATTTGAAAATGAAGTATCCTCATACTAATATGACTGAAAGTCCATTTTTAGCTTCAGGGGAGCTGTCACCTACTCCCCCATAAGGGGTGATACCCCCTTGACCCTTGCAAGCTAATTGGTTAGCGAGATCACCATATTGGCTTTGCGTTGCACACTATTCTTAGCAGGTGTCAAGCTGTGGCCGGATGATGAGGTGTAAAATTCAGAGTTCACAGCTATATGTATAAATGAATTGATTGGTTAGTCAATTGCACATCAATCTAACTAGGAAGTTCCCTGCCACATATTTTTCATGTTGTGTATGCTCGTTCCTCCACAATTCTTCTTATTGATCTAAAATTGAGTTTTTAATTTAGTCAATCTCGATTTTGATCTTGACAATCAAATTGAATTCATCTAATACTTGTATTAAGTGTTGATTTTGTAGGAAAATCACTTAAAAAAGGTTGTAAGACAATAAGAATGAAAAATTCTTAAGTTGTTGAATTGGCTTATAAATTGCGCTTGCAATTCCAAAATTGTGCCCGTAACAGGCATATCACAACCACAACACGGTGAGTTATGATTTAACTAAAGAGAAATAGCCCATAATTCCAATTTCATATAAAAGGTTTTGTAGTGGGAGACAAGACTGTGATCCGGAGTGCGAAAGAAGAATTATGATAGCAATTAGTGATTACAACTACAAAATTCATAAGGTAGACAACCATTCTAATGGATAGTTAATAAGCCAACACAATAATGCCATATGTCAACTAGTCATTTGACTCATTCGAAGATCATGACTGCAACTCTGAAGGTACGATCGCAAAAAGAATATCATAATCGTGATTAAGGCTTAGTGACTAGGATTCTTATTTGATAGAGCATTAAATGTAGATTTTATGGCTGTTATGAAAGATTTAGCTGTAGCAAATCTTTTGGTGTGTGAAAGCTTTAAATACCCCATCCAAAGACCTTAAATGAGGTTCAACAACTTTCATTTATGGCCAAACTCTTGCAAAATCAATTCTTAAGCTTAAACCCTTATTTATTATATTCTTGTATTTGTTATAGAGCATTCATTGCTCAAATGGTTATGTGTTAGTCGCAAAACACTTGTTATGTTGTGAGTGAGCCGAGGAAAACTCTTTATTAGGTTTAAGTGTGTACCTAAGAGGAAAACACTTGTAAAGGGTTGAGTGTGAGCCTTTGAGAAAACACTTATATGGTTTAATGTGAGTCTAAACACTAAGTTAGGAGTAAATTTGTTAAAACTCCATAGATAATGAGATATCCAATTTAGAATTATTGAGTGGATATAGGGTTCATTTGACCTAAACCACTATAAATCCTTGTGTTGATTCTTCTCTACCCTCATCTCTTTAATTTAAATTTTAAATTTCCTACCAACTCATTTCCCCTGCTTGGTGCATATTGGGAATAAGTGATATTAGAGCTTTGGTCTTATATTTACAGGTTTGAACACCTGAGAAAAGAACAAGATGGCCAATCACCTCAAGCCACACTTTGAAGCACTAACTACACTTATTGGAAGTATAGGATGGAGGTATATCTAAATAGTGATTTCATAGACATATGGGATAATGTCCTTGAAAAGTGGAAGTCCCTATTAAAGATGGTTGATGGTATTGAAGAGTAGATTCCAATTAAAGAATAGGTTGATGCTTAAAGGACAGCTAATGGAAAAAACAAGAGAGCAATGGCAATTCTTCTAAGTTCTTTATCTAAAGAAGAATGTGCTAGAGTCTAACACTGTTCAAGTGCCTATAGCATTTGGAGAACATTAAAGAACTACCATGAAGGAGGCAAGAAAGTCAAGTCCAAGAAGATTCAATTGCTCACTACTAAATATGAACTCTTTAAGATGAAGCCAAATGAGAGCATCACTGATATGATAAATAGACTTCTAACTATTATTACTAGCATAAAGAAATTTAGCAAAGTATATTCTTTGAAAGATGTCAATCATAAGTTCCTAAGAGATCTTTTAAAGAAGCACTATGAAGTTAAAGCAGTCGATAATAAGGACGCAAATGAAGATTAACATGATAATGAAAGCTCAAATGATTCAAAAGATAATGAAGATGAAGATAAGGAGCAAGCAATGCTTTCAATAAAGGTCAAGGAGATCATCAAGAATAAGAAGAGAGACAAAAGGCCCTTTAAAAAATCATCTTCCAACTTCAACTCTAATTCCAACCTTAGCAAGGAAGAAAAGAGTGGTGTGACTTGTTATGAAGGTGAAAAGAAAGAGCACATTAAATTTGATTGTCCTAAGAATAAGAATAAGAAGAAATGGGAGAAGAAAAAGAAGAAGAGCTTCAAGGCTAATTAGAATGATGATTCCTTAAGTGATGAAGAAGATGAGGAAATTGCCAATCTATGCTTCATGGCCTTAGAGGGCACTTCAAATAAGGTGTGTTCTTCTTCCTATTCATATGATGATCAAAATTGTGATGATGATGTATATAATGTTAATAAGGATGAGCTAATGGAAGCCATGGCTCTAAAATTCAAAAAATATCATTCTAAAATGAATTTTTGTAAAGGAAAGCATTCAAAACATGAGGAAAATTTTAAATAGTTAGAGAAACTTGTCTTGAGTTTGAAAACTTTCAATGTAAGTCTCAAAAGCTCATTAGAAGAGATTTCTTCTAAAACCTCCTCACTTGATTCTTTATTTAGGGAAAACAATGCTTTAAAATTAAAGAGTTAGAGAAACTTGTCTTGAGTTTGAAAACTTTCAATGTAAGTCTCAAAAACTCATTAGAAGAGATTTCTTCTAAAACCCCTTCACTTGATTCTTTGTATAGAGAAAACAATGCTTTAAAATTGGAGGATGAGAAATTAAGATCATTGATTTCTAAATTTCATAATATCATTACTAAAGAAACTAAATATAGATAGTGAATGTTCAAGGCATATGACTAGAAATGCAAACCTATCTCTTTGAAAAAAAAAAGCTTAGAGGAAATGTCACATTTGGAAACAATGCTAAAGGTAAGCTAATTAGCATCAACTCAATTGGTAAGAAAGGTTGTTCCCCTATTGAACATGTTTATTTAGTTTAAAGAATAATTTATTAAGTGTAAGTCAATTATATGACAAAGTTAATAGAGTCATCTTTGACTCCAAAGGATGTCTTGTCACTACCTTAGTGATGACAAAGTGATATTCAAAGGAGAAAGAGATGGCAACACCTATATAATTAACTTATATAATTTAGCTAGTCACAATTTCAAGTGTCTTGTGTCTATTAGCAATGAGTCTTGGTTTTGGCATAGAAGGCTTAGACATGTAATCATAGAGATACTTCATAGCCTAAGCAAGGATTAGTAAGTTGATGGGCTCCAAAAGATCAAATTCTTAAAGGACAAGACATTAAAGGAATAATGGTGCCAATTGAGTGAAAACAAGGTGGTGGGGTGAAATTTCAAACAATTTAAAATTTCACTTCACCTAATTAGATCTAAACATTCATTCAAGCAATCAATTAATTTATGTGTAAACATATATGCATAAAAAGAAGAAGCAAGAGTAATCATATTACCTCTTAAAGGTTCCTTCTTTCTTTAACAAAGAGCTCCCTAAGTTTGAAGCCTTTAGATCATCCACAGCTAACTCATCTTCAAGTTTCCTTTTGGTTTTCTTAGTGTTCTTGAATCCCTCTCTTGGTTGCCTAATCTTGATTTAAGATCCTCCCTCAAAAAACCCTTAAGAAGATAAGGTTTATCTTTGATTTGTTTTAGACTAAATCCATTTCTAGTTGCAAGCAATTTGTTCTTTCACAAAGAATTAAGAAAAAGAATTGAAGATTAAAAGAAAACTTAAAAAAACTCTTTCTTCTTTTCTTTTTCTCTCTCAACTTCTCTCTCTTTAAATTGCTTCAAGTGAAAAAGACGTTCAACCTTCTAAAGAAAAGATGAAAATAACACTTATATACACTTTTCCTTAAAGTCTAAACCCTTAAGTCTTTGCCAAAAGACTTTTATGCCCTTTAACACTTTATGCTGTACATAATATGTCCATTTTACCCTTTAGGATTAATAAATATTTCCACAAAGCCAATTAAAGTGGAAATGACCATTTTAACCTTAGTAGAAACCCCTTAAACCCATCACAGGGGCTTATGAATAATGAATTTTCTCTAACCCCTAAATTGCCTTTTTTCTATATCACATATGGACTTAGGCCATATCTCATGTGTAACATTTTCATGAAGCTTAAAATTAAGTATTTGAATTATTTAGTCCAAGTTATAATCAATTTAATCTTTCTCACTTGCATCATATACAAATTAAGATTTAATTGAATCAAAATCTTTATAGATTAAATATCAACACATGCTAGGGTTCTTATAAATTTAATTACATGTTTAATCATTTTACCATTAACCAATTAATTAAACACTTTAATTAATTATTATGGTAAACCTTTTATACTTGAAAGGTGATCATTATTGGGTGTGTGACTTTCTAGGTTCATATTTAATTAGCAATGGGAATGAAAAAGCACTTTTCTTTACTAAAGTGAAATCCTCACTTCACACTTAGTCCTATAACTTGTAAGCGATAGCTAGAATTCCATATCATGACTACCTAATTAGAAATGAATGTTTATAGTTTATTACTTTAAACTTCATATGGACCATCAATCATAAATTGTCATGCACTAGAATCCTTTCATTGAAGATCTTAATCTCAGCCAGAGTAATGGTTCATGTCAAACCTTAATGTGCCTCGATTCTATATCCTTATCTCGGTTCTAATTTTTATGAGATTATATTTCTACTAAAAACTCTTTCTAGCGAATCTTTCCATCTTAACCAAGAACTTAAGTATCAAGAATAACTAGCAATCATAGTTTAATCAATGTAATGATTTCTCTCTTAATGATCACTTATCTCCATATATAACAAATTAGAGCTATCACATGCCATATATTCGCACATGAATAGCACATCTATGTAAGCAGTAATAAATCCTAACCACTTATGTATGAGATACAGTATCCCTTAAGTCAAAAGACTATATGCACTATTATGACCTAGATGATAAATAATTGACAAGTAGTAAAATCCCATATTATTATCATCTAATGTCACAGTTAGGCTATTCATCCTATAAATATCCACATGTTTGTATCGACACATATGTCAAGCAGTATGAAGCTCACTGTCTCTATAATCATCCATATTATATATTGATTATAGAAAACAAATAAAGGTGATGGTCTTCCAAAATTAATAATGCTCGATCATTAATCTTATGACCAATAACATATTTAAAATATTTGTACAAGAGCGATCTATCACTCATATTCCCAATACTTGAAAATAGATCCTTTTACAAATACTTAAAGACTATATTTAATAACATAAAAACCTTTTCATATAATAAATATATTTGTAATGCCATTGGGAATTATTATCTATTATTACATAACTACTATATGGCTTATAGTGTACATACTTTTATCAATCTCCCACTTGCACTAGAGTCATTCAGCTTAGTATTGAAAATTCATCTTCCCAATATGCAGTCTAAATATTACTAACTTTTGACTTTAGCCATTGAACTAACCAAGTTAATGGCTAACACTATTTTCTACAAGGCTAGAATGCCCTATTCCAACAATTAATTAGATAATATCATAATGCCTTTCGAGACATTCTAGATTTTAGTGTGATACTCGAGTTTCCTTGCCCTAAGCTAAGGCTCAATTATTATTAGAGTAGAGAGGTACCTGTGATGTACTAGAGAGCTATTAACATTTCATAACTATTGAATCTAAAACATCTTCTTATTTGCAACATCCCATATAGCAAATTCAGCTTCTGTAATGAAGTTTATAAGAATAATTTGCTTAGAACTTTTCTAACAAATTATTACTTCATTACAGATTACAATAATCTTAATGATAGACTTTGTATCATTTATGTAGTAATATTCTTTATTTATCAAAATTAAATCTTCAATGCTTTTCAAGTACTTTAGGATAATTTTGATCATATTTCTAAATAATTTAATAATAGATAGAATTATAATCTATTAGTCATACTAAAACATTCTCGATATCCGGCCTATTATACAACTTTTGTCTAATTTAGATTTCCTATAGTTGAACTAAAAGGAATCCTTGCCATAGTATTTAGGGAATCAATCCTCAAACGTGGAAATCAAAATCATAGGAAACAAATACTTTTTGAATTAGCATGTTGAACTTTTTATCATCTTTTCCCAAATACTGACTTATATATATTTAACATTCTCTTTAATCTATCTCTATAGATATGAATTAACAAGAATGTTAAATACTTATCTCAAGTATAAATGAAGAAAGTAATAGTAAACTATTCTACAAATATAAGTATATTAACACTTTCACCAACCAATGTGTTATCCATATACAAAATTAGACTATCCTTTTATACATTAAGGATTCATCTTGTCCTAGATTCATTCATGAAGGTGCTCCTAATAGGTTGAAGACCATATCAATAGATTTTCCATCTTGTAAATAAGACATATACTATTTAGGCAAAATTTTGGAAATGATGCCTTTATTTCCATGTCTTCCAACTACTTTATCACTCACTTTGATTCTATGTTTTTGTAAAATATAAACATGAATCATTTTCAAACAATGACACAAGTCCTTAAGATTTACATACTTTAGAATTTTCTTAAGACTCTAAGCCTTTACATTTATTCCATAATAATGTTTTCTTTTCTGGAGAAAGAAAACTAGTATTAACATCTATATGTCAAACTCATAATTAATATGCATTGCTATATTTAATATAGCTATAATAGAATCATCTTATAATTAGCTTCATCATAAATGTACAACTTTTATGCATTCATATAAAGAAAAACATATTTCTTAAGATTAGATATTTTACCATCTCATGATTTACTTTATTATAAATATACAACTCTTGTGTTTTCATATAAAGAAAATCATATCTTACAAAAAAATTAGATATTTTACTAAACCTTTTAGTAGCTTGTTCAGATAAAACACTTAGTTGGTTATAGGTTTTTCACAGGGTTGATCAAATTTACTTTGATCATTTTGTTGGATATTATTGGATGACATTCACCTAATTATTCTATCTTGCTTAATATGTCACTTTCTTGAATAAACATTTTATCAATAAACAATATCTTTGTTAACAGCTCTTTGTTTTGCAAAAGATAAAAGTACTATCTTAAACACTCATTCGGATATCCAACAAACCCTATCTTAATTAGAATTGTCATCCAATTGTCTAACTTTAGCTTGTCAAATAAGCTAGTTATCTCAAATCCTAGCATGAGTAAGAATCTTGAAATCTATCCATATCATATCATATATGAGTTAGGATTAGATAAACTTTGGATAGAATTCTATTTAAGAATATTTTGCATTTTATTGTAAATTTCCAAAATGAAATAAACAAGACTTTTATAATTCATCATTTATTACATCATATTATATAAATTGTAATTTATTCTTTTGAGTATACCATCACGTGTGTTTTTCCCAAAAAGAATTATGATTATATACCAATTAAATATTTAACGAATTTCTCAAAAATCGATAATCGATTTCTCCCCACTTTGATTAGGTCAAAGGGTTACAATATTCTTTCTCTTCTGTATGAACTACCCTTAATATTTATTTTCTTTTTCACCTTGAATTTCTTTAATGTTTCAAAGAATTCAAATGAAAACTTCATTTTATTTACCTTTTCTAAATGGGTCAGTTTATACACATATAGGTAAACACAATGAGTTAGGAAAAAATTTTACTAACTATTTCACAGATGGTATTAATACATCTGTCTGCATAAATTCTAAGACTTAATTAATTTCTGTCCTTTTGTCCAACAGAAGATGATCTAGTTGTTTTGCATCAGATTCTAGACTTCTAAGTTGAAACAAGCTAATGTGAACCCTTAATTTTGCACCCTCCAGTATGCGTTTGAATTTTAAAAGCACTTATGCATTTGAATTTTAAAAGCACTTAGGCTTGGTAAACAAATCTCCAAAAGCTGAAAACTCTTAAAATGGGAAAATCACAAAAACCAAAACATGTATTTTTGACATTTGAACCCCTTCAAATCATCTTGGACTAAGTAATGAATACAATACAACTGGAATCGTGAAAAAATAGATAAGAAACGAGTAAGAATGTGTGAAAACTAGCCCATTACTGCAAAGCCCTCTATGATTCCGTTGAGAGCTATGCGACACTGTCGCAGAGACTTTTATAGCACTGTAGAGCTTGGTGTAGTAACTTCTATAAATTTAACTATTTGTGTAATCCCACATTGAAAATTTAGTGTTTTCCTCCGCTAATCTTCTCCCTATATATAAAGGACCTCTCAACACTTCAAATGATGAACTTTGGGAGCTTGGAAGTCTTTACATCAAGCAAACCATGCTAGTTCTAAAGCTTTTCTTTTCTTTCACTTTGCGTTTGCTCCTTGCTTCGTTAAGCGAGTTGGGGGGTTTCTTCTTGATTCCTACCCGACAAGTTAAAGGCTTTTCGCCTGCCTGTTTAAGGTAAGTCTATTGCTTAAGGCTCATGTCTTCTATTCGAGGCTAGCTACCACCCACCATTTGAGGTAAGCCACTGTGCCATCTAAGGCTAGCCATCGTCGGCCATCCAAGGGAAGCTAACGTTCGCCATCTGAGATAAGCTGCAGTGTTATCCAAAGCTAGTCGTCACCCACTATCTGTGGTAAGTTCCTTTCCCTTTTCTCTTCCTTTTTTCTTTATTTTATTCATTCTTTCCCTCCTTGGGATTTATGTTCTAAGGCTCATTGCCTAATTCTTTATTTGCTAAGGTAGTTAATTAGAATTTGACTTAATTAGCTCCATTTGGTTAAATCAATCAACTCAACCCTCTTTTAATCAATCAATTAAAACATGATAAAATGGCTAAGCTAGACTAACCTCCTTTGCAAGAAGGAAGAACTATGTGGGTTCTAATTCTCATTCAAAAGGATACGCAAGCATGCTTGGTTCAAGCATCGAATCCAATTAAAACTAACCAACTCCCTCCCTTATCACCTTCTTCACTTGCTTTTATTTTATTTTATTTTTGCTTTGTTATTAGGCTTAGTTTAGGGAATGTGTGACTTTCCTAGAACGCATCAGGGCTAGAGGAGGTATCCCCTAAGTTTGAGATTTTTATTGTAATTTTAGCTTCCTTTTGAATTTTACTTATGTATTTACTTTATTATTGAATAGACGAGTTGAATGATCATACATATTGTAAATTATTCATGCATCTTAGATTGTTCATAAAATATATTTTAAGTCACTCTTATATTAATTGGTCAAACTTATTTTATTAAATTAAATAAAAAACCTAGTCCCTGAATGCTCTTTGGTTTCAAGTTAGTGATCTTTTTTTCTTTGAATAATAATTAGAGTCAAATGAGTTTTTTCCTTATATTTTCCCAAATAAAAATAAATTAAGGTGGCGACTCTAAGAGATAATTTTTAAATCTATCAAAGGTAAGCCTGAGGACTTCCCTATAAGTTCTTCCCAAATGAGCATTTCAATTCCCTTTAGCGGATCAGACTAGTGCTTGGGCGAGGCCTCACAGCTAGCGACTCTACTAGGCATAATTCTTTTAAAAGAATAAAATGGACTACTAATTGGTTTAAAAGAGTTTGGCCTTTTAATATGATTTTGACTTTGCATGCCTCACTTACATAGGCTCTTGGCCATTCAACCTAGTTTTAGGAAAATAATGGATAGTGACTTGCCTCGAGTAGGTAACCCTCCTTGGTTCTATTTGCTAGTAGTGAAATCATCCACCTCGTGATGAATCGTTTGATATTTTTAAAGGTGTAATGAGTATACATATATTGTTAGACCCATGTGAGGCTTTTTAACTTACATATGGTTAGGTATATTGCCGCTCTAGTGTGACAGGTACCCAAACAGAGCCACCTTTACCTTTTCATGAAATGAACCTAGATCCTGAACTTAGGTTGTATATACCATAATTAAAATCTTGTATCTTGGCATTCTCATGAAATTTTTTCCCCATGCATACCATTTATTCCTATTATATAACAAAACATGGATTCATCTCAAGTCTAGGTTGAACCTTGAACTAAAGAAGGGTCAAGCATTCTTAACTCCATTTAAACACCTCCCTTATAAACACTCTCACCTATGTCCCATCACCCTATCTAATAACCCTTAGACCTTCACCCTAAATCTTTGAACTAAACACCATTATCCTTTTACTTTAGCCCTTAACCCAAAACCCTAGACAGTCTCACCTCTATCCAAACATATTCACTCCTAAACCTTAAACACACTCACTTCTATCACAATCACCTTCACCCCCACAAACCTAAAACCATGACCTTGACCATTAATTTTAAACACCTCACCCTAGCCTTTATCCTCAAGATCATCACCTTAACCATATACCTTAAACACCTTACCCTAGCCTTACCCTGAATACTAAACACTCAAACCTCACACCTCAAATTGTAAACCTAAACTTCCTTCAAACTTTACACCTTAAGCCATAAACTTGTAACACTAAAACCCATATACAACCCTAAAAAACCTCCTACTTGACCATAAGCCTAACCTGTAGCCCTTATCCAAAAAAAAAAAAAAAAAGAAAAAAACAAAACAAACAAATAAACACCTTGGGTTCTCCATACTAAAACCATTATCTTGATCCTACCCTTTGCTCAAAATCAAACCCACTATCTTTAAGCCCAACACCTATGGCCCATTACCTTCAAAACTAGCCTATTAATCTTAAGCCTAATAACTTTGGCCTAATATTCTACCTTAAACCTTATATCTTTGGTATAGCCTATTACCTTAAGCCAAAAATTTTTGCCCCGTCATACCTTAAGCCCAAAAAATGGTTGGCCCATGACACAATAGGGAAGCCTTTTCTCTTAGGATCTGCATGCCTATACCTTCATCACCTTTTCTGTTCCATACCTATCACTTTCCTTATTGCGTTAATTTAAAGGTACCAATGGCCAACCCATTTGATATGGCTTCCCTAACTACACTTATGGCTAGACTCCTTAAAAAGCAAGAAGAGCATTTCCAAGCTATCCTAACTACTCAAGAAGCCTAATTTGAGGAACAAAGGCAACTTATCATTGAAGAAGTTCAGGCTATGATTAACTAAGCCATCCTTAATTAGACTAACCTAAACCCAACCCTAAACCAAACTGACCCTGAACCAAACCAACCCTAGCCTTAGTCTAATCCAAGGTGACTCATATCTAAACTAAGGTGGGGAAGTTTTCTATTATCTAGACATTAGAATACTCATGGAGAAACTTGATGCTATGGAGAAAACCATCAAATCCTTAAAGCACAGTAGTGACCTAATTGATGTGGATAGTTTGACCTTATTCCTTGATGCCAAGCATCCTTCTAAAATCAAAATACTTGAACTAGAAAGATTTAATGGAACCATATGCCCTAAGACCCATTTAAAAATATATGTGGGGGCAATGAAACCTTTAGGACTTAGCGATGAGCTCTTTACTTAACTGTTCCAACAATCACTAACTGGTGTTATTATGAGATGGTTTTTTTCACTAGACAAGAGTTAGAAAAGGGTATGGGAGGTTTCTTTCACTAGTCAAGAGCTAGAAAAGGGCATGGGATAACATCTATCATGCTTTTGTCAAATAATATCATTATAACAGTGAAGTGGATGTCACTAAACATGTAACATCCCAACTCAATATAGGACATGTGTACAGAAGTACGTGTGAAGATACCCGTTTAGTATCGTAATACATGCCTAAGTTAAAAATGAATATTTTTAAATATTCAAATGATTTGAATATAAATGTTTTAAAGTAATAATTTTATATGAAAATATTTTCCTTATTGTTACATTTATATTGACATTCAAAATTATTGATATTTGTGAAATTACATTTGAATATTGATATTGATATTTATTTATATTATTATATTGATATTGATAAGCTAAATTCATATTGATATTTGATATTATATATATGATTTATTAATATTTTTATATTGGTATTTGAAATATTAGAGAATTATTTCAAATTTAATATTGATATTTGGAATAATTTATTTATCATATTTTATATTAATATTTGAAAGGATATTAATTTATTATGTTATCATATTAATATTTCTAAGAGAATATATTATTAAATGAATTATTAATTTATTATTTATCAAATTGATAAAATTTTAAATTAAAGAAATTGAAATTTTATTGTGAAAATATAGAAATTTGCTTAATTAATATTTGAAATTGTTTTAATTTATCTAGTTGTTGTTGTTGTTGTTGTTGTTATTATTATTATTATTATTAGTGTATAAATATAATAAAAAAAATAAGTTAAAGTCGATACAGCCCATGAAAACGGGTAGAAAAACAGAAACAGAGATAGAGAAACAAAACATAGAGAGAGAGAGAGAGAGAGCCTACTGCACCTCAGACCACTACCCTTAGGTTGCCGACCGATGTCATGTGCCCCAATATAAGGACGAGCATCTGCTGCCCAGTCGACTGGTAGAAGCCCGTTGCCAGTAGCCGCTGGACGGCGGTGCACACACTGTCTAAAGGCTCGCCAGCAGCAACTTTCTAGCCCAATTTCTAGCCGTCTCCAATCTCCATTTCTGAAAAATCTAGTATGGTTGAATTCCTGGCGATTCCAACTTTAATTTGGTATATCATTTACTAATTGTAGACAACTTTTATTTTTGATCGGAATCCTATGACATCAATGGCTGCTGATGCCTTTTCTGACCATTCTCTGGTGAATTACAGAAAATAAGAGTTATATTCAGACTCCTCACATCATAAGCTAACCATTGGTATCCTTGAATTGTGATTTGGTCACTGTGAGAATTTTTCGGTGATCGAATTCCGGCGACCCTAAAATCGACAAATTCGGACAGTAGCTCCGGCTCATTGAATCAAGCCCTATGGTATAAATCTCAACTCCTAATTGTGTATAAATAGTGAATTATGAATTTATTTGTAAGAATTTAGGTAAATAGTTTATTGGAATTAAGTAGTTAAATGGGATAATTGAATTGAGTTAATTGTTATTTATATAATTATTGAGTATTATTGATGATTAGTTTAAAGATTGAAGTTAGATGTGGATATTGGTATTGATTGAATTGAATTAGTTGGATATTAGTTTGATAATGAGGAATGAAATTGGCGGATGGGATTAATGTATTGAAGGTCCGGGTTGGACCATTTGATTGTGATATTGTGGATAAATTGAATTTATGGAATTTTTCGTGGAAATTGCTTAATTGACTTTTCTTGAATGATATGAAGGTTGAAATGTGAAATTGGCATAAAGGAAACTATTCTATTAGGAAACAACTAGAGAAATGTTAAGAGTAGTAGCAAGTATATGTATAGTATATCTTAATTTTAAAAGTGATAAGTTGTGAATAAGATAGAAGTGTTAACTAAATTAAATAATGTGATAATGAGGAAGTGATTGATATGTGATTGAAATGCAATATGTAGAGTCTAATGACAAGAACTATGGAGCACTACTTGTATCAGAGTCAAACGTAAATAGGAGCAAAAGAGTTCAAGGTGAGTACTTAATAATATAATATATTTCATGTTATTTTCTTGCAAACCTTATTGTTAAAAGTATTCCAATTCCTTGATAAGCTGATTTGCTCATTAATATTGAATCATTTGTTATAATGCTTCTTGATTCCCTAGTAAGCTTGAACTATCCATTAAATACTGAATCAATTGACATGATGATTCTTGATAATCATTGGTTATTGAATTCACACTATGTTCATTGAATACCTTAACATGAACCTTATATGAACTTTTTATTCCATACCTATTGATAAGCAAAAATCCCTTTTCTAATTTAGGGTAATAAATCAGGCCTCGTGCACTTGGTTATGCCTACGGGTAGGGCAAGAATACCCAATCTCTGTTAGGGGGGAACGCCTAACTGTAAGGCCCGATCAGTTTTACGTAATATAATATGGGTGAGTGAGCAAGGCTTAGGCCGTCACTCTTGAGTTGATATGTGTGGGAAGCATCTTGCTCCTAAGAAAGTGACATTTCTGCTAAAAAATATTGCCTTAATTTTAAATGAGAATTTGATATTAATTGAAAACATTCTATTATTATAAAGAGCCATCCTGAAATTTATCTTTGTATTCACCTTATGTATTATATTATTTTGTACTTACTCAGCATTGTCTCATATTGTAATGGTTTAAACTTTTCAGGTAAAGTCAATGAGTTAGCAAGGTAAAAGTTCCAAGCCCATCCTTCGCTTGGAAACTGTTTTGTTAAGTTCTAGTGTTGTAAGTTAGAGCTTCATGGTTATTGAAAGTTATAGGGTCTATATGTAATATTAATGGTTATCGAAGTGTTAGTACTAATATGTTATGAGATGTTTATATAATATGATTTGTATCATAACCATTATTAAATTATGATATATGAAATATTGAACATTGCGCTAATAATATAAAATGCAATTTTTGAAGTTTTACAAATATTGTGTGTGAGTGATATTATGGGTAACAAGGAAATGTGATTAGGTTATGGTCTTGGGATATGGTTTAATGTGATAGATGATAAAAGATTATTTATTAAATGGGTTTTATGGGTTTTCGATGCCCTTATGGCCACCCATGCCTTAGGACCATCACGGCTTAAAGAGGTGGGTTGTGATAGAGATGGTATCAAAGCAAAAGTTTAAGTCTAGCTTAGACTTTATAAATACAATGGGTTATAGGTTAAACCATGAAGCATAGGAATTCCTTCTTGTTATTGAAGTATATTGATAAGTCTAGATCCACTTTATCCATAAAAGTCTAAATTTCTCGTATGATATATGATATGTGTATGATGATTGTGAAGAGGGAATGATAATGTGATATGTAATGTAACTGATATATGTGATTGAATTATATGTTATATGGAAATGAGATGATAAGGGCAAATTATGTATATGAGACAATGATTGTTTATGTGTAAGTGTTTAAATGGATAAGTATATATCTTACTAGGAATTAATTTGCTACTATAAGTAATTGTTGATTATTGACATGGCTTAGTGCAATCGATGATTCGAACAATATGTATATAGTATGAACAATGATGAAGTTATGCTGAATTCTTTTACATTTATGAGGTATAGCTAAATATTATTAAGTGAAAAATCTAAATGTGATTTTATGAAATTTAGATAGTGATATGCATAAGTAGTAAGTGCAATGTTTAGAACATAAGATATTCTAAAACAAGTGACATAATGATAGTACAAGAATATGGGGTTTACTTTAAACAAAGATTTGAGTTCTTTAATTAGAATTTGGTTTCTAAATTAATAAAGAAGTTATAAGTGAGTGGGAATGCTAAATATGATAAGTTTTGAGCCAAAGCATTAAAGGAAATAGCAAGCCACGGATGAACACACTGGTGGAATTCCAGTCGTGTGATAAGGAAAAATTGGAAAATCTATCCAGTAGCCTCCCATGGGTGGAGACACAGCTGAGGTCTCACCCGTGTGGCTGTTAAGTTTAGATCTTAGGTTGGCACGACTAGAATTCCAGCCGTGGATCTAGCCGTGTAAGTCTCAATTTGGTGTTTTCATGAATTTTCTCATTGTGTTCTTGTAATAGGATCATTGAGAATATAAATTGATTAGCAATATTGTATGTGTTTTCATGATTGTGCCATAGAAAAATGTTTAGTACATAATGAATGAGTTTATGATATGTGTAAGTAAAGGGTTAAATGACATAGGATATTGGTGAATGAGATGTAAACTTGTTACAGGTATTGAATGAGATGTGAATTGTTAGAATTTATGAACCATTAAGGTTATGAAACGAAAGATGATATTTAACAATGGTTAAATGCAACTGTAAATGATTCACATGGATATTATATATTGAGATTTATGTGAGATAGGCTAAACAATGTATTATCGAAATTGTGGTTTAGATGCCATCCTATAAATTCAAGAAATGAGAAGGTAGAGAATTGGAGATTTGTTATGTTTGAGAATATTGGGTATAGCCTGAGGAAGAATATTATTATATTATGATTTAGAAGAAGATTATTCCGTATCCAAGGAAAGAAATGATCAATTGCATATAAGCTAAGGTGACTTGTAAGAAATATGATTAGGTATGTGTAATAGAAAAATTTTAAGGCACTAAGAGAATATAGTGATGAGGAAAATAGAGGACCGAAATGGAACATGATTTGATGGTGAATCATTTTAAAAGAAAAATGTATGGCATTGATGACTACAAGAAGAAATGAATGGTGATGAAATAGTCTTTAAGAAAAAAAAATGAGAGTAGATTTAAACTAAGAATAAACTAGTGTAAGAATATGATTGATTTTGACAAATGATGAACGATAGTGGACCATAATGGATGGTAAGAAAAAGAGCATATGAGGAAATACTAGAATATAGAAAGTATGAACTAAAGTGAACTAAGAGAAATAAAAGTTAATATTATTAGAGTTTATGAAGTTAATTGATTAGGCAAATCTTATTTAAGAGAAGTGTTCTATAATGAGATTGAATTAATAAAGAGATAGAATTGAATAATTTAAGATATATACCATAAGAAACGATAAGTTTTGAAAGTAACTTCATGAAGAAAGGATGAGATAGATTAAGTTTTAAGGTGATTATTAGGCAAAGAAAATTTTACATGTTAATGGGAATGTAAAATAAGGAATAAGGTAATATGGATAAAGGACTTCATTGATGAGGACATGATTCTAGAAAGGTAAGTAGAGAAAAAATTATGGAGATAAGTGAATAATAGGATGCATACTTGAATATGGAAAGAAAAGATAGTTAGCGAAAGGGGCAATTGGAGCTAGTATTATTGGATTAATTAAATGATGCAATATAATTGATTGGTTACAATGATGTTTTCAATGTTAAGTCAAAATGAGAAGTGTAAACGTTTATGATTGATATAGAATTTAAGCATGTACAAGATTACAGGAATATGGGAGAATAGAGTTAATGAAATTTAATGAGAATGATACGTGTTCCAAATAAATTAGACTTAGAAAGAGAGAAGATTGTAAAATAGTTAAGGAATAAGTAATGATAAGTTTACCAAAAGGAGATATGCTTATAGTTTGCAAGAAAAGGAAGGAGAAATTATATATTTGATGGATAGGAAAATCAATATAACATCGATTTCGTGATAGATCATAATGAATAGTTTACAGGTACAATAATAAGATATTTGGAGTGATAGTATTTGCCAATGTTATCGTAACTTCCTATATGAAGTGGTTTGAAATTCGAGGATGAATTTCATAAAGGGGGGAAGAATGTAATATCTGAACCTAATATAGGACGTATGTATAAAAGTACTTGTGAAGATACCCGTTTAGTATTATAATACGTGCCCAAGTTAAAAATGAAAATTTTTAAATATTCAAATGATTTGAAAATAAATGTTTTAAAGTAATAATTTTATATGAAAATATTTTCCTTATTGTTACAATTATATTGACATTCAAAATTATCGATATTTGTGAAATTACATTTGAATATTGCTATTGCTATTGATATTTATTTATATTATTATATTGATATTGATAAGCTAAATTCATACTGATATTTGATATTATATATATATGATTTATTAATATTGTTATATGAGTATTTGAAATTGTAGAGAATTATTTCAAATTTAATATTGATATTTGGAATAATTTATTTATCAAATTTTATATTGATATTTGAAAGTATATTGATTTATTTTGTTATCATATTAATATTTCTAAGAGAATATATTATTAAATGAATTATTGATTTATTATTTATCAAATTGATAAAATTTTAAATTAAAGAAATTGAAATTTTATTGTGAAAATATAGAAATTTGCTTAATTAATATTTGAAATTGTTTTAATTTATCTAGTTGTTGTTGTTGTTGTTGTTATTATTATTATTATTATTATTAGTGTATATATATAATAAAAAAAATAAGTTAAAGTTGGTACAATGCATGAAAATGGGCAGAAAAATAGAAACAGAGACAGAGAAATAGAACACAAAAAGAGAGAGAGAGAGCCTACTGCACCTTGGACCATCGCCCTCCGGCCGCTAACCGACGACACGCGCCCCACCATAAGAAAGAGCACCTGTCGCCCAGTCGACCGGTAAAAGCCCGTCGTTAGCAGCCACCATCGTCGCCCAAAGGCTCTCCAGCAGCAACTTTCTTGGCCAATTTCCTACCGTCTCTGATCTTTGTTTTCAACGAATTTGGTATGGTTGAACTCCTGGTGATTCTAGCTTTAATTTGGTATATCGTTTACTAATTTTGGACAACTTTGGTTTTTGATCGGAATCCAATGACATCAGTGGCTGCCGATGCCGTTTTTGACCGTTCTTAGGTGAATTATAGAAAATGAGAGTTATATTCGAACTCCTCACATCATAAGCTAACCATTGGTATCCTCAGATCTTATTGTTAAAAGTATTCCAATTCCTTGATAAGCTAATTTGCTCATTGATATTGAATCATTTGTTATAATGCTTCTTGATTCCTTGATAAGCTTGAACTATCCATTAAATACTGAATCAATTGACATGATGCTTCTTGATAATCATTGGTTATTGAATTCACACTATGTTCATTGAATACCTTGACATCAACCTTATAGGAACTTTTTATTCCATACCTATTGATAAGCAAAAATCCCTTTTCTGATGTGGGGTAATACATCAGGCCTCGTGCACTTGGATATACCTATGAATAGGGCAAGAATACCCAACCTTTATTAGGGGGAATGCCTAACTGTAAGACCTGATCAATTTTACATAATGTAATATGGGTGAGTGAGCAAGGTTTAGGCCGCCACTCTTAAGTTGATATGTGTGGGAAGCATCTTTCTCCCAAGAAAGTGACATTTTCGCTAAAAATATTGCCTTCATTTTGAATAAGAATTTGATATTGATTGAAAACATTCTTTTGTTATAAAGAGCCATCCTGAAATTTATCTTTGTATTCACCTTACGTATTGTATTATTTTGTACTCACTGAGCATTGTCTCATATTGTAGTGGTTTAAACTTTTCAGGTAAAGTCAATGAGTTAGCAAGGTAAAAGGTCCAAGCCTATCCTTCGCTTGGAAACTATTCTGTTAAGTTTCAGTGTTGTAAGTTAGAGCTTCATAGTTATTGAAAGTTATAGGGTCTATATGTAATATTAATGGTTATCGAAGAGTTAGTACTAATATGTTATGGGATGTTTATATAATATGATTTGTATCATTACCATTATTAAATTATGATGTACGAACTATTGAACATTGGGTTAATAATATGAAATGCAATTTTTGAAGTTTTACAAATATTGTGTGTGAATGATATTATGGGTAACAAGGAAATGTGATTAGGTTACGGTCTTGGGATATGGTTTAATGTGATGGATGATAAAAGATTATTTGTTAAATAGGTTCTATGGATTTTCAGTGCCGTTATGGCCACCCATACCCTAGGACCGTCACGGCTTAAAAAGGTGGCTTGTGACAAAACATGACTTGGAAACTACTAAGCAGCTTCTAGAGGAGTCCTTCTCTATGTTCTTTACAAGGTGGAGGGCTAAAGTTGCTCTAATGATAAATAGGCCAATAAGCAAGAACAATTGGATATCCTTATTAAGAATCTACTTTTAGCCTATCGAGTTTACTTATTAACCTAATACCTATCCACTTTCAAAGCTTTGGTTGCAACTGTATCACAGGTTGAAGATCCAAAGTACATCATTTCAAACTTGCATTCCCCACCACTAACTAGAATAGTGATGAAAAACCCAAACCCAATTCAATCCCATTTTACCTCAACCCCAAGTGGCATGACATGGAAGAGTTCAAGTTAAGCTAATATGACCTGTCTAAGATTGAATTCTAAGTCTGAGTTTGAGTCTAAGTCTAAATCTCAAAGTTTGAGTCTAAATTCAGATCTAAGTCTATCATCTTATTTTCTTTTCATATATTTTTCATCGATCATATCGATCTCTTTTATTATCTTGTAATAAAATTTTCCATTGTAATAAAATATCCACTTTTTTTTTTTTATTATTTGTGCGCTTGTCTTAAACATGGATGAGCTTTGAAATAAAAAATAGAGAGAGAGGAAAAGAAAGAAAAAAAAAAGAGAAAGAGAAAAAGAGAAATGAATAGTCAATTAAATCCACCACAGCTAGGACATATTGGAATTGAGATGCCCCCAACAATTGTTTTGCTATCTCCTAACCAAAAAAAGGTTAAGAAATAGTCCTCTGATCAAATAGTTGAAGCATAAAATCAAACGACACACCTCAACAAGGGGCAACAATTTGTTAAATCCAAAATTCAAAAGTCAAAGCCCTTCAAAGTGAAGCAACAAATCATAGTGGAATGCTTTCTCCCAAAATTCATCAATCCAAGCTCACTAAGTTAAAAATATAAAGGGCCGCTTAGGTAAAAGTTAGAGCTAAGAAAGAGGAGAAAAAGAAAGAAAAAAGAGAGAGAGAGAGAGAGAGAAAGATCATCCCAATCATCTTCCTTTGTGTCCAAAGTTATCTTCAATCAATCTATCTCATCTTATGTATTCCAAAATTATCCTTCCTTATTAAGGGCTCATTCTCTAAAGTAATATTGTCTTCATACCGTTATCTCATAGTGGGGACATATCATTCTAGGTCACCATCATCACTTGTTAATCCATCTCGTCGCTTAGTTCAAAGAGCTAATGCATAATCTCTCACATCACTTGCTTGTCCGTTATGTTCCTATATCTCATTGGAAGCATAATCCCCAAGTTGTCTCTTTTCACTAATCCTTAGGGCAGTTCCCTTCAGCCAATATATCATCTATGTTGAAGCTAATAAAGTGTCATCCTAAAAGTCTCTTTAATCTCAAAATGACAAGATTAGCTTGGCTTGTTCTTTTCCATAAATCATGTTACAAAGAGCAAAGTCATACAACCTCCCTGATCTTTTTTAGAATTTTCAACCCATCTTTGACCCATTCCCAAAATTTAAAATGTACCATCCCATGCCTCTTTGGTAAACATCTTGTTATCCTTAAAAGGTCAAGACTCCTTGGCAAAACATATGATCCTTGAGATCAAAGTCTTTTAAGGCCTACAAACCATTCTCAGCTTAATCCTCTTAGTTTGATGCGACCATGTCAAAGGACAAACCCCTATCCATGAGCTTGCAGTATCCTTATGATCAAAATTTATAGCACCACACCTGAGATAAAGCAATCTTCTAAAAAGTTCTAAAGCACCCTTGTAGATAAGTCCAAGCTGACAAACTATCCTTAAAGCCTGAAAGCCTTTTAACTAAAAACTTTCAAGCCTTTGCCATAAAGCCTTCACTATGAAGCCCACTCTCAAAAAGCCTTCACTATAAAGCCTACTCCTAAACACCATCATTATCAAGCCCAAGCCAAGAAGACTTCACCATAAAGCCCAAATCAAATGCCTTCACTATGAAACCTAAACCAAAAAGACCTCACTATAAAGCCCAAGCCTAAAAGCTTTCACCATAAATCCTACTTCTAAAAAGCCTTCATTTATGAAGATCATAATAAGCCTGACAAACTGACCTTCTCCAAACCTTCTAACATAATCATCTCTAAAGACCTGACCCTTCTCATCAAGCTCTATAATCTAGTCTCAAACGAAATCTTCTCTAAAGTTAAACTTATCTAGGCTTATCAAATTAAATAGCCTAATCTTTTCTAAGATCACACCTCGTAACCTGATCGAGCCAAAGTGCTAGACCTAACCAGGCTTTCCATATGAACTATTATGAGGACAAGCCTGATAAACTAACCTTCCCCAAACCTTCTAACATAATTGTCTCCAAAGACCTGACCCTTCTAATCAAGCTCTCCAATCCAATCTCAAATCAAATCTTCTCCAAAGTTAAACTTATCTAGGCCTATCAAATTGAATAGCCTAATCTTTTCCAAGACCACACCTTGCTTGACCTCCCAAAATGACTTCTTTTTAGGCCAAACTGATAGCCATTGACCAACCAACATCATACTTAATATGCCTATTTCACTTCTGAGCTAGCTAAATAACTAAAAAGTAAATGACTAAACCACTTTCTTTTATTAGGGGCACCTTCCTTTCAAATATTCACCTTTCTGAAATGGTGGTATCTTTCTCCCAAAGTTCAACACTTTTATATCATGTTGTTTCTTCATAGGTTTAAGAAATCCGATCATTGCATAATTATCCAGCATTTTAGCATTAAACAGGCTCATGACTTAAGTGGATCGTCAAACTCTCAAAGTAAAATAGATCATCAACCAGATCAATCTAAATCAATCTCTTTTCAAAAATCAATCTCAATCTCAGGATCACTATTTTTATTATTCCTACCAGATATGATAATTATCTTTACCATCCCTACTAGATAGGATGGTCATCTTTTGATCCTACCAGATAGGATAGTCACTTTTCATTACTACTAGAAAGGACCATTACTTTTATTGTTCCTACAAGATAAGACAATTGTGTTTACCATTCCTACCTGATAGGATGGTAATCTTTTTGATCATACTAGACAGGATAATCACTTTTCATTCCTACCATAAAGGATCACTAGTTTTACTGTTCCTACTAGATAGGACAATTATCTTTACCATTCCTATAAGATGGTCATTTTTTTAATCTTACCAGATAGGAACATTACTTTTTATTCCTACTAGAAAGGTCCACTACTTTTACTATTTCTACTAGATAGGATGGTCATCTTTTTGATCCTACCAAATAGGATCACCACTTTTTTTATTCCTACCAAACATGATCATCACTTTTCATTCCTACTAGATAGGATCAATACTTTACTGTTCGTACCAGACAAGATAACCATTTTGTCAATTCCTACTAGATAGGGCCATCTTCTTTCACTAGATAGGATCATTATTCCTATCATACAGGATTGCCATTTTGTTTATTTCTACCAGATAGGACAATTATCTTTACCATTTCTACATGATGTTCATCTTTTTAATCCTATTAGATAGGATAATCAATTTTTATTTCTACCAAAAAGGACCACTACTTTTATTGTTCCTACCAAATAGGGTAGTCATTTTTACCATTTAACTAAATAGGATGGTCATCTTTTTAATCCTACCATATAGGATCACTATATCACAACCCAATTTCTAGGCTGTGACGGTCCTATAGCTCAAGAAAACATAAGGTCACCTAAACCCATAAAACACCATTGATCTTATTATCATTTAGCATATTCCATTTTGCAATCTATCCCAAGATCAAAACCTCATTAATTTATAACTATTATTGTAACAACCCACACACACTTTAGGAGTTTTGTGATAATTTACTTGAATTTAAAGTTATTATGACAAAGTGTGTGCTTTTATGAAAATTCATGTGTTATGTGATTGATGAGTATGTGGAATGTTAGATTAGTTTAATATGCATAATATGAAATATTAATGTGAAATAAGTGATTTATGTGAAGTGCATATGCATAAATGAATTTATTGCATATAAAGTGAATTTTCATGGACAAACTGATTTTTAAGCATAAAGTAATTTTTATGAGTATTTTAAAAATATTTTTAAATAAATATTTTTGGGAGCATTTTAATGAAAATAATAAGAAAAATATTATATTTTAATTAGTTACAATCAGCCCATGAATTAAATTAAAATGCCCTACTCACCAAAAGCCCAACACACCAAAACACTCCTAATCTAGCTCAATAATGGCAAACTTATAATTTTACACAATAACCCTAATTCTAATGTAATATTTGGCCTCCCCATCCTTTTGGCAGCCTCCATTCTATTTGCCATCAGATTTTTATAGAAAATTCTCTCAAAAACTCTCTCTCAACTGAAATTCACAAAGTGCCTTCAATCTTGCGATTTTCTTATCGTCTTCGTAAGTTTTTCTCTTCTTTCAATTTACTATTTGATTTTTATAAGACTAACCATGAGAAATCCATATGGGGCTATATATTTACTATTTTTATTGATGTTTAATTTGGCCTAGTTGTTTTATTTGAAGGAGAAACTGACTTTCAACTATAAACACAACTCTTTCTTCGCACATCCACCAAAGGTGAATCCTAAAACCTAAAAATTGGAATTTTCATGCATATGCATAAAAGTGGGGGGGGGGGGGGGGGGGGGGGTGGGTGGGGGGTTATCAATTTGCATGTTGATGTAATCTAAACTGATTTTTGTTATGTTTAGATGAAAAATATTGGTTTAAATCATTTTTTTTTTACATATTACTGTAATGATCGAAAAATATGAAAAGCAAGAAAATCCATACTTTCCTTCCTAAAATCTAAAAGTTGGAATTCTCATGCATATGAGTAAGGGGGTGCCAATTTGTATATTAAGGTGTTATAAAATGAATTTTTTTTTTTTTTTTTTTTATGTTTAGATGAAAAATATTGATTTAAATCATGTTTTTGCATATTATTGTAATGAACGGAAAGTGCGAAAAGCAAGAAAGTCTATGGTTTCCATGGTATATGTGATTTGGGCTATGGTGGGATTTTGATCCCAATGTCTATAATTTCTATATGATATATTTTAATGATGGTTGACATTTGTATATGAATAATGCATGGTTTAATTGCATGTTGATTGAAGGAGTAACTCTACGAAACTCCAATAAAGGTTCGGCCTACCTAGGGTTTCCAAAACCATAAGTGATATGTGTTGATTAATTTGTGTTCATGATTAAGTGACATGTGAATTAGGCCTTATAATGTGTTAATTGTGGATTAATGACCTTAAGTTGACAATGAGATTGATTGTGTAATTTGGTCAAAAGAGATAAGCATGACACTTTAAGATTACTTGTTAAGTTGATATATATTGAAAGTGTTAATTGTACCAAGTTGGATGTTAAATTGAATTGATATTAAGATTATGATATATTATGTTTGGCTATAGAAAAATCTTGGTATGAATTATTATGTGTTTTCATGTGAGCCTAAGAAAGCTAAATGTACAAGACTAAAAAGTCAATATGAAATGTGCAAGTGATGAGTGCTCTAAGTGCAACTCCAAGTATATGTGAATGTTATATGTGTATGGGTAGTTATGGGATAGGATAGCATGATGTTAAGCAAATGCTAAGTATTGAATTGTAATGTATGCTAGAGCTTAAAGATTATTAGAAGTTCAAAGGCTATAAGCATTAGGAGCTAAGGAACCACAATGTGAGTAAACATTATGTTCATGTTATAAGTACAAGTTATCATGATATTCAAACCTTTGAAATTCTTGAAACCTAAGTTCCTTTCTATTTTCAATTATAATTATATGATTTCTTTGTTAAGCTTGGATTGCCAAAGGACAATTGGTCCAAAACCATTTTTAATTATTCAATGATAAGAAAGAACCTTTATGATTATTGCCTTACCTTACTTTCTTTCTAGAACCATATTGTTGTTTATCCTTATTCAATAAGTTAGACCTCTATTGCTATTATGTTACATGTGATTGAATTCTCCAAGGCTATTATTGCAAGTGATTGCCACTAGCTTTAGCTATGGTACCTATGAACCCTTTTATGCAGAAATCCTCATGCTAGTGCGAGAAATCATTGAAACTTGTGCATATAGTCTTAGCCCAATGGATAGGGGTAGTGTATCCACCTTAGCTAGAAGGGGCAGTTTTAGTCATGGAGCTTGATTAGTTTCATGCTTCTTTACAAGTTACAAGTTGGGAGTTGGAATTTGGTATGATGCCACCTCTCCCTTGAGTGAATATGGCAAAATCCATCACTTTATAAGTTACAAGTTGATTTCTATAAACCTTGCTAAATCGCAAACCATGAATTTATGAATTATGAACCCTTATAAAGGGATATGTGTTATTATTTAAGTTGTATTATTTACTTATTGAGATCATCTATCGCACCCCTTTTCCTTGTGTGGTTTCAGGTGAGCATTATGAGGAGGCAAAGTGATAGCTCAAGCAAATCTACTCCACTTGGGGATTTCCTTGTCTAAGTCTATTGTCACATTATGATATGAAGAGTCCCTCTTAGATGCTCTAAGAGTTTTATTTTTGGAATATTATCCATTTGATAGTTTATTTAGAGTCTTAAATGTTCTTTTCTTATGAATTGTATTTGAAGTATTTTAAAGCTATTCTTCCGCTAGTTAAAGTTTTCTTTATTATTGGATATTTAAGTTAATGCATGAGGTTTTGGTACAATCGTAGGCAGAGTTTATATATGCATGAATGGGTTCTACGGGTGTGGGTGACCTTATATCTCCTCATGTTTTAGGATCGTCATATATCCAAAATTGGGATGTGACAAAGTTGGTATCAGAGCTGTAGTTTTAGCCTAATTTAGACTTGCCTATTTATTAGGTTGATTAAGTATAATCCTAGAGCATAGGAATTTTTCTGTCATGTCACTTGTAGTCTATCCCTAGTATAGTTCCACGAAATCCTAATAAGATATAGTACTCCTTGTTATTGTTTGCATGCCCTATGATTCTTTTATCAGTTGACCAAGAAGAGTATCCCTGCCAGAGGACCCCAACCTAGAGCACCTTGTGTGATGTACAAGAGCACCTGGTAAGAGATGTTAGAGAAAGTCATGCTTGTGATCCATCATAAGGAAGAAAAGACTCCTATTGAGGAGGATCCTGTGGAGTGTCTAGATTATAACTGGATTCAAAATAAGATTCAAAAGTTGGAAGGAGATTGCTCGGACCTAGCAAAGGAGAATTGATGTCTTAAGTCCCTAGTACATACTTTGAGTGAAGATGTGGAGCAACTTAAGATCAAAAATGTTAAACAGATAGGATAGCATATACCTAGAGATTCTTGCCACTCGCCACCTAGGACTCTGTCTTCGACGGGTCACATGCTAGATAGAGACTTCATTTGCTATTAATGTGGGGGCATTGGTCACATTTCTCTTAATTGCGCTCTTATTGATTATTCACCTTCTCGACCCTAGAAGTTACCCAACGTTCTTCCTGATGAGGAGTATAGTTGAAACTTGAGTTGATAGTTGGTAACTATTGGCTTCGTAGCATAGGACTATATGACATGAATGATAGTATATGACTACTTAGCTATTTGGCTTAGGTTTGATCTTCTATTGCTTAGAAGATGATTGTTTTCTAAAATGATAGGAGAGCTCATTATGCTATAAGTTATGTGTTACATGATTAGGATACATGATACATGCCATGATATGTGATATATGATATGTGATATGTGTCCTGTGTTATGATATTATATAATGGCTGCTCATGTTAAATGCATGGTCAGTATGATAATTTAATAGTGGGGTTAAGTGGATTAGAAAGAGAAGTTGACTAAGTTTTGATCTAACTTAGATTAATGATTAATATATATAATGTTATGCTATATGAAATACTTACATTTGGCAATGGTTTGATATATGAATTATATTGAATTATTAAATGATAATTATGATTGATGCCATAAGAAGAGAAATGATGTTTAGCAATGATCAGTATGAGAATGATATAAATTAGTTACATTATATATACATAAGTATACAATATGAATTAAGTGAATTATATTAAGAAATTTATAGCTTAGATGCTACCATGTAGACTATAACAATAAGAAAGGTAGAGATTTCTCTGTCACTTATGTAAATATCAAGTATAGTCAAAAGAAGAATATTAATCTAGTATGATTTAAAAGAAGAAGGTCCGTACAATTGCTCGACTTATTAGGGCTAATTCCTATTCGAACTTCCAGTGCAAGAAGCTTGATTGATTTTTGTACTACGCATTCATTTGTGTCTCCATATTTTGCTAAGAGTCTAGGTAGAAATAAGGAATTAATGAATGAACCTCTAGTAGTATCGACTCCTTTGGGAGAGGTAAGGGAAGTGAAGTATTATGTAAGGATTGTGAGGTAGCCATTGATGGATGAAAGCTTCCTATGGAATTTTTAGAACTTGATGTACAAGAATTTGATGTAATCTTAGGAATGGACTAGCTATATGAGCATGGAGCTCATATTGACTATAGAAAAAAAAGCTAATAGAGTTTCAAACTTGTGAACCCTCAAATTTGCACCCTTAGGATTTGACCGCAGCTTGACACTTGCTAAGATTCACGCGTTATACATATGGCGGTCCTGCTAGCTGGTTAGTGGGTAGGGGTTAAGGGGGCAGTGCCCCTAGCGGGGTGCGGGGTAATGCCTCATTAAAAAATAAATTTCTTGGAACTTGCACCTACAGATGATTAGCACTCGATTATGAACCCATAGAATAAGACTAGGCTCAAATCGGATCAAAGCTGGATGAGAATGGGCTAAAAAATGAGCTGCGGCAGCCCGTGGGTCGGCTGTGGTAACTCATAGCTGGCTGTGGTTACCGCAGCTACCTCTGCGGTTACCATAGGGACCTTGGCTACTACGACTGACCTTACAGTAACCGTAAATGGCTTTGCGGTTATCATAGCTCGGTCCCAGTTACTGCAGCATGCCCCTTTCAGAATCTTATTTGAAAACTATGAATTTTTAGCCCTAAACTCCTATAAATACTTAGCACCTCTTAACAATTTGGAGACACAATTATATACTTCTATACTCTCCTTAAAGCTTTCTAAACCCTATTTCTAAGCTTTCTAATCATCAAAACCCTTTTTCTAAACCTCCAAATCTCTAAAATCTCATTTCAAAACCTTCTCCATCACATAACACCTTATTCATAAGGTTTCCAATCATCTCAAAACCCAATTCACAAGCCTTCTAATCACCTCAAGTTCTATTCTTAAGCTTCCTAATAAAAAAATGGTTCAATTCAAGCCATTTCTTTCAAAGGGAATTCGTGGTATTCAAGCAAAAGTGATCCAAAGTCTTTCCTTCAAGAAAGAGTTCATGTTATTCAAGAGTCCTTTTAAAAGGAGTGCTCATGATATCACCAGGCCAAGGTGGAACTTAGATCCGATGCCAAGCTTGCTCCCTACATTCCTCACTGCTGAAATCCAAAGATAAAAGTTCTTTCCTTTTTCTTTTCTAATTTAAAGATCTAAATATGAAAAGATCTAATTTTTGCTAATTAAAATCTGACCTAATTAACAAGTCTCTAAGCCATTAAAATCAATCAAAACATGATAACAAAGGCTATGATTTAAAAACCCCTTCTTCGCAAGAAGGAAAAACTGCGTGGGGTTTGATTCCCATTTAAAGGAATACGTAGGCTTGTCATCTCTAAGGCATTCAACTCTGCTAAAATTAACAACTTCTTCTCTCTATCACCTTTTTCAAATAGTTTAGGATTGAAATTACTTTTCTTAAATAAAAATTGAAATTTTAACTCTTTTTATCATAATTGTTTTAATACTCTCTTTCTTATTTTAATTGTTTAGATTATATTTAGGGAACGTGTGCTTTTCCTAAAACCTATAAGGGCTAGAGGAAAGATCCCCTGATTTTGACATTTTGACTTGTAATAGTTTTAAGTAGTTTTCCTTTACTTTTGTATTTTGTAATTGTCATTATTTCATGCTGCCATGCATTGCATGAGTAATATTATTTCATGCATCATATTATATCTATTTATGCATACATAAAAACTTCTTTTTTTTTTTTTTTTATAAAAGCTATTTTGTATTTAAGCTAAACTAATCTTTTGTATTGTTTTAACCAAAACCTAGTCCCCAAGCCCTCTTTGGTTATTTGAGAACTAGTGTTTTTTCTTAGGATAAATGGTATGATTTTGGAGTCAATTAAATTGGGTTTTCCTTTAACTTTCCCAACTAAAATAAACAAAATTAAAGTGGCGACTCCTTTTGCAAATTACAACTTACAAAATAAATTTTTTTTTTCTGAACTCATAGTGAGTTCTTATTGTGATGTCTCTCCCAAATGGGCATTTTTGATTCCCTTCAGCGGATCGGATTGGGTGCTCGGGTGAGGCCTCACAAAACTAAGGATGGGGAGAAGTTTATGTATCAAGGAGATAGGAATGAGAACCCTCCGAGTTTGATATCAGCCTTAGGAGCAAGATGGATGTTAAAGAAAGGGTGTCAAGCATACCTAGCTCACGTAGTCAATACTTACAAAGAGGCCAATGTTCAAGGCAAAAGCATGCTAGTGGTGGACAAATTCATAGATGTCTTTCCAGAAGATCTACCTAGGATACCACTGGATCGTGAGATCGAGTTTTGCATCAAGCTGCTACTGGGTGGACAACCTATATTAATACTGCCATATCATATGGCACCGGCGAAATTAAAAGAGTTAAAGACATAATTACACAATCTGCTCAACAAGGGTTTTATTTGATCGAGTAGACTATAGGGCGTACTAGTGCTATTCGTGAAAAAGAAAGATGGCTCATTCCATATGTGTATCGATTATTGCCAGCTTAACAAAGTCATCGTGAAAAGCAAGTATCCTTTACTAAGGATCGACAATCTATTTGATCAACTGTAAGGAGCTGGTTACTTTTCTAAGATTGATTTAAGGTTCGGATATCATTAGCAAAAGATCCGTGGAGAAGACATCTGCAAGACTGCTTTTCATATAAGATACGGTCATTATGAGTTCATGGTCCTACCGTTCGGTTTGACAA
This sequence comes from Reutealis trisperma, assembly GCA_947687605.1. Lineage (NCBI taxonomy): Eukaryota > Viridiplantae > Streptophyta > Magnoliopsida > Malpighiales > Euphorbiaceae > Reutealis > Reutealis trisperma. Next base: position 149,916 of record CANTUT010000198.1, read on the forward strand.
ATGCTCCAACTGCTTTCACGGACCTGATGAACTAAGTATTTAGACCATTTCTTGACAAGTTCATGATAATTTTCATTGATGACATTCTGATTTACTCTAAATGTAAAGAGGAAATTCTAATTTACTCTAAATGTAAAGAGGAACATAAAGAGCATTTGAGGATCATGTTACAGACATTGTGAGACAACTAACTCTATGCAAAATTGTTTAAGTGTGAGTTTTGGATGGAATCCATCAATTTTCTTGGGCATGTAGTAAGTAAAGAAGGAATCCAAATTGATCCCAAGAAAGTGGAAGCGGTAGCCAATTATCCATGATCCACAATAATTTTTAAAGTTTGGAGTTTCTTGGGTATGGCTGGCTATTATTGAACTTTAGAATGGATTTTAGCAGAAATAATAATGTCTTGGAAGTAGGAAGCTTCCCACACATGACAATTAAAGAGTGGTAGCCTAAGCCTTACTCACTCATATGCATCACACTACACAAGATTGATTGGGGCCTTACAGTTAGGTTTTCCCCCCTAACAGAGATTGGGTACTCTTGCCCTACTCATAGGCTTATACTAAGTGTACAAGGTCTGATGTATTTTCTCATATCAGAGAGGATTTCTACTTATTCATGGGCATTAGTGAAAGACATATCCAAGATATACAATAGGAATTCAATGAAAAATAATTTGGCATATTAATCATTCTCATCATTAAGTACAACATAGAACCAAGATAAGAGGCTCATCATGGTTGAACATCATATAAGGAAGATATCGATTTCCAAAAGGTTCAACAATCAATAGGCAACCATATACCAAATGTCATTTCAAGTACATGTCAAGGGATTATAATTCAAGCAATGGTTGTAAGCAAAAAGGCATAATTACATCATATTATTAAGTACTCACCTTAACTTCTTTACTCCTATTGATTGTTCATCCTTGATCAATTTAATGTCTTTCATAGTCTTGAGAAATTTCCTTGCCCTTGCCTTGAAGTTCTACACACATAACATTCCAATTACATAATAATTAATAACTAATGGTGCTACTAATCATATCTTATACTTGTTTTGTTACTTTAACTTATAATAGAGATGTATCAATAGTGTTATAAACATACTTATTCTTATTTATGATCATTCCCAAGCTAAATTCCTCATTCAATTTCATAATTTCGAGTCTAAATCTCAAAATTCCCAAATTGTTCCATAAACCCTATAATTTGGGAAAACTATCAATTCCCCTTTCACATCTCAAGTTAACCATACATTCATCAAATTAACACCTATGCAATTAATTCCCATTAATTATTTTGAGTTAATTCACTCTTATTCATGTGAACCCTAACTTGTCCCACTTAAGTCAAATTTGGGAAAAACTTATAATTCTTCATCAAATCTTTAAATTAGCTATAAAAATATGAAATTGACATAACATATACCATATATGATCACTCAATCATCACAATCTAGTATTAGAACACCAAGTTCCCCTTTTTAACTATGTTTATGCCTCTAAGATTTGCAAGTCTTAAATCAAGTTCCCAAAATTCATTTCAACACTTCTAAATCATTTTTCTTCATCTAAAATAACTATATATGTATTCAATTAGAATTTAGAATACTTCCTTGATCATTCACTAATATTGGCCAAATTCTTCTTTTAGTGATACTTAGATATTTTCATGTTTTCTTTTCCTATCTTCCCATTAATCCTCTTATTCTCTAGCCAAATTTCCATATTTCATCTAAAATCATCCAAAACTACACCTTATGTATGCTTACCCTAAGTTGACTGAATTCTTCTTATTGTGTGGAAGGGATTTTATGCAACCAAAAATACTAAAATCAACTTTAGAACATAGAAAAGATAAGATGAAGATAAATTTTCACCTTGGTTAGCTTTGATTCGTTAAAATTCTTGTTATAATTGGTGTAAAGAGAATCTCTTTTCTTATTATGAAACTTTGGTGTAGATAAAGGCAAAATGTTATTTCATAACATAAATTTTGCTTATATATGTAATAGGTTGGATGGTGAGGATTTGATCAAGCTAAATCCAATGGTTAAGATTTAATCTTAAAGAATGGCTTAGATTTTATCAAGTTGGATGGCTATGATTCTCTCTACAATGGTGATATTCATCATGTGGTGTTGGAGTGCTCAAAATGAATATGGATTTATGTGTAAAGAAGATGAGAGTTCAACTTATTTAAGGATTTAGACTTGGTCAAGTTTTAATGGCTAGCTTGGTCAAATTTTATGACTCTCTCTCTACAACATATTTGTATTGTCTTAGGCCAAATATTTTTAGTTCACAAATTTTGATGTTCACTAACTCTTAGGCCTAATGGGCCAGCCACCTTCTATTAGGCTTGGGCCTTTGTTATTTCAAGGCCCATTAACAAGCCTATAAGCCCATCAACATACTTATAAATTTTCCTTTTTAAATTCTTTTCTTTCCTTTCACTATAACTTTTAAATTTATGTTCTTTAACTTCTTTATACACATCACTAGCTACCATATGAGCTTTATTCAATTCATTAGAGCATAATTAGTTATAACAAAATCATATACTAGGCGAACATTTCAAATAGTGTCACAAAGTTCCTAATTGATTCCCTTTCATTTCTATACTAGGCAAACATTCAAAGATCTACTCTTTTAGTATCATTAATAACTAGAATGAGTTATGAAATACTTTGGTGTTACACACCACTTTTTTGATTCCTATCAGATAGGATCAACACTTTTTCTATTCCTACTAGACAGGGTCGTTTTCATCACCACTTTATCAATTCCTGCCAGACAAGGTTACTTTCTTTCCTACTAGACAAAATTATCATTCCTATCAGACAAAATCATCCCTTTTCATTTCTACTAGACCAGATCATCATTCCTATCATACAGGATCATCATTTTGTCGATTCCTACTAGACAAGGTTGCCTGTTTTCCTACCAGATAGGATTGTCATTCTTATTGGACAAGATCACCATTTTGTTGATTCCTACTATACAGGTTACCTTTTTTCCTACTAGACAAGATTATCATTCTTACCAGACAAGAACATCACTTTTAGCTCCTATTAGAGAGGACAATAACCAAATGCTACCAGCCGACAGATCTCCCAAATATATTAGGAGAATCCCCTTTAAAATCAAACCACACATTTTTACAAGTGTTTGAACTCTGACCTAGGCATTAATTTCATTCCTTTTACTATCTCTCATTCTCAGGTTCATTGTCATTAGAATTACCTTTTAGATAAAGACAATTTTGATGAGGGGCTAGCTTTGAACTCTTAATTTTGCACCCTTCAATATGCGTTTCAATTTTAAAAGCACTAGGCTCAATAAACAAACCTCTAAAAGCCTAAACTCTCAAAATGGGAAAATTGGGAAAACCAAAACATGTTTTTTTGATATTTGAACCCCTTCAAATCATCCTAGACTAAGTAATGAATATAACACAACTAGAATCATGAAAAATGGATGAGAAATGAGCAAGAATGGGCGAAAATGGGCACAATGGGTGAAAACATGTGAATTTCACTATTTGTGCAATCCCACATTGAAACTTCAGTGTTTTCCTCCTCCAATATTCTCCCTATGTATAGAGGACCTTTCCACACTTCAAATGATGAACTTTAGGAGCTTGAAAGTCTTTGCATCAAGCAAACCATACTAGTTCTAAAGCTTATCTTTTCTTTCACTTTGCATTTGCTACTTGCTTTGTAAAGCGAGTTGGGGAGTTTCTCCTTAATTACTACCCAACAAGTTAATAGCTTTCTGCTCACCTATTCGAGGCAAGTCTATTGTCTAAGACTCATGTTTACCATTCAAGGCTAGCCATTGCTCATCATCTGAGATAAGCCGCTATACCATCTGAGGCTAGTCGTCGCTCGCCATTCGACGCAAGCTACAGTTTGCCATTCGAGGCAAGTCGCTGTGCTATCTAAGGCTAGTCATTGGCACCATCCAGTAAGTTGCTTTCCATTTTCTCTTCCTTTTTTCTTTATTTCATTCATTATTTCCCTTATTGGGATTTGTGTTCTAAGGCTCCTTACCTAATTCTTGATTTGCTAAGGTAGTTAATTAGAATATGACTTAATTAACTCCATTTGGTAATCAATTGGTTAAATCAATCAACTCAACCCTCTTTTAATCAATCAATCAAAATATGATAAAATGGTGAGGCTAAACTAATCCCCTTTGTAATAAGGGAGAACTACGTGGGTTTTAATTCTCATTCAAAATGATACGCAGGCATGCTTGGTTCAAGCATTAAATCCAATTAAAACTAACCAACTCTCTCTACTATCACCTTTTTCACTTGCTTTTATTTTATTTTATTTTTTCTTTGCTTTTAGGCTTAGTTTGGGCAATATATGACTTCCCTAGAACCCATAAGAGCTACAGGAGGTATTCCTTAAGTTTGGGATTTTTATTGTAATGTTAACATTTTTTTTAAACTTTACTTGTGTATTTACTTTATTGTTGAATAGATGAGTTAAATGATCATGGATACCATAAATTTTTCATGCATCTTAGATTATTCATAAAATATATTTTAAGTCACTTTTATATTAATTGGCCAAACTTATTTTGTTAAAGTAAACTGAAAACCTAGTCCCTAGATCCTCTTTGGTTTCAAGGTTAGTGATCTATTTTCCTTTGGGTAATAATTGGAGTCAAATGCATTTTTCCTTATATTTCCCAAATAGAAGTAAAATAGGGTGGTGGCTAAGAAACAATTTTCAAATCTATCAAAGATAAGCCCTAGGGCTTCCCTGTGAGTTCTTTCCCAAATGAGCATTTTGATTCCCTTTAACGGATTGAATCGGTGCTCTGGCCAGGCCTCACACCTAACAGGTCGTGACATATGTTATCCAACTCAGTGTGTCATAATTTTCAACTAAACAAACAAATTTGAGAATCATAGTAGTTTTAGATTAGAGTTCTTTATGGCATTATCATAAAAGCACTGGGTTTTTTTTGTTATTATTATCTTAATAATAATACATCAATAATGTAATTCATACTTTTAAGTTTACTACTATAATAAACCACATAAATTTTTTTCTCATAACAGAATTCACAATGGCTTAGAGTTACAAAATAATGTAGTTTAAGTATGAAATACATACATGTTTTAGAAAAAATAATTTCTAAAATCATCACGAAGTACGTATAAGATATACAAAATATGATTTCTAAATCTTCATGAAGTATCCTAAAAGCTCTTTGGAAACAACACATTGCCCCTTAAATCTTTAGAATCACGTCATCTAACTCTTGTGAAGCCTCACCTAAGCAGTAGTCCGATATGCTAAAGGAAATCAAAATGCTCATTTGAGAAAGAACTCACGAGGAAGCCCTTGGGCTTATCTTTGATAGGTTTGAAAATTATTTTTTAGAGTCGCCATCTTAATTTATTTTTATTTGGGAAAATATAAGGAAAAAACCCATTTGACTCTAATTATTACCCAAAGGAAAAAAAATCACTAGCCTCGAAACTAAAGAGGATTCGGGGACTAGGTTTTCAGTTTAATTTAGCAAAATAAGTTTGGACAAATAATATAAAAGTGATTTAAAATATATTTCATAAATAATTTAAAATGCATAGACAATTTATAATATGCATGATCATTGATTCCACATATCCAATAATAAATACAAGTAACAGTCCAAAAGAAAGTTAACATTACAAATAAAATCCCAAACATAGGAGATACCTCCTCTAGCCCTTATAGGTTCTAGGGAAGTCGCACATTCCCTAAACTAATCCTAATAATAAAGTAAAGAAACAAACACAATAGTAAGTGAAGAAGGTGATAGGGGGATAGTTGATTAATTTTAATTATATTCGATGCCTAAACCAAATCTGCCTATATATCCCTTTAAATGGGAATCAGAACCCACATAGTTCTCCCTTCTTGCGAAGGGGTTTATTTAGTCTAGCCACTTTATCATATTTTGATTAATTGATTGATAGAGGGTTGAGTTAATTAATTAACTTAATTGATTACTGAGTTAATTAGCTAGCAACCTAGATAAATTAATTTAATTAACTAACTAAAAGAGGCAACAAAATTTAGACAAAAGAAAATTAAAGGAAAATAAGCTTACCTCGGACGATGAGCTACAATTAGCCTTGGACGACAGGCAGCGACTGGCATTGGATGGTGGGCGGCGGCTAGCTTGGGATGGTAGGTGGCGGTTGGTTTCAGATGGCGGGCGATGACTAGCCTTGGATGCCAGGTGGTAACTGGCCTTGGATGGCGAGTGGCGGCTGGCCTTGGATGACAGGCAATGGCTAGCCTTAGATGGTGGGCAGCAGCTAGCCTCAGTTTGGAAAAAATGAGCCTTGGGCAATAGACTTGCCTCCAACAAGCGGACACAAAGCCTTTAACTAGTCGGGTAGGAATCAAAGAGAAAACCCCTAACTTGCTTTACGAAGTAAGGAGCAAATGTAAATTGATTTGCTTGAAGTCATGCTTTTCAAGCTCTGGAAGTTAGTGATTTGAAGTGTGGAGAGGTTCTCTATATATTGAAGGAGAATTGGAGCATATAATGCATTAATTTCCAATGTGGGATTGCAAAAAATCATATTTTCACAGAAGTTGCTGTAGAGATCTTTGCGATGTCGCAGAGTGCTTTACAGCACTACCGCATAGGCCTCTATGGTTCCGCAGAGGCCTTTGCGGCAATACCGTAGGCCTTTGTGGCAACAGGCCTGTTTTAGCCCATTTTGCTATTTTTGCCCATTTTTGCTTGTTTCTCATCCATTTTCATGATTCTAGTTGCATTGTACTCGTTACTCAATCTCAGGTGATTTCAAAGGGTTCAAATGTCAATAAGAAATTTTTTGATTTTTTCATTTTGAGAGTTTTTGACTTTTGAAGGTTTGCTTAACGAGCCTAAGTGCTTCTAAAGTTCAAACACATACTATAAGGTACAAAATTAAGGGTTCATAGCTACCCCCTTATCAGAATTGTCTTTGTCTGAAAGGCAATTCTAATGATAGTCAACTTATGGATGTGGGATGGTGAAAGGAAACTAATTATTTTCTAGGATAGAGTTTAAACATTTGGGTGAAAAGTATGGTTAAATTTTAAGGAAGATGTCCCCGATATACTTGGGAGATTTGGCAATTGTCAGCATTTGGTATTTCTCCTATCTAGTAGGAGCTAAAGGTGATATTCCTGTCTGGTAAGAATCGACAAAATGGTGATCCTATTTGATAGGAAAGAAGGTGATGATCTTGTTTAGTAGGAATGGTGATCATGATCCTATCTATAGGAAAGAAGATGACCCTGTATGGTAGGAATCAATGAAGTGGTGATCCTGTTTGGTAGGAATGATGATGATGATCTTGTCTAGTAGGAAAGAAGACAATCCTATCTGGTAGGAATTGATAAAATAGTGATCCTGTCTGGTATGAATGATGATGATGATTCTATATGGTAGGAAAAAAGACGACCTTGTTTGGTAGGAATCGACAAAGTGGTGATCCTATCTGGTAAGAATGATGATGATGATCTTGTCTGATAGGAAAAAAGATAATATGTCTAGTAGGAATCAACAAAGATAACTGATCTTGAGATTGATTTTTGAAAAGAGATTGATTCAAATTGACCGGGTTGATGATTTGTCTTTCTTTAAGAGTTTGGCAATTTGCCTTTGATTCATATCTTGTTCAATGCAAAAAATGCTAGATAATTATGCAATGATGTCAAGTATAAGATTAGTTGGTTAATGGCTATCAGTTTGGCTGAGGAAGAAGTCATTCAGGGAGGTCAAGCAAGGTGTGGTCTTGGAAAAGATCTAGCTATTCAGTTTAGATAGGTCTGACTTTGGAGAAGATTTGGTTTGAGGCTGAATTAAAGAGCTTGATAAGGAGGGTCAGATTTTTAGAGATGATTAAGTTGAAAGGTTTGGGAAAGGTCAGCTTGTGGAGTTTATCCTCAAAGAAGTTCACATGGAAGGTGTAGTCAAGTCTGGCACTTTGGCTTGGTCAGGTTACAACCTTTGAGGAGTTTATTTGGAAGACTTGATCAAGTTCTGCCTTAGGCTCGATTAGGTCTGGCTTAGAGGAAAGGTCAGGTTAGAAAATTAGTTAGGGAAGGCTTAGTCGGATTTGGCCTTAGAAGAGACTATGGTCTTTATAAATGAAGGCTTTTTATGAATGGGCTTCATGGTGAAAGTTTTTAGGCTTAGGCTTTATGGTGAAGGCTTCTTGGTTTGGGCTTCATGGTAAAGGCTTTTCTTAGGCTTCATGGTGAAGGCTTCTTGGTTTAGGCTTCATGGCAAATGCTTTTGGGCTTGGGCTTCATGGTGAAGGCTTTTTGGGAATGGTTTTTATGGTGAATGCTTTTTAGGCTTTATGGTGAAGGAGGCTTCTTGGTTTGGGCTTTTTGGTTTAGGCTTCAAGGTGAAGGCTTTTTGGTATGGGCTTTATGGAGAAGGCTTAAAGGCTTTGGTTAAGGGTGCTTTAGACCTTTGTGGAAGATGTTGGCTTTATCTTAAGTGCAGTGCTACAAGTTTGAGTCGTTAGGATACCATAAGCTCATGGATGGAGGTTTGCCCTTTGTCATGGTTATATCAGATTTTTTAATGCCCACCAGATGGTTGGTAGGCTTTGACTCTATTGGACTTTATAGGTGATGTAATTTGCTAAGGAGCCTTGGTTTTTTCAAGAATGATGAGATTGCTAATGAGACATGGGATGATTGGATTTTGAGTGGTTTGAGCCCTTCTTAAGCTTTGTAAGACATAACTTGATTTTGGTTATGCTAAAGAAAGCTGACTTTAAGGATGATGAGCCTTGAAAGACTTAGGATCTTTGGTTCTACATATAGGCTTGGCCCTTAGAAGATGATGAGGCTTCACCCAGGAAAGGATGGTATGAGGCGTGAACTTAAAAAGATGGAATGGTACATTTTGAAGTTGGGGAATGGTTTAAAGGCGGGTTAGAAATTTTGAAAAAGATCATGGAGGTTGTATGATTTTGCTATCTGTAGCATGATTCATAGAAAAGAACAAGCCAATCTAACCTTGTTATTTTGAGATTGAAGAGATATTTAGAGTGACACTTTGTTGGCTTGAATGTAGATGAAAGACTAGATGAAAGGAAGTGCCATAAGGAGCAACTGAAGGACTAATAAAAAGAGACAACTTGGGGATCATATTCCTAATGAGAGATAGGAACATGACAGACTAGCAATGTGAGAGATTGTGCTTAGGCTCTTTGAGCTAAGCAACGAGATAGATTAACAAAAGATGATGATAACCTAGAAGGATATGCCTCTACTGTGAGATAAGGGCATAGAAGATAATATCACTTTAGAGAATGAGCCTCTAGTGAGCAACGATGACTTTGAAGATATGAGACAAGAAGGATTGATTAAAGATGATTTGACAAACTTTGAATGATATAAAGGAAGATGATTAGGATGAGCTTTCTTTCTCTCTCTTTTTTTTTTTTTTCTTTTTTGCTCTAACTTTTGCTTAAGCTGCCTTTTCGAATTTTCAACTTAGCGATCTTGAATCAATGTATTTGGGAGAAAACATTCTACCATGATTTGCTGCTTTTCTTCACTTTGAGGGGCTTTAACCTTGAATTTTGTATTTGAAAAACTTGCTGCCCCTCTTTGAGGTTTATCATTTGATTTTATACTTCAACTATTTGATGAGAGGTTTATTTCTTGACCATATTTGGTTAGGAGTTGGCAAAGCAATTTTTAATGGCACCTCAATTCCAATATGTGCTAACTCTGGTGGATTTAATTGACTATTCGTTTCTCTTTTTTTCTTTTTATCTTTTTTTTCTCAAACCTCATCCATGAAAGACAAGTGCATAAATAATTAAAAAGATGTGAATGTTTTATTACAACATAAAATTTTATTACAAGATAATAAAAAGGAATCAACATGATTGATGAAAAATACATGAAAAGGAAAATAAAATGATAGACATAGACTCAAATTTTGACTCAAATTTTGAGATTTAGACTCAAACTCAAACTCAGACTTGGATTTCAATCTTAAATAGGTCAGATTAGCTGAACTTGAACTCTTCTAGGTCATGCCACTTAGGATTAAGGTAAGGTGCAGTTGAATTAGGTTTGGGTTCTTCATCACTGCTCGGGTTGGTAGAGAGGAATTTAGGTTGAAATGATGCACTTTGGATGCAATCTTCAACCTTTGATGCAGTTGCAACCACAGCTTTGAAAATGGGTAGGTATTGGGTTAACAAGTGGGCTTAGTAGGTTAGATGTAGATTCTTGATAAGGATGTCCACTTGTTCTTGCTCTGTTGGTCTAGTTAGCATTTGAGTAGCTTTAGCCCTCCACCTTGTAAGGAACATGGAGAAGGACTCCTTTGGAAGCTGCATGGTAGTTTCCAAGTCATGCCTAGTGACATCCACTTCATTGTTATAATGATATTGTTTGACAAAGGCACAATAGATATCATCCCATGTCTTTTTCTTGCACTTGTCTAGTGAAAGGAACCATCACTGGTAACACTAGTTAGTGATTATTGGAACAGTTGAGCAAGGAGCTCATCGCTAACTCCTAAAGGTTTCATTACTCCCATATATATCTTTAGATGGGTCTTGGGGCAAGTGGTTCCATCAAATCTTTCTAGTTTAGGTATTTTGAATTTAGGAGAAAGCTTGGCATCAGGAAATAAGGTTAAACTATCCATATCAATTACATCATTGTGGCGCTTTACGGTTTTGATGGTTCTTTCCATGGCTTCAAGTTTGTCCATGAGCAATCTAGCATCTGGATAAGAGAAAACTTCCATACTTTGGTTTAGATATAAGTTGGTTTGAATCGAATTTGGGCTAGGATTGGTTGGTTCAAGATAAGGTTTGGGTTAGGATGGTTAAGGCTGGCCTAGTTAATTGTAGCTCGAGCTTCCTTAATGATGAATTGCCTTTGTTCCTCAAATTAGGCTTGTTGAGCAGCTGGGATAGCTTGGAAATGCTCTGCTTGCTTCCTAGGGACTTTGGTCACAAGTGTAATCATGGAAGCTATGTCAACTAGGTTGGCCATTGATTCCTTCAAACCAAAGCAACAAGGTAAGTGATGGGCATGGAATAGAAAAGGTGATGAAGTTATAGGCATGAAGATCCTAAAAGAAAAGGCTTCCCCATTATGTCATGGGCTAACCATTTTTTTTTTTAGCTTAAGGTATGATGGGGCAAATGTTTTGAGCTTAGGGTAGTAGATTAGACTAAAGGTATTAGCTTTAAGGTAGTGGGTTAGGCCATAGTTATTGGGCTTAAGGGTAACAAACTGGTTTTGAAAGGTGATGGGTCATGAGTGTTAGGCTTAAGGATAATAGATTTGATTTTGAACAAGGGATAGGATTAAGATGAGGCATAGAAAACTTAAGGTGTCTACCTTTGGATAAGGATGGGGGCTAGGGGTTAGGCTTATGGTTAAGTAACAGGGTTTTTAAGGTTGGATATGGGTCTTAGGGTTATAAGTTTATGGCTTAAGGTCCAAAGGTTAAAGTTGGTTTAGGTTTACATTTGAGGTGTGAGGTTGAAGGATTTGGTGTTTAAGATAAGGCTAGGGTGGGGTGTTTGAGATATGTAGTTACAGTGATGGTGTTTAGGATAAAGGCTAGGGTGAGGTGTTTAAGGTTAAAGGTCAGGGTGATGGTTTTAGGTTTATAAGGGTGAAAGTGTTTGGATAGAGGTTAGGGTGAGATGTTTAAGGTTAAAGGTTAGGGTGATGGTTTTAGGTTTATAGGGGCGAAGGTGTTTGGATGGAGGTTAGAGTGAGGTGTTTAAGGTTAAGGGCTAGAGTAAAGAGATAATGGTGTTTAGGTCAAAGGTTTAAGGAGATGGTCTAAGGTTTATTAGATAAGTGATGGGGTATACGTGAGAGTGTTTATGGGGGAGGTGTTTGAAGATAAGAATGTTTGACCCTTCTTCGATTCAAGGTTTGACCTAGACTTAAGATGAATGCATGTTTTGTTATATAATATGGATGCATGAGGAAAAAATTTCATGAGAATACAAAGATGCAAGGTTTTAATTATAGTACATACAACCTAAGGTCAGGATCTAGGTTTATTACATGAAAGGGTAAAGGTAGCTCGATTTGGGTACCCATCACACTACAACAGCAATATACCTAACCACATGTGAGTCAAGGAGCCTCACGAGGGTCCAGCAGTATGTGCATGCTCATTACACCTTTGAAAGGATCAAAGGATTTGTTACGGGATAGATGATTTCACTATCAGTGAATAGACCTAAAGAGGGTTACCCACTCGAAGCTACTCACTATCCATTGTTTTCCTAAAACTAGGCTGAATGGCAAAGAGCCTATACAAGTGATGCGTGCAAAGTTACAATCATATTAAAAGGCCAAACTCTTTTTAAACCAATTAGTAGCCCACTTATTTTTCCCTTTATTAAAAGAAAGTTGATCCCTAGCAGAGTCGCCAGTTATGAGACCTCGCCCGAGCATCGATCTGATTTGCTAAAGGGAATCGAATTGCTCATTTAGGAAAGAACTCAAGAAGAAGCCTTCGGGCTTATCTTTGATAGGTTTGAAAATTATTTCTTAGAGTGGCCACCTTAATTTATTTTTATTTGGGAAAATATAAGGAAAAAGCCTATTTGACTCCAATTATTACCCAAAGGAAAAAAAATCACTAGCCTTAAAACTGAAAAGGATTCAGGGACTAGGTTTTCAGTTTAATTTAATAAAATAAATTTAGACAAATAATATAAAAGTGGCTTAAAATATATTTCATGAATAATTTAAGATGCATAGACAATTTATAATATGCATGATCATTGATGCCATATATCCAATAATAAATACAAGTAATAGTCTAAAAGAAAGTTAACATTACAAATAAAATTCCAAACATGGGGGATACCTCCTCTAGCCCTTATGGGTTCTAGGGAAGTCACACATTCCCTAAACTAATCCTAATAATAAAGCAAAGAAACAAACACAAAAGTAAGTGAAGAAGGTGATAAGGGGTAGTTGATTAATTTTAATTGGATTTGATGCTTGAACCAAGCATGCCTACATATCCCTTTGAATGGGAATCAGAACCCATGCAGTTCTTCCTTCTTACGAAGGGGTTAGTTTTGCCTAGCCACTTTATCATGTTTTGATTGATTGATTAAGAAAGGGTTGAGTTAATTAGCTAGCAACCTAGATAAATTAATTTAATTAACTAACTAAAAGAGGCAACAAAATTTAGACAAAAGAAAATTAAAGGAAAAGAAGCTTACCTTGGACGATGAGTGACGATTGGCCTTGGACAGCGAGCGACGATTGGCCTCTAATGGTTGGCGGCGATTGGCTTTGAATGGTTGGCAATGGCTAGCCTTGGATGCCAGGCGGCGGCTGGCTTTAGATGGTGGGTGGTGGCTAGCCTTAGACAGCGGGCGACAGCTAGCCTTAGATGGTGGGCAGCGACTAGCCTCGATTTGGAAAAATTGAGCCTTAGGCAATAGACTTGCCTCAAATAGGTGGGCAGAAAGCCTTTATCTAGTCAGGTAGGAATCAAGGAGAAACTCCCTAACTTACTCTGCAAGGCAAGGACCAAACGCAAAGTAGTTGGCTTAAAGTCATCCTTTTCAAGCTCTGGAAGTTGGTGATTTAAAGCGTGGAGAGGTCTTCTATATATAGGAGGAGGATTGGAGCATAGAATGCATCAAATTCCAATGTGTGATTGCAAAAAATCAAATTTTCACCATAGTTGCTATAGAGAGCTTTGCGGCGCCATAGAGTGCTCTATGGCATTATAGCATAGGCCTCTACGATGGTAATGCTACAGGCCTTTGCAGCAATGGGCCTGTTTTGGCTCATTTTGTCATTTTCGTCTATTCTTGTTCATTTCTCATATGTTTTTCACCATTCTAATAGCGTTGTACTCGTTACTCAGTCTCAGATGATTTGAAAGGTTCAAATATCAAAAAGAAATGTTTTGATTTTTCCATTTTGAGAGTTTTTAACTTTTGAAAGTTTGTTTACCGAGCCTAAGTGCTTTTAAGGTTCAAATACATACTGGAAGGTGCAAAATTAAAGGTTCATAACTCCATGCTTCTATTGCTTACTCTGATCATGTATAAGGCACAAAAACAACTATATATGAATCTTAACAATAAATGAACTATATGGATCATTGAAATATAGTAACAAGAAATAGATTTACCTTCACAAGGTTTATCCTTCTCTTTGTTATTTAGTATTCTCAATATTTAGAGTAATTACCTTTCCAATATTTATAATATTGATAGTAGAAACATTTTCCTTTGTAAACTGCAGCATTATCCATTGACTTGTCCTTTACAATTTCCCTTTTAGGATTTATAAAAGAAACTTTTTCTATTACATTAAAAGTACACTTTCCATCTCATGAAAATTTAGAATGAATTTGAAGAATTTAAACTATTTGAAAATTATTATTCATCAAAACATCTAAACTCTCCAGTTATTTGATGAATTTAATCATCATATGAAAATGATTCCAAATTTAGTTTAATTAAAAATTAATAAGAAATAAAATAGGTTTCTCGTAATGTAAATTCTTTCACAAAGAATACTAGATAGAAAAATAGAAGAATAAGAAAATAAAGATGAAACATTTTCTTCTTTTATTTCCTTTCTCTAGTTTATTATTTTAGTTGAATAGTAAGAATAAGAATAAGAATGAAAAATATAGAGAAGACAAAAAAAAATAAAATAAAGTTATGAAGATCAAGAAGAAACACTTTCTTCTTTTTCTTCCTTTATAAGTTATTTTCCTTTCCTTTTTCTTTCTTTCTAATTATCTTCATATTCAAACAAAATAACTACTTTAATATCTAATATTGATCAGTGTGTCTATGCTCATCATAGTACTCTTGTAGATGAAGCATAATTATTTAGACTCTAATCATACTCATATATTGTTTTTGTAACTCTTGACTTAAAACCAAACATATAGAATCAACCTTATCCAATATTTTGTCTTTCCATTGCACTTAGAATGATATGTTCCTTTGGAGTAGTCCTTTCTCTAAAAGAATAAGAAAAAATAAAATTGAATGCATACAATATGTACTTGAATGTAAGGACTATTCTAAGGTTTTCAAACCAGTCCACAGATTTAGGTCTTGTGAGCCTAAAAGAACCAAATATAATTGTAGGTGGGTTTGTAAATTTCATATTATCAAAATGGAAAAAATAACAAGATTAATAACTCATATAATTATATAGCTACCATAATGATTTGGTCTTTACTCAAAATGGTAATCCCACTAATTTAGTGAATCCTATACTTTTAAATAGGAAATAGAAATCCTATTAGGGTGAGTTTCTAGTGGGTGATTGAATTCTTATTAAATTATCACAAAATCCTCAAAATACACATTGCTATTATTGAAATTTTGATATCTAAAAAGTAAACAACATTTTTTCATCATGACTCTTTGTGAGGCTCAATCAATTTGGTTTCTAGTGTTTCTAATCTCAGATACACATTATTGTTATCAGCTTTTCAAACTAGTCAAGTCAAACCCATTGGACTAACAAATATAGTGATTTGAACATCATATGTCTCAGATACTCATTGTCATTATTGACATATAATGTATCCTATACTCGTAACATCATATGCTTCACAATAATTTCAAAGAAAACATTAAAACCAAATATATCACCCCTATGTATCCATAACCGACGATATAAGTGTTTGAATTTTCTTGAACTATTGTTCCAATGGAGAACTATGAATCAATATTTTCTTTAAAAGATTTTCAGGCTTTATTGATTTAGTCTCACTTTGCACATTATCCATTTTAAACATACATCAAATGCATCATATATATTTCATAAAATGGACAACATATATAGGTATGATTATGGATTATATGGATCCAATTCCTAATCACAAGGAATGGATTAGGCATTTAGGTTAAACAAATTACAAATATGAAATACAACTATTGTATCTTCATGCTCCCATATGGCATTATCATGGGTTGAACCTCTTCTTGTTATTGCATCTCCATATCTCCATATGTACATTAGTAACCATGACATTCCAAAGTGAGATTACCAATACAAAAGAGCTTATAAGCTCAATAAAATTAATTTACAACCTAAACAAAATTATTAACAATTAATTACATCCCATCAAATCATAAAATTAATTATTACAAGTCCATACAAGAAATCATACATTATGATTTTCTAATCCATGATCAACCATCCATGCCTCTTAAACAATAATAAAATGTATATATACAACAATCACATTTATAAATATGTTTTTCAATTTTAGAACATTTCCAAATTTTGGAACATTTCTAAAATCCCATTTTGAATATCGTATATTCAATGTTTTTATAGCTTAAAATCATATTTTAAGTCACCAAATTAATTTGATTGGAAAATTAAATCCAAAATAATTTTAGAAAAATAAAAAGTTAGGTGTTGACATAATAGAAATCACGACCACCTTTACAGCCACAATACAGATTTCACGGGTATGATATTAGCATGGGGCATGAATCTCATGACCAATATAACAACATTTATTCTGATCCTCAAGTTCAAGAGCGTGACATCAATATGATGGTCACGATATGCAATCTCATCTTTTGTTTCCAACAGCATAATATTTGTGTAACAAATCCTTTTTAACCGAATCAAAATCTCCAAAACAACACATGTAATGGTTTTACACATAAATTAAGTGGCTCTGATACAAATTAAAGGAATGATAGCACTGATTGTAGTGGAAGCAAGGTGGTGGGGTGAAATTTCAAACAATTTAAAATTTCATCTCACCCAATTAGATCCAAACATTCATTCAAGCAATCAATTAATTTTTGTGTAAAACACCTACACATAGAAAGAAGAAGGAAGAGCAATCATATTACCTCTAGAAGGTTTAATCTTTCTTTAATAAAGAGCTCTCCAAATGTGAAGCCTCTAAATCATCCATACTTAGCTCACTTTCAAGTTTCCCTTTATTTTCTTTGTGTTCTTGAATTCCTCTCTTTATTGCCCAATATTGATTCAAGGTCCTCCCTCAAAATCCCTTACGAAGATAAGGTTTCTCTTTGATTTGTTTTAGATTAAATCCATTTCTAATTGCTATTAATTTGTTCTTTCATAAAGAACTAAGAAAAAGAATTGAAGATTAAAAGAAAACTAGAAGAAATAATGGATAGTGAGTAGCATCAATTGGGCAACCCCCCTTGGGTCTATTTGTCGATAATGAAATCATCCACCCCACAATGAATCTTTTGATCCTTTCAAAGGTATAACGAGCATGCACATACTGTTGGATCCATGCGAGGCTTTTTAACTCACATATGATTAGGTATATCACTACTCTAGTGTGATGAGTACCCAAACTAAGCCATCCTTACCCTTTCAAGTAATGAGCCTAGATCCAAACCTTAGGTTATATGTACCATAATTGAGATCTTGCATCTTTGCATTCTCATGAAATATTTTTTCCCATAGATATCATGTATCCATATTGTATAACAAAACATGCATTCATCTTAAGTCTTTGTCAAACCTTGCATTAAAGAAGGGTTAAACATTCTTACCTCCATCTAAACACCTCCCCCATAAATACTCTTACCTATACCTCTTCTCTTTATCCAATAACCCTTAAACCATCACCCTGAACTTTTGACCTAAACACCATTAACCCTTTACTCTAGCACTTAACCCAAGCACTTTCACTCTTAAATCTTAGACACTCTCACCTCCATCTGAACACCTTCACTCCTAAACCTTAAGCACAGTCACTTATATCCCATCACTTTCGCCCCCACAAACCTAAAACCATCACCTTCACCATTAATCTTAAACACCTCACTCTAGCCTTTTTCCTAAACACCATTACCTTAACCATATATCTTAAATGCCTCGCCCTAAACTTACTCTAAACACCAAATGCGTGAACTTTACACCTCAAATGTAAGCTTAAACCTGCTAAAGCCTTAAAACCCATATTCAACCCTAAAACCCTACTACCTGACCATAAGCATAACCAACAGCCCTTATCCTTCCAAAATAAAGAAAAGGAAAAAAAAAAAAACCCAAAGACCTTAGGTTCTCTATACCAAAACCATTATCTTAATCCTACCATTTGTTTAAAATCAAACCCACTATCCTTAAGCCCAACACCTATGGCCTATTACCTTTAAAACCAACCTGTTACCCTTAAGCCTAACAATTTTGGCCTAACACGCTACCTTAAACTCAATACCTTTGATCCTAACCTAAACCCAAAACATTTTCTCCATCTTACCTTAAGCCTAAAAAATGGTTGGCCCATAACAAAATAGGGAAGCCTTTTCCCTTAGGATCTATTTGTCTATACCTTCATCACTTTTTCTATTCTGTGCCAGTCACTTACCTTGTTGCTTCAGTTTGAAGGTACCAATGGCCAACCCACTTGACATGGCTTTCTTGACTACACTTATGACTAGATTTCTTAAGAAGCAAGAAGAGCATTTCCAAGATATCCTAGCTGCTCAACAAGCCTAATTCGAGGAACAAAGGCAACTTATCATTGAAAAAGTTCAGGCTATGATTAACCAAGTCATTCTTAACCAGACTAACCTAAACCTAACCCTAAACCAAACCAACCCTAGCCATAATCTAAACCAAGCTGACTCATATCTAAACTAAGGTGGAGAAATTTTCTCTCATCCAGACATTAAAATATGCTTATAGAGAAACTTGAAGCTATGGAGAAAGCCATCAAATCCTTAAAGCACAATAGTGACCTAATTGATATGTACAGTTTGATCTTGTTCCCTAATGCCAAGCTTTTGCCTAAATTTAAAATGCCTGAACTAGACATATTTGATGGAACCTCTTGCCTTAAGATCCATTTGAAGATATATATGGGGACATTGAAACCTTAAGGACTTAGTAATGAGCTTCTTACTCAATTGTTCCAACAATCACTAACCGATGCAGCTAGCAGATGGTTCCTTTCATTAGACAAAAGCTAGAAAAGTATGTACAATGATATTTGTCATGCCTTTGTGAAGTAGTATCATTAACATGGTGAAATGAATGTCATTATGTGTAACTTAGAAACTACCAAGCAACTTCCAGAGGAGTCCTTCTCTATGTTCCTTATAACGTGAAGGGCTAAAACTGCTTAAATGATAAACAAAGAGGCAGAAATGGAGTATAAGCCATACCTTATCTAATGTCGATTAATAGACAGAGTGTAAATAAAGGAGGTACATATGGATTCCTCCCCCTATTAACTGACTAATAAAGCAAGGAAAAGTGGATATCCTTATCAAAAACCTACTTCCAACCTACCACTTTCAAAGCTTTAGTTGCAATTACATCAAAGTTGAAGATTACATCCAAAGTGCATCATTTCAACCTGAATTCCTCACCACCACCCTGAATAGTGATGAAGAACCCGAACCCAATTCAACCCCACCTTACCTTAGCCTTAAGTGGCATGACATGGAAGAGTTTAAGTTTAACTAATCTAACTTGTCTGAAATTGAATTCCTAGTCTGAGTCCAAATCTCAAAGTTTGAGTTGAAATTTGAGTCTGAGTTTGTTAGTTTGTTTTCTTTTTCATGTATTTTTCATTGATCATATTAGTCCCTTTTTGTTATATTGTAGTAAAATTTTCTATTTTAATAAAACATCCACAATTTTTTAATTATTTGTGCACTTAACTTTCTTATTTTAAAAATGGATGAGCTTTGAAAAAAAAAAAGAGAAAAAGAAAAAAAGAGAGAGAGAGAGAAAGAGAAAAAGAGAAATGAATAGTTAATTAAATCCACCATAGCTAGCACATGTTAGAATTGAGGTGCTATGAATTAAATCCATATGATAGGAATGCTCTAAGCATTATAGTTTACAAGATCCTGACCTATAAGAAGCCTATTAAAGAGAAGCTACAAAGAATGAAGGAAGAATAGATCGAATATATCATGACTAGCTGAATGCCATTGATGAAAAGAGAATCGATGCTCTATGCAAAATTCAGGGTCATCAATCGAGACTAGACAAGCACTTTAGCTGGAAGGCGAGAGACAAGGATTTGCAGGAAGGAAATCTAGTTCTGGGAGAAATCTAAGCCCTTAATCATGATCCAAGAAGTTCAAACTAAGCTATGCTAGATAGTATATGCTCAAAGCATATTCTATCAGACAGAGGCACCATCTTCACGGACGTGGATGGCAGTGAATTCTCCCATCCTAGTAACTCGGATCAGCTAAAATGATACATCATCCAAAGATGACATTTGCATTTCATTTTTGTTTTTCATGCAAATGTAATTAGAACTACATGGACCTAATTCTTCCTAAAAGAAATGACCAATAGGAAAGTGATATAGGGGATACGTAGGAAGCCTAACTCGGGTGCATTCCAAATCATAATACAAAATATTTTGCTTGCATCGCATTCTCATTTTCTTTGTGCCTAGTACATCATTCAATTCTTTTGCCTAAACAAAAGAAAAAAAAACAAAAGAAAAAAAGAGAAAAGACAAAAAGGAAAAAAAAAAAAAGAAGAAAGAAGAAAGAAAGAATGCTTGTTAAGCTAAAAACTCGAAAGGGTGACTTACGCAGAAATTAGACCAAAAATAAAAAATGTCTCATTTAATGGTGATCAAATTTTGCAAAATAAAAATCCATCATTTTGACATAAAGGATAGCCCTTTTAATGTCCTCTATAGCTTATCCTATTTCATGTAGTCTTATCAACCTGCAATTATTTTGGATAAAAAGCAAAAAAGGTCGTGTTTGAAGTTATGGTCTAACCAGTCCTCCTCTACCTCCTGAGGTGCACATCTCTCATGTCTTTACCATAATCAGAGTCTTCCATAGTCTCCTCAAATGGGCACACCCCTCCTCCAGATCTCTGTAGCTTCCTCTGTCATAACAGTAGAAGTACTAACAGAAGCATGATTACTCACTACAGTAGTATTAAAAACCCTTTCTTGAGTATCAATAATCCTAAAACTGCTCTAAAAAATCCTCCTCTGCAGTTTAGAAACTACAGTACCCCTTTCTGCCCTAACTGTAATAGTCATTCTCTGAACCACCACTGTAGTATCATATTGTCTTACTATAGTCATAGTTGTCACCGCTATCGTAGTTTGAGTCATTACTGCAACCTATGATGTCGCACTCTCAATAGATCCCCAAGTCTCCTTCAAAGATCAAGTCACCCCCTCTGTTTATGGTGCAGTCCTCCTACTACTATTATAGTCTCTCATTCATCAGTTGCATCACCCTCTATTCCCCTTAGTAAGGCAGCTTGATACTCTTTCTCAATAGGCCAAACTACCTTTATCAACCACCTGTCATACCTTTATAGGGTCCCAAGAGAAATCTCAAAATAAACAACCTGATAACTCCTCAGCTAGCCACCCTTTAATAACTTTGGCAATGAGAGCTATAATTTGCACATACTCTAAGAAAGAAAAACTAAGGTACATTCTAAGTCTGCCTCATTTGCCTTATATGCCTTAAGACCCTCATCCGCTAATGGAAGGTCATTCAAACTAAACCTAACAATCAAACCACTTGACATCGATGGCCCATAGTCATGAGAGATCTAATCCTTTACCATTGGCAATGCTATAAATGTATTCTCCGAGGGCAATATGTAAGTAATCATCTTATATGATATCTGACTGAGTCTTAATAAGGCATATGTGGACTAAAATGCAGGGGCCACCACCTGAAAATGATCCATTAACCACATTTCCAATGTAACCCAAAACCTAAAACAGACACCCACAAAGCACCCCCAATAGAAAGGGTAAGAATACACAAAATTTTCTTACTTAGTGAATAATTAACAAGTTAATTCATCTTTCTAAATCGCAAACAAAATTAAGACTCATCAGTGTCTTTGTCAGCACAGCTCTAACCACAAAATGCCTCTATTCCATCTACCATTTTGGCATCATCCCAATCAACAGACCCATATCTGACACTCAAATAGAATATCCATGTCCTCATCTTGAGCCTCTGTCCCCCTCATATCTCCTTGGTCACCGAGATCATGCAACTTCTTAATCACAGTAGTCAAATTCATTTGACCATCACCAACCGTCATCTAGCTTGCAACATCTTGAGATAAGTCAAAAAAAAAATCTTGAAAAATACAAAAAATGCCAAACTCCTCAAGAATGGACGCAACTCCTTCTTAGTAGCACTAAACCAGAAACCCTTGGCCACCAGATCCCAAAAATCAAGGCCTTAGAAAAATCTCAATCTCCTTACAATGTTACTATGGCTACTATTTCATACCAACCCAAGTTGAGTTCCTCAACCTTGTCGAGTTTTTTAATCCACAAATGCATGTCTCCATAGGACACAAAAGTTACATGAAAATTTGCATTCATAAAGCAAATGCGTAAATCCACCCTTATGCAACCTTTCATTATAGGCATCATCACAAATCATGAATGGCATAAAAGTCAAGCAAAAAGTTTATGAATTCTAAAACATACATGCATCATCAATGCACCAGCACTTATGCAATCATCTGCAATCATACACTATCATGAATAAGCTAAGTCAATAGCCTCACCAACATCTCTTAAAGCTGATAAATACCTCCTCGAAGTTGATTGACACCTCCTAAAGCTGACCAGTGACTCTTTAAAGATAAATGATACCTTTCTAGGTCTAATCAATGAAGTGTGACTTCCAGAGTCCCTTTACTTCCAACAAAATTCCTTTGAGCCTTCTGAAAGGCCCAACTCCACACTTTCAGAAGCCCAAATTTTTTTGGTACAACTAAAATCTTGTCAAAATCTCATGAGTTGACTCGCCATAGACTGAGGCTCTTCCTTTAGTAAAATCTTTTTCAAAATCTGTCAAGCCAACTGGCCATAAGATAAGGCTCTCCTATCAAAATCCTTTCAGAATCTCTTAAGCTGACTCGCCAAAGGCTAAAGCTCTTTCTTTATTAAAACCTTTTTAGAATTTGTCAAGCCGACTAGTGTGAACCCTTAAAAATGCACCTCCAGTAGACTGTCTTTTAGTTACGAACCCACAGAATCAAGCAGAGCTTGAATCAGAGCTGAAACAGGCCCGAAACAGACAGAAATGGATTGAGCCGTGCGGGTGGCGCTGGGAGGCACATTTTTCATGCCACCCAGGAGGCAGCACACATCTCATGCCTCTGGAATCATGGCCGTGCCACCATGCGCGGCATCAATGGGATGCTGGCAGTCAAGCATGCCACCCGGACGGCCGGCGTGTCGACCATGCTGCCCGTGCTGAAAAGATCTAAGAACTTATTAATTTAAGAATCAGAATTAAGTTAATAAGCAAACGAACACATTTTTTAAAACCCCTCCTTTGCAAGAAGGGAGAACTGTGTGGGGTTTGATTCTTATTCAATAGGATATGCAGGCTGCCAATATGAAGGGCATCAACTCCAAAAAACCTTTTTATCAATATTTAGTCCTTTTTATTTTAATTATTTACATTAATCTTTCATTTATGATTTTATTTTTAGCTTATTTTGGGGAATGTGTGCTTTTCCTAGTACTCATAAAGGCTAGAGGAAAGATCCCCTTTATTTCATTTGTTTTGATATTGTAATAATTAAGTAGGATTTATCTTGCCTATTTATTTATTATTGTCATTCCATCACATCATATATCTGTTCATTCATCATTATATTACTGTTCATGCATACACAAAAATTCATTTTTTTAAGAGTTATTTTGCACTTTTAGCCAAACTAAAGAAAAATCATATTTTTCTTAATTGTGTAAATACCAAAACCTGATCCCTAAGCCCTCCTTGGTCACTCGTGGATTGGTGCATTTTCCATTGGGATAAATCAAATTTTGGAGTCAATCATGTTGGGTTTTCTTTAATTTTCCCAAATAAAATAAATAAATTAAAGTGGTGACTCACTTTTCAACTGTCAAACTACAAAAATCAATTTTTCGAACTCACAGTGAGTTTCAATCGTGAAGTTTCCCCCGAAGAGCATTTCGATCCCTTGGCGGATCGGACTGGTGCTCGGGCGAGCCTCACAGTTGGCGACTCCACTGGGGACTTAAAATCTTTTTCAAATAAAAGATAAAGTGGATTACTTTTGGTAAAATACTAAGTTTTGCTTTAAATACAAAATAACTCTTCATTGCATCACTACATCGGACTCCTTATCCAAAAACCCTAGCTTCCTAGGAAAACAAAGGATAGAAAGTAACATCAAGTGGGCAACCTTCCTTAGGTCTGCTTACCGATAATGAAATCATCCAGCCCATGACATATCCTCTAATCCTTTTAGAGGTGTAATGAGTATGCACGTACCATTGGAACCACGTGAGGCTCCTTATCTCACATGTGGCTAGGTATATCGCATCTCTAGTGTGATGGGTTCCCTTTAAACCACCCTAACCCTTTCATGTAATGGCTTATAGAACCTTCCCTTAGGATTGTATGTACCATAATACTGAAACTTGGTATGACATTATCATGAAACCTTTTTTATTCATGCATACATGCATGCATGCATAAACCTTACAAAGTTGGAGAGTCTTAATTCCACTCAAACACTGCTAGTCCTAAAATCCATGTCAACCCATGGTCCCAGTCAAAATCTGATATACTCCATGATCTTTATCCCATACCTAAGCTAGAAACTGACCCAGCTTTATTTCTTTATTCTAAAGGTTGAAAAGATGTCTATTGCCAGAGAAGAGACCTCTACTACCAGAGCTGATGAAATCTTTGATGAGCTGTTTTTCAAACTCTCTGAACATCAAGAGACCATCATGAAAAGGCAGGAGGCCCTTTTCCAAGACATGCTGAAGGCCCAAAGAAGGGCTATCATGGAGGATGTCCGTACCATACTGGAACAAACCTCCCTGGCCCAAAACCCCACTAAGCCAAAATCATTCAAACTTGACCCAAAACCCATCTTTTATCCTATCTATGGATCCACTTCTAGAGTTGAATCCAAAGATAAAGAAACTGCAAACACTGATACCATCTCACCACTACCAATCCCATCACCAGAATTCCCCAAAAACAACTCACCACCAACAAATATCACGTCTGCCTCCACCTCCCAACCCGCGGATCCTTTCCAAAGGAAGGAGGTTAATCCTGAAATTAAAGCCTGCATGGAAAAGATGGAATGTATGGAGAAGATGCTGTTATTGATGAAGAAAAAAGAGGATTTGATTGATACAGAATCCTTGAGCTTGTTCCCTGATGCAAGGGTTCCTCCCAAATTTAGGATGCTTGAGTTTGACAAATTTGATGGGACTACCTGCCCTAAGACCCACCTCAAAGTCTATGTGGGAGCTATGCAGCCATTGGGTGTGGATAATCAACTTCTAGCCCAATTATTTCAACAATCATTGACCAAAACAGCTGTAAAGTGGTTTGTGGATTTGGATGTCACCAAGAAATAGACCTGGGATGACATCTGCAATATTTTTGTTCAACAGTATCATTACAATATCGAGGTTGATGTAACCAAAAGAGACCTCGAGACCACCAAACAATATGCTAAGGAATCCTTTTCCTCGTTCCTTATAAGGTGGAGGAAGAAGGCTTCTCAAATGGTAAACCAACCTCCTGAAAGTGAGCAAATTGACATAATTGTCAAAAATCTGCTGCCAGTTTACCAAGAGAGGTTGCAAACTCAATACTTGCCTTCTTTCAAGGCCCTTATTACCACTGTTTCAAAAATCGAAGATTTGATTCAGAGTGGTCAGATCAAAGAAGACACCGCATCAGGGCCAAGGTATAAGAGACCCACTCATGAGGGTAATGTCACTTCCTCAACGAATTAGAAAGGGGGCGAAGTTAATACTATGACTATCAAGAAGCCTATCCGGATTGAAAGGAGGCAGTTTTCCGACCTTGGGGGTGTGCCTATGAGTATCATCCTAAAGAAGCTGCTTGAGGGAAATATGGTAAAACTTCTGGAGCCAAAACCAATCCCCAATCCACTTCCCAAAAATTACACCCCACATGAGAGGTGTGATTATCATCAAGGACCTGGGCACAAAACAGATGCATGCAAGGCCCTTAGATACAGAATTCAGGACCTTATTGACTCTAATGACTTGATTCCCCCAAAAGCCCGACCCAACATCAACACCAACCCCTTGCCTAACCACACAGTCAATGCTATAAACAATCATGAGGGAGTTGACCCCATCTCCTTGATAGAGTCAAATCCCAGCTATTGTTGTGTCCTGGACCTCTCTAACCTAGTTGAGGAGATTGATGCCATAACCAGAAGTGGTAGAGTTATCCAGAACCAACCAACCCCAAACACTCAACCTACCCAACCCATTTCTGCACCTATTGACAAAATGAAAGGGATTATTGAACCAGATGAAGATCCCATTCTTAAACAACTCAAGAAGACACAAGCCAACATCTCAATTTGGAGTTTGATCCAATCTTCATATCCTCACCGCTAAGCTCTTTGCAAGGCTCTGAATCAATGCCAAGCTCCAATTGAAATCACACCAGAAAACCTTGTGGCTTCTATTACCTCTGCTGCTAAAGGGGTGTCTATCACTTTTGGAGAAACTAACATTCTAGAAGGAGATCCTAACCACAACAATGCCCTCTATATCATAGTGGTTACATGGGGAAAGACTGTGCCAATGGTTCTTATTGATAATGGTTCAGCTCTAAATGTGTGCCCTCTGAAAGTGGCAAGCTGCCTAGGATTGGAGATTACTGATTCACCCCTTCAGATCATATTATAAGGGCGTATGATAATACCAAGAGAGAGGTCCTTGGAGTGGCCATCATTGATGTAACTATTGGGCTAAAATCTTTCACCATACCATTCCAAGTGATTGATGTACCTTCTTGCTTTAACCTATTACTAGGGAGGCCTTGGATCCACTAAGCAAAGGCTATCCCTTCTTCCCTACACCAGAAGGTCAAGTTCCCTTTCAAAAATGGGATTGTGACTGTAAAAGGGGACATGCATGGAAGACTAGACATTCCAAGCTCTGTTCCTATTTTTGAAATTCAGCCTGAGCTATTCTCCTATCCACTTTCAGGTTTCTCCTTCATACGGTACATTGAAGGTGAAGAGGGTAAAGAATTCATTCCCTTTGATTTTGACCCCTTTGGGAATATTGTTGTTGCTAACATGCTCCACAAAATGAATTATTTTCCTGGTCTAGGTTTGGGAAAAAGCCAATAGGGCTTGAAATCTTTCCTAGATTATCCAGTGGCAACACCACCATTTGGGCTAAGGTACAAGCCTACTGATGAAGATATTGAAGAGATGGAAAATCGGCCCAAAGACAGAATAGCCGCCCTTAAGAGAGGTGAGGTTTATGATTGGCCCATGTACCCTTACTTCAAAACCCTAAACGGCTAATTTGTAAAGGAAGGTGACACAATTCCTTACTATAATTTTCCTGAGCCTTGGGTTTGCCCTATTACCGGAAAACTGATTCCCGAATTTGAAATTTTTTCTGATGTCAGGCTTGAGATAGAAGATTATGAACCAATCTACATGCTCAGTCAAGATTGGGAAGAGAACATGGAGGCTAGTCTCTTTGATGAAGTATCCATGCTCATTGTTGAGAAGGAGAAAACTGACCCTTCCACCTTAATCCAGCCCACCAAGACCGAGCTGCAAAATTGGTCCTTTGAGGAGAGCCCCTTCTATCCATCTAAACCAAAGTCTGAACCAGAATCCATACTTGAGTCAGAGTCCCAGTCTGAGATAGACTCATTTT
The DNA here is from genome assembly GCA_947687605.1 of Reutealis trisperma. Lineage (NCBI taxonomy): Eukaryota > Viridiplantae > Streptophyta > Magnoliopsida > Malpighiales > Euphorbiaceae > Reutealis > Reutealis trisperma. The sequence goes on from CANTUT010000198.1 coordinate 177,664, forward strand.
CTGAATCTGAGTCTATCTCTTTTGTTTTTCTATTGATGATGTAACTGACCTTGAGGGTCTCACTTTTTGGTTTGATGTAAATTGGGACATATCCCCACTTGAAATCAATAAAAATCAAACTCTTTTCTCGTACGACTCTGTGTCTCCATTATTCTTTGATGTTCCAACTTTTAAATCTGACTTAAATAAGGCATCAAATGAAATAAATGAAATAAAAAATGACACAATTAAAGAGCTCATCAATGCTGGCACTCATGACATACAAAAAATTACATACATTGCATCTGCATGCATAAATAGGGATCACATTGAAAAGATGATCAGAGAATTTCAAGATTGTTTTGCATGGCAATCGAAAGACATGACAGGGTTGGATCCAAGCATAGCAGTTCACAAAATTCCAGTTTATCCAGGTGCTAAGCCTATCAAATAGAAATTGAGAAGACTCAAGACAGAATGGTCTATTCCAATCAAAGAAGAAATTTCCAAGCTACTGGATCACAATTTCATTGAGCCTATAAATTATCCATCCTGGTTGGCTAACATTGTGCCAGTTCCCAAGAAGGATGGTAAAGTCAAAATGTGTGTAGATTACAGGGATCTGAACAAAGCCTGTCCTAAGGATGATTTTCCTTTGCCTCACATTGATTTGTTAGTAGATCGCATGGCAGGTTCTGAATTGGTTTCCTTAACTGACCTGGCTGTAGGAAATAATCAGATCATGGTTCATCCTTCGGATAAAGAGAAAACAATATTCATTACTGAATGGGGCACCTATTGCTACCAGGTCATGCCATTTGGGCTTAAAAATGCTGGAGTAACCTATCAGAGGATGGCAACAACCATTTTCCATGACATGATGCATAAAGAAATTGAAGTTTATGTGGATGACATGGTAATCAAAGGCACCACTATTGAAGAACATTCAGAGGCATTAAGGCGATTCTTCCTTAGACTTTGCCAATACAATCTCAAGCTCAATCTTGCCAAATGTGCCTTTGGAGTCTCATCTAGAGTATTCCTAGGTCACATAGTCAGCAAGAAGAGTATAGAAGTGGACCCTGCTAAATCGAAGGCAATTCTGGAAATGCCACCTCCAAAAATAGAAAAGGAGATCAGAGGTTTCCTTGGACGGCTACAATACATTAGTCGATACATCAATCAGTTGGCTGATGTATGTGGTCCCATTTTCAAACTACTCAGAAAAGGAGCCTCCAAGCAGTGGAATGATGACTGTCAAAGAGCTTTTGACCAGATCAAGCAGTATTTACTAAACCCACTAGTGCTACAGCCACCAGGTTTGGAAAGCCTTTGTTGCTTTATCTATCAGTAACCGATGAAGCAATGGGGGCAATGCTTGCCCAAAATGCTCCTGACTCCAACAAAGAGAATGCAATCTATTACTTGAGCAAAAGGATGCTGTCTCATGAGCTCAAGTATAGTTTTACAGAAAAGCTGTGTCTTGCTTTAGTGTGGGTTTGCCACAAGCTGCAACACTACCTTTGCTCCTTCACAACTCATGTTCTTGCTGACAAGAGCCCTTTGAAATTCCTTATAGAGAAGCCGGTTCTTGATAGTAAGATGGCAAGGTGGATGGCTATGTTAGCTACATACGATCTGAAATATGTGCAGCGAAAAGCAGTAAAGGGTAGCATAGTGGCTTATCAGTTAGCCGCAGCTCCAGTGGATGATCATTAGGTTGAACCTGAATTTCCTGACGAAGACATCTTGGCAATTGACACTGAAGTATGGAAGCTCTACATTGATGGGGCATCTAACAACAAAGGGTATGGTGTCGGCATCGTGTTCATTACACCAAATGGAGAAAACTTACCCATCACCATCAAGTTGAACTTCAAGGTGACAAATAATGAAGCAGAGTATGAGGCATGCATCTGTGGTCTTGAGGCAGCAATAAAGCTCAGAATCAAATGCCTTGAGATTTATGGGGATTCGAATATGATAGTCTCCCAAGCCTTGGGAAAGTGGAAGATCAGAGAAGAGCGTTTGGTTCCTTACCATAAATGCCTAAATGAACTAGCAGCCAATTTTCATGAACTGTCTTTCCATTATCTTCCAAGGATGAAGAATAGATTTGCTGATGCTTTGGCAACACTTGCTTTGATGCTTGATATAAGTGACGGCTTCATAATCAGACTAGTTACAATTGAACTTAAGCATGAGTCAGGCTGTGTAGCTCATTGTCTGAATGTCTAAGCAGTTGATAGCAAACCATGGTTTTGGGACATCTTCAACTACATCAAGAATGGACTCTATCCTGAAGGAGCCTCTAACAGAAAAGAGGAATTTAAGACAATTGTCTAAGAGTTTCATTCCAAATAGGGAAGTACTCTATAAGCGGACTTGGGATAACATCCATCTGAGATGTGTCACTGAAACAGAAGCCCAACAGATCATAGAACAAATACATGGTGGTAATGAGGGTCCACAAATGAATTGAATTGCTCTAGCCTGCAAAATCATAAATTAGGGTTACTTCTGGCTTACCATGAATCAAGATTGCGTAAGATATGTTCAGAGGTGCCATAGGTGCTAGATCTATGCAAAACTTCATAAGAAACCTCTTGTACCTCTATCACCTATCACCACGCCTTGGCCATTTGCAACTTGGGGCCTAGACGTCATTGGCAAGATAAGTCTGAAGTCTTCCGGCAAGCATGAATTCATTCTCATGGCTATTGAGGACTTCTCTAAATGGGTGGAAGCTGCACCTTACCAGGTATTGGACTCCAAGCGAGTAGCCCAATTTATTCGTACCAACATCCTTTATAGGTACGGAGTCCCTTTTGAGATCATTACTGATAATGGATCTCACTTCCAAAAGGAGGTTGCTCTGCTTCTAAAGAAGGAGAAAATTAAACACCACAAGTCTTCTCCATACAGACCTCAAACAAACGGCGCAGTTAAAGTCGCAAACAAGACTCTGAAAAGCATACTGCAAAAGATGGCTGACAACCATAAGGATTGGCACCTGCATTTGCCATATGCCTTATGGGGATACAAAACAACAATACGTACTCCAATCGATGCTACACCTTACTCTTTGGTGTATGGGATGGAAGCCGTCCTACCAATTGAGGTAGAAATCAAGTTAGCTCGCATTCTGAGGGAGAGCCAGTTGCACGAAGTGGAATGGGCAAAAGGTTACCATAACCAACTTCTAGCTATCGACGAAAAGAGAATGGATGCCTTGTATCAGATGCAAGGTTATTAATAGAAACTGACTCGACATTTCGATAAAAGAGTCAGGGACAGAGGATTGCAAGTGGGTCACCTTGTTTTGAAAGAAATAAGGGCACCTGTTCATGATCCAAGGGGAAAATTCATACCAAACTGGAGTGGTCCATTTTTTATCAAGAAAATCTTGTCTGGAGGAGCTGCAATCTTGACAGACTTGGATGGCATAGAATTTTCTAATCCGTGCAACCTGGATCAACTCAAGAGATACTTTGCATAAAGCATCCTTGTAACTCATGGATAGCATTTGCAAGCATTGTAAAATCATGATCAGCATTCACATTATTTTCCTCAAAGTCAGAACTATGTGGACCTGATTCTCCATAAAGAGAAAAAAAGAATAAAAATCATAAATCATTGTAAGGAGATACGTAGGTAGCCCATGTGGGTTCGGTCCAATTCATCAATAAAACTCTTCATTTTCACATTTATTTGGCTCTTAATTGTGTTACAAAAAAAATACATACAAAACGAAAAAAATAAAAAGCTCGCTAAGTTGAAAACCCGAAAGGGTGGCTTAGGCAAAAGTTAGAGCCATAAAAGAGATAAAAAATGAATGATGTCTTATTTTTGTCCCATTTAAACTTTGAAACATTGAAAGAAAATAAAGACATAGTCAAAATTTGCCCTAAGCTAATAATCATGATTCTTCCTCTATCTCCTCAAGAATGGTAACCCTTTTAGCCTTCTTTGATTTCCAGGAGTTGGCTATCCCAATCAATATACTGCATGGATTTACTGCCTTGGTCAGCAGGGCGAACAGTATGAAAACCTCTTACCCATCCATTTCTGATAGCTCGGGCAATAATCTCGGTAATCAAAATAGATTCAAACAGAGCACCATCTGGGGGCACGCCCTGACTGTGTCCCATTTCACGCATAACCCTAGTAACCTGGTAAAAGGTCACCATCCTCAACCCTAGTAGATAGACCATTTTGTAGCCGAAACTCATGGTCATGAATCTTCTGATTGTATACCATTCACATCTCCACAGCAGGTCGTCAAAGTCCAGCTCCATCAACCATTTTGTCCATTCTTTCTCGGAATCCTGTTTTATCACAATGGTCTGAGTTCTATACCAAGAAGCAGAATAATCCATCTGGGTGGGAGGTCCAACTATCCAGAGATGATCTCTTAGCCAAATCTAAAAAAGTAAAAAAGAGATAAGCATAAACACAATAAGTAACTGAATTGAAGTGCAGAAGTCAGAATTCAACTAACCTGAATAATAATAGGGCTAATTGACCATGGCCCACCAGAAGTGCAAGATCTGTCCAAACTCATAATAGTCTCAGCCAACACTATAGCTGCAATAGATCTCCCCTCTTCCATTTGCGGAATCAGCTCAATAACTCTAGCATCGCCCCAACCAGTAGGGCTCATGAAAATATATCTAGCAGTCAGACAAAAGAATAGAGCCCGCATCCTCAAATGGAACACCCATCACCCTCAAAATCTTTAGGATCGTGGAATTCTGCTATCACAACATTCAGATCTACCCAGTCATCCACCACCATGGGACTAGCAGCCTTAGTGCTTAAGTCAAGAAGTCCCTTAAAAGAGTTAAAATATCCTACCTTCTCAACAGGAGTAGCCAGCATAGCCTCTGGATCAGATCCAAGAAGCACAGAAAATTCCTCAAATGTAGGACACATCTCTTCCATAGATGCCCCAAACCTGAAGACATGGGCAGTTGGATCCCAAAAGTGCAAGCAGGGGCGCAAAAATTCCCAATCAACCTTTATTCCTCTTAGGGTGGGCATAACGCTTACCCCATACCTTCCCAGATTAATTTTCTCCACTTTTGTGAGGTTCTTGCACCATAAGAACATCGCATGGCTGAAATAGGGTTCCATTGTAAGGAATAAAAAATAAATAAAATTGATGGAAAGCAAAAAGTGATTGAAAATGACTTTTTGAAGCACAGAAATCAATGGTACAGACTGAGGGTGGACAAAAAGCTATTTAAATAGACAGATTCTGACCTGCTATAATTGCTGCCAGTGGCACAGTAAGCGTGCCACCCGGTACGGCAGCACGCCGGCCGTGCCGCTACGGCGGCGGCATGCTAACCGTACCGCCCAAACTCTCCCATGCCTCCTTATGCCTCCTTTCCTCAAAACAAATTTTTACATGATTTTGGGTTTAAAATTGTTCATTTTTCTCAAAATCAAGTAGAAAATGAGAGAAAAGCATAAGGAATAGCGCAATGGAATTCTTATTTCAGCTAAATATCTGCATTCATACCATGCACCCATGTCATTCAAAACATATATAAAGTCATAACATATCATACATTTCCAAAATGTCACGTAAGCATAAAAGTGCATAAATTCAAAATATCATGCATATATCCATCATCCTCAGTACATGTATGCATAAAAAAGCAAAAAACTGATAATAGGTCTCTAACAACCGCGCCTAGGTCTGCAGTGCCCTCGCCTTGGCATATCCTATTCGTGGCTATCCTCTAACAAATCCCTCTCGTGCAGAAATGAGGTCAAAGCAAACGCATATCTGCCCAAGAGGTTGTAGTGATAGCGAACAAAATCCATGGGAACCTGAGGAGGAAAGAAATATCAGAATCACTATAAGTCAAATTGTCAAAAGTTCCAGCCGAACAAAATCATTACCTCTGTCATGGTCTCGAGGATAGTAGGAAAGAAGGCTGGACACTCATTAGGAAGATGGTAGTGACGTAATCGGTCATCACCAGAGAAATAATCCAGATAAGCTGGCAAGCGGATAAGACCAGTAGGCAAGGGAACTGAATCAGTCGGACCTCCCACTGAAACATCTGGAGTTGGAGCTGGGGCAGAGCCGCTAGCCCCTGAAGGGCCAACCCCAGAAGGATCAGCTATAAAACTTGAATGGCCAGCTATAACACTTGAAGGTCCAACCTTAAGACCCATGCTGCCAACTGGAATAGTACCACCAGCCCATGACAAGCTCCCAACTCTGGTGGGAGGACCTCGGGAAGACGCTGAACTAGATCTCCTATGTGACGGTCCCGCAATCTATCCAAGGGAGGTGTCCCCTACATCAGGGATGCCTCACAGAACTCATCATAATCCATGTTCGATAATAAGAAATCTAGACAGAAAACTCCGGCGGCCCATTCATCTTCTCCCAAGATAGCTAGCCCAAACCTCATATTTGTCGAAGGGGGGCAGTGGCACAACTCTCTCTCCTATAGCCTGTGCCCTCACTCTCTCTCCTAAGTAGAACATCCTTAATGACTCACAGCAGAGCAAGAGTCAGTAAGAGGTCAAGTCCATACTAGGCCTGATCCGGTCAGGGATCCACTCCATGAACCTGATAAATGGCGACCATCTCACCTGCAAACAAATTGCAATAGGCAATAGTAGAAGATAAAATAGTAAGATTCAGGTTAAGAACAACAAAGAAATACCTGGTCTGCAGTCACAGTAGCAAAGATTTGTCTGATCTGGTCAAATAGCCGTGTCATGAAGGCAGGTCTGTTGGACACCTCCAAATGCGTCCGTAAGGGGGATCAATAGCATTAGGCTCTCTCATTGATGGAGCTAGCATCGAAAAATGCTTATAAGTCCAGTACTGCAGGAAACAGAATTTTGTCAGTCACTAGGCAGAGATCAGACAACAAATACCACAAGTGTAATACTCACCTCAAGCACAATGGAAGTACCACCATGACCACAAAGCATGCCACGAGAAATGCTGCACAGCTCATGATACATAGCACAAAGGCCAGCACCTTCCCAGTCAAACTCCCCAATCTCATTCAGGTTCTCCAAGGATCGCAGGATATTCAGATTAATGCAATCCTTGTTGTTGTACAGAAAAGTACAGCTCAAGATAATCAAGACGCAAAGTTTAGCACCCTGATCAACACCATACTGACTAGGAGCTTGACCCATAGTCATCAAAGCCTAATGAAGCTAAGAATGTGGGACATTCAGGCTCCCACGAGGGGGATCATCCCCAATCAGAGCGGTCATCTCTATAGAAGAGCGCTCGATCTATGAAGAATAAAACTCAAGAGGATGAGATCTGAAATGCATACCAGTAAGCATGCTTCACTCGAAGGGAGTGACTGTCATCTCACCATAGCCAAGGTGGAATGTGTTTGTAGTATCCCACTAATGCTCTGCTAGTGCCCGGACTATAATGGTATTAACTGGTTGCTTGACATCCAGCTCCAGCCACCCGAGCAGTCTAGATGGCTCAAGATGTAGACGGACAGCCTCCTGATTAGTCAAATAAATACGGACCAATTCCATGATACTATGGCCACCTTGGGGCCTTAAATTTGTTCTCTGTAATTTTTGTAAAAAAAAAAAGTTTATTAGTAATTATCAGAATTCTTACTGAATGTGCAGGAAATGCAAAGCATACCTGAAGAGTTCCAGTAAAGCTAACGTGCTGCTCGGGCTCCTTTAGTAATGTCTCCAAATTTTCAGCACCCGCTGCTGGCTGATTGAAGATATCCATAAGGAGAAAGTTAAAAAAAAAAAAAAAAAAAAAAAAAAGAGAGAGAAGAAAAGGAAAATTTGAGAGAAAGAAAGTAAAACTAGAGAGAGAGCGAGAAAAGAAGAGAGAGAGTGAAAATGAAGTTATGAGAAAAAGTGAAGGAAGTTAAGCTTTATATAGAAGTAAAGGTGGGCCCCCCCCTCATAACATTTTTTTACTTTTTGATTCGCAGGTTCAGTTCACGTGGTTTTGCCATAACAAGCTCATTTTAAATCGGAATTCAGTTCCGTCTGAAGCAATGAATTCACGTGATTTTTATCCATCTCCCAAAATAGACGGAGTCTCGATCAGAGTTCAGAATCTCCTAAAATTGCAGAAAAACTAAAAATTCAAAAATAGCTTGAAAATTGGAAAACAGTCCAAACAAAATCGGAATAGCCAGAAATAAAACATGAAGCTCTTGCATAAATTCCAATACTGAAAGGGATGTTCAGAATTCTCGGAATGGCATCCTAAGCCCTCCGATTCACATTTATCAGATTCGGCCTCTGTTTGGCCAAATCAGATAAGGGGCAGCTGTGAACCCTCAAAAATGCACCTCCAGTGGACCGTCTTTCAGTTACGAAGCCATAGAATCAAGCAGAGCTCGAATCAAAGCTGAAACGGGTCTAAAATGGATAGAAATGGATTGAGCCGCGCGGGTGGAGCTGGGAGGCACATTTTTCGTGCCGCCCAGGAGGCGGCATGCATCTTGTGCCTCCGAAATCATGGCCGTGCTACCATGCATGGCATCAATGGGATGCCGGCGGTCTGGCGGCACACTCGGACGGCTGGCGGCGGCCGTCCGTACCGCCGGCTCCTCCTCTGGCAGCTCTATAAATAGGAGCTTCCTCCAGCCTCATTTGATAGGATTTCCAACGAATTTCAAAGCATTCTAAAGCAATTCAAGAAGTTTTCAAAGCAATTGAGGCATATTTCAAAGCATATTTTCTTTCGTATACTCACATACTTGCTGTTTCTAGTTCCAAATTCCAAATTTCCTTTGAATTCAAGGTGGAGTTGAAATCCAGAGCAAAACTCATTCCATTTGTTCAAAAGCCAAGAAAAGCAAAGGTATAATCCCTTTCCTATTTTAAAATTCTAAATTCAGATGTAGAATTTTCTTTAGGTCTAAAACTGAAAAGATCTAAGAACTTTTTAATTTAAGAATCAGAATTAAGTTAATAAGCAAACCAACACATTTTTTAAAACCCCTCCTTCGCAAAAAGGGAGAACTGCGTGGGGTTTGATTCCTATTCAATAAGATACATAGGCTGCCAATGTGAAGGGCATCAACTCCAAAAAACCTTTTTATCAATATTTAATCCTTTTTATTTTAATTATTTACATTAATCTTTCATTTATGATTTTATTTTCAACTTGTTTTAGGGAATGTGTGCTTTTCCTAGTACCCATAAGGGCTAGAGGAAAGATCCCCTTTATTTCATTTGTTCTGATATTGTAATAATTAAGTAGGATTTATCTTGCCTATTTATTTATTATTGTCATTCCATCACATCATATATCTGTTCATTCATCATTATATTACTGTTCATGCATACACAAAAATTCATTTTTTTAAGAGTTATTTTGCACTTTTAGCCAAATTAAAGAAAAATCATACTTTTCTTAATTGTGTAAATACTAAAACCTGATCCCTGAGCCCTCATTGGTCACTCGTGGATTGGTGCATTTTCCATTGGGATAAATCAAATTTTAGAGTCAATCATATTGGGTTTTCTTTAATTTTCCCAAATAAAATAAATAAATTAAAGTGGCGACTCACTTTTCAACTGTCAAACTACAAAAATCAAATTTTCAAACTCACAATGAGTTCCAATCGTGAAGTTTCCCTCAAAGAGCATTTTGATCCCTCGGCGGATCGGACCGGTGCTCGGGCGAGGCCTCACAACTAGCTATAGGCCGAGGCTCTCCTATTGAAATCTTTTTAGAATCTCTTGAGTTGACTCACCATAAGCCAAAGCTCTCCCTTTATCAAAACCTTTTCAGAATCTATCGATCTGACTCGCCATAGGCTAAGGCTCTCCTATCAAAATCTTTTTAGAATCTCTTAAGCTGAATCATCATAGGCCAAGGGTCTCCCTTTATCAAAATCTTTTTAGAATATATGAAGCCAACTCGCTATAGGTCGAGGGTCTCTTATCAAAATCTTTTCAGAATTTCTTGAGTATACTCATTATAGGCCGAGGCTCTCCCTTTACCAAAATCTTGTCAGAATATCTTGAGCTAACTCACCATAGGTCGAGGCTCTCATTTCACTAAATTATCTTGTCCAAAATTCTTTTCCAGTCATAAATGTCTAGACATGGTCACCTAGACATCCATGTGGTTCTTTTTTCCATCTCTTTTATCCAAATCCATCAACTGCACTAAAAACGATCACCTAGACATCTATATCGTTCCACTTTCCACATTTTTTACCCAAATCTATCAATTCACCCAAAAATACCTAGCCACTAGCTTAGATATCCCTTTGGTCCATTTTCTCACTTCCATTCATCAACCATACTTTCCCCCCATAAATGTTTAAGAACGATTGCTTAAACATCCATGTGGTTCTTTTTACCATCTTCTTTTTTCAACCATGTCTCCTACCTAAACATGTCCAAACACCAACCTAGACATCACTTAGGTTCTTTAAAGCATCCCAAACTTTTGGGTTCACTATCATCAGAATTGCTTGACAAATAAGACAATTCTAATGAAGGGGCAACTGTGAACTCTTAATTTTACACTCTCATCATCCGACTGCAACTTGACACCTGCTAAGATTAGTATGCTATACAGAGCTAGCACGATAGTCTCTCTAGCTGATTCACAAATAAGGGGTCAAAGGGCAGTGCCCCCAGAGCAAAAAATGGACTTTTTGTCACATTAGTATGAGAATACTTAATTTTTCAAACATTGACACTTTTCCTACCTTGACCGGACCTTCTATATCAAATAGTATTTTTTTCAAAATTGATCAAATTTTCTCTTAGACCGACTGTCTAGTTGTTCTAAAATTAATTTCAAGCCTATCGACATTGAGTGATAAGATTTTTGAACTTTGTAAGTCTAAAAAATAGACCTGAGACATCTAAAAACTGACTAAAAAAGACCTAGAAAAGCAAGCTAGCTGCCACATGGCGCTGCTTCAAACTGACCCAACTTTGCATCAGTAGCGGCACAGATTAGTGTCAGAGAGATGTGGCGGCCGTGTTTCTCTGATGCGAAGCCCTCGTAGAGCTGACGAGGAGTTGTGTCAGTCGACGCGGCTTAGCGTCGGATCCTATCCCCTTGCTTAAGTCAAAATGTCCAAAATGTCCCCCAATATGATTTTTTTAGCATTTTTCAGCCCTACCCTTTATGTCTTTTCACATTTTCACTTCCTAAATCACCCTTACCTTATTTTCCTAAAAATAGTCCTTCAATTTCCTCATTTCAAACACACCTTGAGTTAGAGTTGATAGCTATCCTCTAATTCATCTCTTCTTCTCCCTCCAACCGCTCTCTAATTAATTAATTATCTCACCCTAACCAAGTTAATTAATCTCTTTAATTAACTAAAACTCTCTTTTTTAATTAAAATTAATAGCTCAATTAATTAATTAATTAATCTTTTTAATTAACTAATTAATCACTTTTCAAAATCAAATTAATCATTTTTCTTAATCCACCCTTCATCCAAATTAATTATTTGATCTTTTTAATTAATTAATTCATCTATCCTTTTCATCATACTAATTAGTTAATTAATTATTTTAATTAACTAATTAATCTCACAATCAATCTAATTACTCAGTCCCAATAAAATGGAACTTTAGTCGGGTAAAACCCTCTGCCCTTCAAAAATAAAGGTATCAACCTTTTTCTCTCACCCATAACCCAAATCAAATCAATCAATCTGATCAACCCTAAATCTCTCCACTTAACCATGGAACAAACTATGTGGGTTTTGATCCCCATTCAATGGGGTACGTAGGCACATTTAGATTCTAAATCCAAACCTCAAATCTAAATCCCAATCAATCTCATTTCCCCTCTTTAATTAAATTTGTGGATGTTTCATTTTAATTTTCTCATTGCACTATACCATCCTCATGCATTAATCATGATATTATAATTGTCATATAATATTTATCATCCATGAAATTAAATTTTAGGTCAAATTAAACTAATTAATCTCCCAATCAATCCAATCACTCGATCCTGATAAAATGGAACTTTAGTCGGGTAAAACCCTCTGCCCTACAAAAATAAAGGTATCAACCTTTTTCTTTTACCCACAAGTCCAAATCAAATCAATCAATCTAATTAACCCCTAAATCTCTTCACTTAATCATGGAACGAACTACATGGGTTTTGATCCCCATTGAATGGGGTACATAGGCACGTTTGGATTCTAAATCCAAACCTCAAATCTAAATTCCAATCAATCTTCTTTTCCCTCTTTAATTAAATTTGTGGATGTTTCATTTTAATTTTCTCATTACACTCATACCATGCTAATGCATTAATCATGATATTATAATTGTTATATAATATTTGTTATCCGTGAAATTAATTTTTAGGTCAAATTAAACTTAAGAACCAAATTGAAATTATTTAAAACCAAAAACCTAGTCCCCGAACTCAACTTGGTTTGAGGCTAATGATTTTATCCTTATGTAAATTAATGTAAATTAATTGAAAATTAATGAATTGGAGTCAATTGGGCTTTTCCTTAATTTTCCCATTTAAAATTAAATTAGGGTGGTGATTTCCAAAAATCATTTTCAAAATCAACCAAATCCAAACCCGAGGGTTCCATCATAAGTCTAAACCTAAATGAGCATCCCAAATCCCTCTAGCGGATCGGGCCTGTGCTCGGGCAAGGCCTCACACTTATGAGCATAAAGATATTGGGTCTAAAGTTTAATGTACTTGGGGTTTGTATAAGCTATGATCAAGGATTATTGGAATAGTTGAGCAAAGAGCTCATCATCTACTCTGAAGGGTCTCATGGCACCACATACATGGGTTAGTTTTGAGACATATGGTGCCATTAAATTTATCCATGACTAGGATCTTGAATTTTTATGGAATCTATACATTTAGGAAGAGACCAAGGAGTTGACATCTATCAAGTCCTCATGCTTCTTAATGTTCTTGATTGTCTATTCCATGGCCTCGAATTTCTCCATCTTAGCTTCATGAAAGCTAGAGAAATCCCCACTTTGAAAAGGATTCACAGTAGGGAAGGGGGTAGTGGCATTCAAGTCCAAAGCAGGGGAGGTAGGAGTTGCAGGTGTTTTCCTCTTATTAGTAAGATCAATAATGGAAGGAGTGAAAAAAGGAGCATAGCTTGTATCGATTTAGGTAAAAGTAGGTACAATATAAGTAGAAAGAAGAGTGGTGGTGGCATTAGCCATTTCCTTGACCTTGTTGATGATGAACTAGCATTGGGAATTGAGGTTATTGGTAAAGGTCATAGACTAGGCATTGAGAGAAAGAGTCAACTTAAGTTTTGCAAGCAATGGTGAGTGCGATTTGGAAAGTCTCCTCTTACTTCTTAAGGAGGTTGGTGAAAAAAGGCACTCATAGCATCTTGGTCGAAAGGGTCGACTATTGATACCTTTGAAATAAAAAAAAAAAAAGAAAAGGTAAGAATTTGCACTTTGAAAGGAAAAAGGGTGTATAGATGTAATGGTGTATCGGAAAAAGGATTCCTTTTTATTAGGTTGGTCATTAGGTTGGGAAAATGTGTGATTGTGTGCTTAGAGTGACAAACCATCGGTTTTGGGGTACTTAGGCTTTTATTGTCGAGTTTTTTTTGTCATATATGCATGATAATGTCATGATATATATGTCATAATCCAATTTCTAAGCTGTGACTATCCTAGAGTTCACAGAGACATAAAGTCACCTAAACCCATAGAATACCATTAATCTTATTATCATCCTACAAATCTTATCTAACCATTTCTCCCAAGATCATAACCATGTTGTTTACCACTAATTCCTAATAATTATTTTAACTATAACATAAACATAATTGTAATATCATTCTTAATTATATTCAAACATTCTTTATACATTCTTAACTAGTATCATAAATATATACATATCTAATATAAGTTATCATCTACCCATATTGTTTTTATACAAAACATATAATTAACACCATGTCTTCAATCACCCTGGAGCTCTAAGCCATATGTCTTCAAAATGGCATGAGTTACATCTTCACAATATTTATAACAAGTCCTAAGTGGGGGTGCATGACTCGGGATTACCTTGCTAATAATACATCTTCACCTGAAAAATTTTAACATCTACAAGATGAGTTGAGCTCAGTGAGTACCAAGTAATATAATGTAACATACAAGCAGTGTAAGATATTATCAATTGAATTAATTCAGGAAGGCAGTAGAGTGAGGTAAATTTCAACTTGGTCATGTGGAGCTTTAAGATGCATTTTAGCATATACAAGAATGTCTCAGAAGCGGAAAGCTTCCTATACATATAGTGGAAAAGTGGCGGCCTTAGCCTTGCTCACTTATATATATTACATTATGCGAGACTGATCAAGTCTCACGATTAAATGTTCTCCCCTAACAGAGGTTGGGTACTCTCGCCCTACCCATTAGCTTATACCAAGTGCACATGGTTCAATGTGTTACCCCACATCAAAAGGGGTTTCTGCTTGTTATGAGTATTCATAAAGGACACGCCTAAATTAGTATCAAACATTCAATAATAGTAATTGGTATTTCAAACATTAAGCATGAGATGGTATCAATACAAGAGACTATTTATCTTCATTTTATCATAAATGAAGAATGTGAAATTCAAAGATTCACATTCCATAGGCATTACATTTTCAATGTCTCTTTTGGGCATGTATTAATAGTAACATTTTAATCAATAGTTACAAGGAATATGGTGGCATTACACTACATTATTGAGTACTCACCTTGACGCCTTTGCTCCTAGTGACTATTTGTTCTTAAGTAGTTCAAAGTCCTTTATGAACTTGAACAATTCCTTTGCCCTTTCCTTGTGGTTCTACACATCACATTTCAATCATGTAGCAATTAGTAACTAATGATATTACTAACTACATCATTTACTTGCTCATTGTTCTAACTTATAATAGAAACATTCTAATTGTATCATATACATATTTATTCTTATTCCTAATCAATTCCAAGCTAGATTTCCTATTAAAGTTTTGGATTTCAAGTCTAAGTCCCAAAATCTCCCCATTGTTCCATAAACCCTAACTTGTCTCATCTATACCAAATTTGGGGAAAACTCTCAATTCATTATCAAACCTCTAAATTAATTGTAAGAATGTGAAATTAAGCTAATACATAACATATATATTCACTCAATCATCATAATATCATGTTAAAATACCAAATCGTTCTTTTAGCCATGTTCATGTCTCAAAGCTTCTCCAAGTTCAAATCATGTTTCCAAAGTTTAATTCAACCCTTCTAAATTAATTTTCTTCATTTAAGATCAACCAAAACACACCTTAGACATAATCCCCCTAGGTCGGCCAAACCCCTCATGCATGATGCCAAAGAAAATTACTTCTAAGTAACTTAACTATCACAATCAATCTTAAAGCACAACAAGAAGAGTTAAACATAGTTTCTCACATTGATTAGCTTAGCTTGTTAAACTCTTGTTGTGAATGGGATAGAGAGGATTTCTTCTTTTGGGTGTGGGATTTTTAGTGTAGAGAAAGTTAAATGAAATTTCTCTACACAATTTTGCTTATATATGCTATGGATTGGATTGGGAGGATTTATCAAGCTACATCTATTGGTTAGGAGTTAATCCTAATGGATAGTTGAGATGGTGTCAAGATGGAGGGCTAAGATTCTCTTTACAATAGTAAGGGTTATCATGAGATGTTAGGTGTTCCAATTGCACCTTGACTCATGTAAAGGAAGAGCAAGAGTTCCATTTGGTTTAAACTTGACTTGGTCAATTTTGGTGACTAAGAAGCAAAATACCAAAAAATCATTCTCTACACACAATTTGTCTATTGTTTTAACCCACCATTTCTCTACCCCATTTTGAATGCTATCAAATTTTAGGCCTAATGGGCCAGCCTCCCTATGCAAATTTTTGGGCCCTTAATACATCAAGGCCCAATAACAAATCCATAGGCCCATTACAACTTGGAAGTTTTCCCCTTTCAATTCCTTTCCTCATTTTTCATTATAACTTCCCAATTTACCTTTTCTAACTTCCCTACTCATACCCCTAACTATCATATGGGCTCTATCTAAGTCATTAGAACAAGGTTAATCATCATGAAATCATATGCTAAGCAAGCATCATACATTGTATCATAAGGTTACTACTTATTCCCTTAACAATCCCATATTATTTTATCATGCTAAAACCTAGTCCTTTAGTATCATTTATGATCAGGAAGTTACAGAACATTTAGATATTACAATATATACCAGAAAAGGTTTCATAGGCATATGCACAAAGGTCTTAATTATTAAGATACATGGAACTCAAGGTCAATGCTAGGGTGACTATATGCATAATGGTGAAGGGTGGTTTGGTTTAGGGTCTCTGTCCTACTAGAGAATCGATATACTTAACCACATGTGAGTCAAAGAGTCTCACATGAGTCCAATAGTACAAATTGCTTGCTACACCACTGTGAACCATCAAAATTGCACCTCCAGTTGACTGTCTTTTAGTTACGAACCCACAGAATCAAATCAGGCTCAAATCAAAACTGAAATGGACCATAAATGGCTGAAAAAGTAGGAACATGTTAAACCAGCTGATCTACGGCGCGCCAGGCATGTTGCCTCTCTGGGTGGCACATCGGACATGCAGCCAATGGGGTAGCACAAAATCCACACCGGCGGTATGGGCATGCCGTCCAAACGTCTGGCAAGTCACCAGTGCCGCCCATGCTACTGGGATGTTGCTTGTGCCCTTGCCAGTACTACTGGCACCCTCCTCAGCATCTTTATAAATAGAGCCTCCTTCAAGCTCATTTGAAACAGATTCCAAGGCAAAAACTCTCTTATATTGCTATACTTGTTATGCTTAAGTTCTGTTTAAAATTTGATACAAAAAGCTATTGTTTCAATTTCTTTTCAATTTACATTCATTACGCTATTTTGCTAATCTTTTGCTGTTAAGATTCAAATTTAGGGTTTCGAATCCAAGGTGGAGTTAAGATCTGGAGCTAAACTCATTCCGTTCATTCGAAAGACAAGGAAAGCAAAGGTATAATCTTCTTTCCATTTTCAAGATTCTAAAATTATATCAAGAATTCTCTTTAAGTCTAAACAGAAAAGATCTAAAATTTTTTAATTTAAAGATCAAAATTAAATTAATAAATAAATTAACACTTTTCCAAAACCCCTCCTTTGCAAGAAGGAAAAACTGAGTGGGGTTTGATTCCTATTCAATAGGATATGCAGGCTTCCATTCTGAAAGGCATCAACTCCAAAATCATTTTTAATAATATTTTCCCATTTATATTTGTTATTTATCTCCAATTTTGTGCTTTTCATTTCTTTAATATAGCTGAGGAATGTGTACTTTCCCTAGTACCCGTAAGGGCTAGAGGAAAGACCCTTTTTATTTCAATCGTTTTGGCCTTGTAATAATTAAGCATGATTTATTTTGCTTATTTATCTATAATTGTCATTCCATCTTATCATATATATCTTTTCATGCATCATTATATTCCTATTCATGCATACATGAAAATTTCTTTTTCAAGAGTTATTTTGCAAATTTTAGCCAAACTAAAGAAAATTATATTTTCTCAATTGTGTAATTACCAAAACCTAATCCTTGAGCCCTCTTAGGTCACTCATGGATTAGTGCTTTTCCATTGGGATAAAAAGAAAATATTTTTAAATTCAATCAATTTGGGTTTTCTTTAATTGTCCCCATTAAAATAAATAAATTGAAGTGGTGACTCACTTTCACAACTTCAAAATCACAAAAATCAATTTTCTGAATTCATAGTGAGTTCTAATCATGGAGTTTCTCTCAAAGAGCATTTTGATTCCTTAGTGGATTGGACCGGTACTCGGGTGAGGCCTCATAGTTAGCGGCTCGATTGGGGAATTAAAATCTTTTTCAAATAAAAGATAAAGTGGATTACTTTTGGTAAAATACCGAGTTTGGCTTTAAACGCAAAATAACTCTATTATGCATCACTACATTAGACTCCTGGTCCACAAAAAGCCTAGCTTCTAGGAAAACAAAGGATAGAAAGTAACATCGAGTGGGCAACCTTTTTTAGGTCTACTTGCGAATAGTGAAATCATCCAGCCCATGATGTATCCTCTAATCCTTTTAGGGGTGTAATGAGTATGCATGTACCATTTAACCCACGCGAGGCTCCTTGTCTCACATATGGTTAGGTATATTGCATCTCTAGTGTGATGGGTTCCCTTTAAACCACCTTAACCCTTTCATGTAATGGCTTATAAAACCTTTCCTTAAGGCTATATGTACCCTAAATACTTAATTATTGGTATGCTATTATCCTGAAACTTTTTTTTCATTCATATATGCATGCATGCATAAACCCTACAAATTTGGAGAGTTTAAATCTCTCTCAAACACTGCTAGTCCCAATCACAAACCCATGTCAACTTATGGGACCTTTGGTCCCAATCAAAAACTGATGTGATTAGGATTCCATGATCTTTATTCCATACCTAATCTAAAAATTGACCCAGCTTTGTCTTTCTATTCAAAGGTTGATAAGATGTCTGTTGCTAGATATGAAATCACTACTACCAGAGCTAATGAAATCTTTGACAAGCTTCTTACTAAGCTCTCTGAACACTAAGATACTATGATGAATAGGCAAGAAGCCCTTTTTCAAGATATGCTCAAGGCCCAAAGGAGGGCTATCATGGAAGATGTTTGTACCATGTTGGAACAGACCTCCCTGGCCCAAAACTCAAATGACCCAAAACTACTCAAAGCTGACCCAAAACCTGCCTTTTATCCTATATATGGATCCACTTCTAGAGCTAACTCTAGAGACAAAGAACCTACAAATATTGACATTATTTCACCATTACCCATCCTGTCACCTGAATTCCTAAAAAATAACTCACTTTTTCAACCCATGACCATACAACCATCAAATTTCACCTCCACTTTTACTTCTTGACCTGCTGATCCTTTCCAAAGGAAAGAAGTCAATCTTGAAATCAAAGCATGCATGGAAAAAATGGAGCACATGGAGAAAATGTTGATGGGTCTGAAAATGAAAAAGGATTTGGTTGATACGGAGTCTTTAAGTTTGTTTCCTAATGAAAGAGTTCCTCCCAAGTTCAGGATGCCTGAGTTTGACAAGTTTGATGGAACTACCTGCGCCAAGACCCATCTCAAGGTATATGTGAGGGCCATGATCCTTTAGGAGTGGATAATGAACTCTTAGCCTAATTATTTCAATATTCGCTGACCAGTACTGCTGTGAAGTGGTTTGTAGATTTGGATATTTCCTATAAACGGACCTGGGATGATATCTGCAATATTTTTTTCAAACAGTATCACTACAAGATTGAGGTCGATGTAACAAAAAGAGACCTTGGGACCACCAAACAATATGCAAAGGAATCCTTCTCTTCATTCCTTACGAGGTGGAGGAAAAAGGCTTCTCAGATGGTGAATCAGCCTCCTGAAAATGAACAAATTGACATAATTGTCAAGAATCTTCTACCAATTTACCAAGAAAGGCTACAGACTCAATACTTACCTTCCTTCAAAGCCCTTATTGCTACTGCTTCAAAAATTAAAGACCTAATTCAGAATGGTCAAATAAAAGAAGAGTCTGCGTCAGGGTCAAGATATAAAAAGCCAACACATCAAGGTAATGTGACTTCCTCAATGAATCAGAAGAGGGGAAATTAATGCTCTGACAATTAAAAGGCCTCTCAAGATTGAAAAGAGAAAGTTTTCTGATCTAGGAGGTGTACCTATGATTGTTATTCTTAAGAAGCTGCTTAAGGAAAACATGGTGAAACTCCTTGAACCTAGACCGGTCCCCAATCCATTGCCAAAAAATCACAATGCAAATGAAAGGTGTGACTACCACCAAGGACCTGGGCACAAAACAGATGTGTGCAAGGCCCTTAGGCATAAAATTTAGGACCTTATTGATTCTAATGACCTTATACCACCAAAAGTCTGACCCAATATCAACATAAACCCTTTGCCCAACCACACAGTCAATACTATAAATAATAATCATGAGGGAGTTCACCCTGTCTCCTTGATCGAGTCAAATCCCAATTATTGCTGTGTCCTGGACATCACCAACCTAGTTGAGGAAATTGATGCCATCATTAGAAGTCGTAGAATCATCCAAAACCCAAGCCTACCAAATCCAAACACTCAACTTATCCAACCCATTCCTACACTCATTAACAAATTGAAAGGGATTCTTAAACCAGATAAAGATCCCATTCTCAAGAAACTCAAGAAAATACAAGCAAATATATCAATTTAGAGTTTGATCCAGTCCTCATATCCTCACTGCCAAGCTCTTTACAAGGCATTGAATCAGTGCTAAGCTCCCATTGATATCACACCTAAAAGCCTTGTTGCCTCTATTACCAGTGCTGCTAAAGGGGTGTCCATCACTTTTGGGGAGAATGACATTCCAAAAGGAGACTTTAGCCACAATAATTCCCTTTACATTATGGTTATCACTCGAGGAAAGACTGTGCCAATGGTTCTAATTGATAATGGTTTAGCCTTGAATGTATGCCCTTTAAAGGTAGCAAGCTGCTTAGGGCTGGAAGTTACTGATTTTACCCCTTCAGATAAGATAGTAAGGGTGTATGACAACATTGAGAGAGAAGTCCATAGGGTGGCTATCCTAGATGTGACCATCGGGCTGACATCTTTCACTATCCCTTTTCAAGTGATTGATGTACTTTCATGCTTCAACCTATTACTTGGAAGGCCTTGGATCCACCAAGCAAAGGCTATCCCTTCCTCCTTACACCAGAAGGTCAAATTTCCTTTCAAAAATGGGGTCGTGATAGTCAAAGGGGACATGTACGAAAAACCAGACATCCTAAACTCTATTCCCATTCTTGATATCCAGCCTGAGTTATCCACTTATCCACTCTTTGGCTTCTCCTTCATACAATACATTGAGGGCGAAGAGGGTAAAGAATTTGTTCCATTTGATTTTGACCCATTTGGAAATATTGCTATTGCTAACATGCTCCAAAAAATTAACTACTTTCCTAGTTTAAGTTTGGGAAGAAGCCAACAGGGCTTGAAGTCTTTTTTGGACTATTAGGTCGCAATGCCACCATTTGGGCTAGGGTATGAGCCCACTAATGAAGATCTTATGGAAATGGAAAACTGGGCTAAAGACAGAATAGCTGCCCTTAAAAGAGGTGAGGTTTATGACTGGCCCATGCACCCTTACTTCAAAACTCTAAATGGCTATTTTATAAAGGAATGTGACACAGTTCCTTACTGTAACTTTCTTGAGCCTTGGGTCTGCCCCATTACTGGAAAACTAATCCCCGAGTTTGAAATCTTTTATGATGTCAAGCTTAAGTTAGAAGACTGTAAACCAATCTACATGCTTAGTCAAGATTGGGAAGAGAACATGGAGGCTAGTCTTTTTGATGAAGTGTTCATGCTCACTATTGAGGAGGAGAAAACTGACCCTTCCACCTTAAACCAATCCACCGAGATCGAGCTGCAAAATTAGTCCTTTGAGGAGAGCCCCTTTTATCCTTCTAAACCATAATACATATCAGAGTCCCAATCCGAATCAGGGTCCTAATCTGAACTAGACTCGTCTTTTGAATCTAAGTTTGTCTCTTCTATTTCTTCTATTGATAATGGTGTAACTAACTTTAAGGGTTTAACTTTTCAATTTAATGTAAAATGGGACATATCCCTATTTAAATTCAATAAAAAATCTACCCTTTCCTCTTACGACCCTGTGTCTCCATTTTTCTTTGATGTTCCAACTTTTAAATCTGACTTAAATGAGACATCAAGTAAAAATGAAATAAATGAAATAAAGGATGATACAATTAAAGAGCCAATTAATGTTGGCACTCATGATATGCCAAAAACTACATTCATTGCATCTGCATGCATAAACAAGGATCATATTGAGAAGATGATCAGAGAATTTCAAGACTGTTTCGCATAGCACTCAAAAGAGATGACAGGGTTGGATCCAAGTATAGCAGTTCATAAAATTTTAGTTTACCCAAGTGCTAAGCTTGTTAAGTAGAAATTGCAAAGACTCAAGATGGAATGGTCCATACTAATTAAAGAGGAAATTACTAAGCTATTGGACCATAATTTCATTAAGCCTATTAACTATCCATCCTAGCTTGCTAACATTATGCCAATTCCTAAGAAAGATGGTAAAGTCAAAATGTGTGTGGATTACAGGGATTTGAATAAAGCTTGTCCCAAGGATGATTTTCCCTTACCTCACATTGATCTTTTAGTAGACTGCATGGCAGGTTCTAAAATGGTTTCCTTAACTAACCTGGCTATTGGGTACAATTAGATCATGGTTTATCCTCTTGACAAAGAGAAGACAACCTTTATTACTAAATGGGGCACCTATTGTTACCAAGTTATGCCATTTGGGCTTAAAAATGCTGGGGCAACATATCAAAGGATGGCAACTCTATTTTCCATGACATGATGCATAAAGAGATTGAACTTTATATGGATGACATGGTAATAAAAGGCACAACTGCTGAAAAACATTCAAAGGCACTAAAGCGATTCTTCCTTAGACTTTGCCAGTACAATCTCAAGCTCGATCCTGCCAAATGTGTCTTTGGAGCCTCATTTGGAGTATTCCTATGCCACATGGTCAGCAAGAAGGGTATAAAAGTGGACCATGCTAAATCAAAGGCAATTCTAGAAATGCCACCTCCGAAAATAGAATAAGAGATCAGAGGTTTTCTTGGACAACTACAATACATTAGTCGATTCATTAATTAATTAGCTGATGTATGTGGGCCCATCTTCAAGTTACTCAGAAAAGGGACCTCCAAGCATTGGAATGATGACTGCCAGAAAGCTTTTGACTAGATCAAGCAATACTTACTAAACCCCTTAGTACTACAGCCACCAAGGCTTGGAAAGCCTTTATTACTTTACCTATCAATAACTGATGAAGCAATGGGGGCAATGCTCGCTCAGAATGCTCCTAATTCTAGCAGGGAAAATGCCATCTATTACTTGAGCAAAAGGATGCTATCTCATGAGCTCAAGTATAGTTTTATAGAAAAGCTATGCCTTGCTTTGGTATGGGTCTACCACAAGCTGCAACATTACCTCTGTCCTTTTACAACTCATGTTCTTACTGACAAGAGCCCTTTGAAATTCCTTATGGAGAAGCAGGTTCTTGATAGTAAGATGGCAAGATGAATGGTTGTATTAGTTGCATATGATCTAAAATATGTATAATGGAAGGCAGTTAAGGGTAGCATAATGGCTTATCAGTTAGCTGTAGCTCTAGTAGATGATCAATGGGTTGAGCCTAAATTTCCTGATGAGGATATCCTGATGATTGACAATGAAGTTTGGAAGCTCTACTTTGATGGGGCATCTAACAACAAAGGTATGGTGCAGGTATTGTGTTCATTACACTAAGTGGGGAAAACTTACCCATAGCCATCAGACTAAACTTCAAGGTAACAAACTATGAAGCAGAGTGTGAAGTATGCATTTGTAGTCTTAAAGCAGCAATAAGGCTCAAAATCAAATGCCTTAAGATTTATGGGGATTCAAATCTAATAGTTTCCTAAGCCTTGGGAAAGTGGAAGATCAGAGAAAAGAGTTTGGTTCCTGATCATAAACACTTAGATGAACTGGTAGCCAATTTTTATGAACTATCTTTCCATTATCTTCCAAGGATGAAGAACAGATTTGCATATGCTTGGGCAACACTTGCCTCAAAGCTTGATATAAGAGACCGCTTCATAATCAAACCTATTACAATTGAAGTTAAGCATGAGCCAGATTGCATAACTCGTTGCTTAAATATTCAAGTGGTTGATAGCAAACCATGGTTTTGGGATATCTTCAGTTACGTCAGGAATGGACTCTATCCTAAAGGGGCCTATAAAACATAAAAGAGGACTTTAAGATAGTTGTCCAAGGGTTTCATTCCAAATGGGGAAGTACTCTACAAATGGGTTTAGGATAACATCCATCTGAGATGTGTCACTGAAATAGAAGCCCAACAGATCATGGAACAAATGCATAGTGGCAACGAAGGCCCACATATGAATGGAATTACTTTAGCCCATAAGATCATGAATCAGGGTTACTTTTGGCTTACTATGAACCAAGATTGCAAAAGATATGTATAGAAGTGCCATAAGTGTTAAATCTACGCCAAACTCCAGAAGAAACCTCCTATACCTCTATCTCCTATCAATGTGCCTTGGCTATTTGCAACATGGGACCTGGACATCGTAGGGAAGATAAACCTGAAGTCTTCCAGCAAGCATGAATTCATCTTGGTATCTATTGATTATTTCTCCAAGTGGGTTAAGCTGCACCTTACCAAATATTGGATTCCAAATGAGTAGCCTAGTTTATCCATACCAACATCCTTTATAGGTATGGAGTTCCTTTTGAGATCATCATTGATAATGGATCTCACTTCCAAAAGGAGGTCACTCAGCTATTAAAAAAGGAGAAAATCCAACACCACAAATCTTTTCCATACAGACCTCAAACAAATGGCATAGTCGAAGCTGCAAATAAGACTCTCAAGAATATACTGCAAAAGATAGCTGACAACCATAAGGATTGGCACCTATATTTACCATATGCCTTATGGGGATATAAAACAACAGTGTCTACTCCAACCGGCGCTACACCTTACTCTTTGGTGCATGGGACGGAAGTCATCCTGCCAATTAAGGTAGAAGTCAAATAAACTCGCATTATGAGGGAGAGTCGGTTGGATGAAGTGAAATGGGTGAAAGGCTACCATGACTAACTTCTTGCCATTGATGAAAAGAGAATGGATGCCTTATATCAGATGCAAGGCTATCAACAGAAACTGGTTAGGCACTTCGATAAGAAAGTCAGGGATAGAGGATTGCAAGAAGGTCACTTTGTCTTGAAAGAAATAAATGTGCCTGTTCATGATCCAAAGGGAAAATTCAGACCTAATTGGAGTGGTCTGTTTATGATCAAGAAGATCTTATTTGGTGGGGCAGCAATCTTAATGGACTTAGATGGCATAGAATTTACTATCCCATGCAATCTGGATCAACTCAAGAGATACTTTGCATAAGCATCCTTGTAATTCATGCATAGCATTTGCAATCCTTGTGAAATCATGCACAACATTCACATTTTTCCTCAAAACCAGAACTACGTGGACTTGATTCTCCATAAAGGGGAAAAAGAATAAAAAATCATATATCATTATAAGGGGATACATAGGCAGCCCTTGTAGGTTCAGTCCAATTCATCAATAAAAAAATTCATTTCACATTCATTTGGCTCTTAGTTGTGTCATAAAAAATAATAGAAAAATAATAAGCTCGTTAGGTTGAAAACCCAAAAGGGTGGCTTAGGCAAAAATTAGAGCAATAAAAGAGATAACAAGAAAAATGATGTCTTATTTGTGTTATTTAATTTTTTGGAACATTAAAAGAAAATAAAGACATAATCAAATCAGTGTGCTAAGCTAAATAAAAAAATAAAAAAAAAACCCAAAAATCATGATTCTTGCTCTATCTCCTCAAGTAAAGTAGCCCTCCTAGCCTTCTCTGATTTCCACGAGTTGGCTATCCACTAGTCAATATACTGCAAGGATTTACCGCCTTGATGAGCAGGATGAACAACATGAAAACCTCTTGCCCATCCATTCCTAGCAGCTTGAGCAACAGTCTCAGAAATCAGAACGGATTCAAACAAAGCACCATCTGGGGGCACACCCTATCTATGTCCCATTTGGCGTATAACCCTAGTAGCCTGGTAAAATGTCACCATCCTCAGCCCCAGCAAATAGACCATCCTGTAGCCAAAGCTCATGGTCATAAAACTGTTGATCTTGTACCATTTACACCTCCATAGCAGGTCATCAGAATCTAGCTCCATCAGCCATCTGATCCATTCTTTCACTGAGTTCCATTTGATCATAATAATCTGGGTCCTATACCAAAAAGCACAATAATCCACCTTTGTAAGAGGTCTCACTATCTGGAGATGGTCTCTCAGCCAAATCTAAAAAAGTACAAAAGATAAGCATAAGAAAACATGGAAAGTAGTCGAAATAAAATTCAGAAGCTAGAGTTCAACCGAAAGAATCATAAGGTTGATTGTCTATGGCCCATCATAAGTTTAAGACCTGTCCAAACTCATAATGGTCTCAGCCAACACTATAGCAACAATAGATCTCCCATCCTCCATTTACAGAATCAACTCAGTGACTCTAGCATCCCCTCAGCTAGTAGAGCTCACAAAAATATATCCTGCAGTTAGACAGAAGGATAAAGCCTGCATCCTCAAATGAAACCACCCATCATCCTTAAAGTCCTTAGGATCATGAAATTTTGCAATCACAGTAGTTAGATTTATCAAATCATCTACTACCATGGGACTAGCAGTTTTCGTACTCAAGTCAAAAAGTCCCCTGAAAGAGTTAAGATATCCTACTTTCTCAACAGGAGTAGCCAACATAGCCTCTGGATCAGATTTGAGCAATACAGAAAACTCTTCGAATGTAGGACACATCTCCTTCATAGATGCCCCAAATCTAAAGACATAGGCAGCTGAATCCCAAAAGTGCATGCATGCGCATAGAAACTCTCAGTCAATTTTTATACCCCTTAGGGTAAGCATAGCACTTATCCCATACTTTTCTACGTTAATTCTCTCTACTTTTGTAAGGTTCTTACACCATAAGAACATTGCATGGCTGAAATAGGTCTCCCTCGTGAGGAATAAAAAATAAAAAAATATAAAAAAAAGATAGAAAATTGATGGAAACCAAAAATATGGTTGAAAAATGATTTTTGGAGGCTCAAAAATCGATTGTACGGACTAAAAAAGGACAAAAACTGCTTAAATAGGTGAAAACCTGACTGCCAAAATCGTCATCGGCGACACGCCGATCATACCGCTATGGCTGACGGCACTGCGAACATGCCGCCCTGAACGGCAGCATGCAAACTGTGCCGCCCAGAGTGGTGGCACATCGGTCATGCTGCCCCTGCCACTCTTGCCTCCTTGTGCCATTTGTCCTTCAGTAGATTTTTACCATAATTTCTCAAAATTTCATACCTAAAATAATTCATCTTTTATGTCAAAATTGGTGTAGAAAAAAGGTAAAATGAGAGAAAAACATAAGGAATAACACGATGGAAACCCTATTCAGTCGAAGGTCTGCATCCATACCATTTCATCCAAAATATCCATAAGTCATATATATTATACATACATCCAAGATGTTGCATAACCATAAAGAGTGCATATATCCAAAATATCATGCATACATCCAAAATACTACATAAGGAGTGCATCATCCTCAGTATATGTATACATGAAAAAGCAAAAGCTAATGAAATAGGTCGCTAACGACCATGCTTGGGTCTACGGCATCCTTGCCTCAGCTTCTTCTCCGCATGATCTTCCACCATCATATCCATATCATACAAAAGGGAGCTCATGGCAAATGCATACTAACCTAAGAGATCATAATAATAGCGGAGGAACTCCATAGGAACCTGAAAAAGAAAGAAAAAATGTATAAGGATCATTACAACATAGATAAAGGTTAAAACGCCAACTATGCAAAATTGTACCTCTGTAATGTTCTCAGGAATAGTGGGGAAAAAGGTTGGTCAATCGTCAGGAAGATCATCATACCGTGATCGACCGTCATAAGAAACATAATCAAGGTAAGCTGGTAAATAGATAACACCAGCAAGCAAGGGAATCGGATCAGTCAGACCTCCCACTGAAGCGTCTAGAGATGGGGCCAGAGCTGAGCCACTAGCTGCTAAAGGACCAATCCTAGAAGGACCGGCTATAAAACTTAAAGGACCAGCCATAACACTTAAAGGTCCAACCCTAAGACCCATGCTGCCAACTGGGATAGTACTACTGACTTATGGAGAGATGAAACTCCTAACTCTAGAAAGGGGCCCTTGGGAAGTCCCCGAGCTAGATCCTTGATGTGTCGGCCTCCGTAATCCATCGAGTGGAGGTGAGCCCTGCATCAAGGATGTCTTGCAGAACTCATCATAGTCCATGTTAGGCAATAGATAAACTAGACAAGAAACCCCTTTAGCCCAAGCATCCTCTCCCAGGATAGCTAGGCCATACCTCATGTCTACCAGAGGGGCCTGTGGCACAACTCTCTCTCCTGTAATCTGTGCCCTCACTCTCTCTCCTAAGTAAAACATTTTCAAAGACTCATAATGAAGTATGAGTTGACAAAGGATAAGTCCATGCTAGGCCTGATACGGTCAGGAATCCACTATGGGAATCTGTTAAATGGCATCTATCTCACCTGCAAACAGATTGCAATATAAGCAGTAGAAGGTAAACAGTAAGATCCAAGTCAAAATCAATAAAGGAATACCTAGTCTATGGTCAAAGTAGCAAAGATCTTTCTGCAATTCTCAAATGATAGTGCCATGAAGGAATTTCTATTGGACATTCTCCAAATACGTCCGTAAGGAGGGTCAATAGCAGCAGACTCTCTTAGTGGTGGAGTTAGCATCGAAAAGTGCTCATAAGCCCAGTACTGTAAGAAATAAATTTTATCAGTCACCAGACAGAGATTGGAAAACCAGATAAAAGAGTATAATACTCACCTCGAGCATAATAAAGGTACCACCATGGCCACTAAGTGTCCCACGAAAAATGCTACACAGCTCCTAGTACATAGCACAAAGGGCAGCACCTCCCCAGTCAAACTCGCTAATCTCATCCAGGTTCTCTAACGATTGTAGGACATTCAAATTAATGCTATCCTTATTGTTATGCAAAAAGTACAGCTCAAGATAATCAAAGCACCTAGTCTGCGACCCTGATCAACATCATACTGACCTAGAGTTTGACCCATGGTCATCAAAGCCTGATGAAGCCAGGAATGTGGGACATTAAGGTTCCCACAAGATGGGTCAATCCCAATCAGAGAAGTCATCTCTATAGAAAAGCGCTCAATCCACAAAGAATAAAACTCGAGAGGACGAGATCTGAAATGCATACCAGTAAGCATGCTCCACTCAAGGGGAGTGACTGTGATCTCACCACAGGAAAGGTGGAATGTATTTGTAGTATCCCACCAATGCTCCGCTAATGCCCTGACCACGATGGTATTGACCGACTGCTTGATGTCTAGCTCCAACCACCCGAGTAAGCCAGATGGCTCGAGGCACAGACAGATAGCCTTCTGATTATCCAAATAGAGGCGAACCAAGTCCATGACACTACAGCCTCCTCTAGGCCTCAACTGTACCCTATGAAATTTTTACAAATAAAAAAAAGATAATAATAAAAAATAATAATAATTATCAGAATTTTTACTAACTATGCAAGAATAAAAACATACCTAAAGAGATCCAATGTAGCTGACATGGCGATCTGACTCCTTCAGTAATATCTCCGAGTCTTGAGCGCCAACTGCTGGCTACTTGAAAGCTTTTATGGAGATAGTTGAGAGAGAGTGGAAAAGAAAGAAATTTGGAGAGAAAGAAATGAAAGCTAGAGAGAGAGAGAAAAGTGAAAATGAAAGTTATGAGAAATGTGAAGGAAGGAGGGAATGTATAGGTGAAGAGGTGGGCCCCCTTCATAATGACACCTTTTTAACTTTTTTGATTTGCAGGTCTAGTTCATGTGGTTTCACTATAATAGGCTCATTTTAACTCGGCATCCAATTCTATCTATAGTAGTGAATCTACATGATTTTTATCCATCTCTCGAAATAGATGGGTGTTGATTAGAGTTCAGAATCTCCTAAATTGCAGAAAGATCAAAAATTCAAAAATAGCTTAGAAATTGGAAAATAGACCAAACAGGGTCAAAAAAGCCAAAAATCAGACATGGAGCTTTTATACAACTCCCAATACGAAAAGGGACATTCAAGATGCTCAGAATGATGTCCTAGGCCTTCTAGTTCACACTTATCATATTCAACCTCTATCTAGCCAAATCAGATAAGGAGGCAGCTGTGAACCCTCAAAATTACACCTCCAATCAACCGTCTTTCAGTTATAAACCTGCAGAATCAAACTAGGCTAAAATCAAAACTGAAATAGACTAAAAACGGTCAAAAAAGTAGGAAACAGGTCGAACCGGCTGATCTACAGTGCGCCAGGCATGCCGCCCAGAGGGGCGGCATGCCAAACGTGCCGCCGATAAGGCAGCATAAAATCATGCTGGTGGAATGGGCGGCACACCCATTATGCTGCTTAGACATCCGGCGAGTCACCGATGCCGCCTATGCCACCAAGACGTTGCCTATACCACCGCCAGTACTGCCGACACCCTCCTCAGCAGCTCTATAAATAGAGACTCCTTCATGCTCATTTGACACATATTCTAAGGCAAAAACTCTCTTATATTGCTATACTTGTTATGCTTAAGTTCTATTTGAAATTTGACACAAAAAGCTATTGTTTTAATTTCTTTTCAATTTACATTCATATGGTATTTTGCTAATCTTTTGCTGTTAAGATTCAAGAGCTAAGCTCATTCCGTTCATCCGAAAGACAAGGGAAGCAAAGGTATAATCTTCTTTCCATTTTCAAGATTCTAAAATCATATCTAGAATTCTCTTTAGGTCTAAACAGAAAAGATCTAAAACTTATTAATTTAAAGATTTTAAATTAATAAATAAATCAACACTTTTCCAAAACCCCTCCTTCGCAAGAAAGAAGAACTACATAGGGTTTGATTCCTATTCAATAGGATACACAGGCTGCCATTTTGAAAGGCATCAACTCCAAAATCATTTTTAATAACATTTTTCCCATTTATGTTTGTTATTTACTCCAATTTTGTGCTTTTCATTTCTTTAATATAGTTGAGCAATGTGTACCTTCCCTAGTACCCGTAAGGGCTAGAGGAAAGATCCTATTTATTTCAATCGTTTTGGCCTTGTAACAATTAAGCATGCTTTATTTTGTTTATTTATCTATAATTATCATTCCATCTTATCATATATATTTGTTTCATGAATCATTATATTCTTGTTCATACATACACAAAAATTCCTTTTTCAAGAGTTGTTTTGCAAATTTTAGCCAAACTAAAGAAAATTATATTTTCTCAGTTGTGTAATTACTAAAACCTGATCCCGGAGCCCTCTTTGGTCACTCGTGGATTAGTGCTTTTCCATTAGAATAAAAACAAAAAATTTTTGGAGTCAATCAATTTGGATTTTCCTTAATTTTCCCAATTAAAATAAATAAATTGAAGTGACGACTCACTTTCACAACTTCAAAATCATAAAAATCAATTTTCTGAATTCACAGCGAGTTCCAATCATGGAGTTTCTCCTGAATAGCATTTCAATTCCTCGGCGAATTGGACTGGTGCTCAGGCGAGGCCTCACAACCACTAAAATGATCAGGATTCATCACAGGATATAATGGTTCCACTATCTTCCAACATACTCAAAAAGAGTTGTCAAGCCAATACTACTCACCATCCAAAAGTTTTCTTAAAAATTAAGGTTGGGCAAAGTGCCTTTATTATACAAAGTGATGCATGAAAATCAAATTAATGTTAAGTGAGCTTAAAGGAGATTATTTTGGAAAAACTCCCAACCAAATAGTAATCCTCTTATTTTGCTTTTCCTTTTGTTTAAAAAGGTGGCAACTAATCCCTAGTAAAGTTGCCAATTGTGAGACTAGTTTGATCCACTGATAGGAGATCAAAATGCTCATTTGGATTTTGGACTCATGTTGGAACCTCAACCTTGGAAAGGTTAATTTTTGAAAATGATTTAGGAGTTGCCACCCTAATTTATTTTAAATGAAAAAATTAAGGAAAAGCCCAATTATGAGTCAAATTCATTCATCTCTAATTAATTTATCTAAGGATAAAATCACTAGTCATTGAAACCAAAGAGGATTCAGGGACTAGATTTATGGCTTTAAATAATCCAATTTGGGTCCTAAATTTAATTTGACTTAAAAATTAATCTCATGGATGAACAGTGTAAAATGACAATTAAAATGCATGATCATGGCATAATTATGAATGTATGGAGAAAAATTACAAACAAATAAAGTAAAAATCCAAAAGCTAAGGAGAGTGTTCCTTCTAATCCTTATGGATTTTAGGAGAACTCTATAATTGCTCCTTAACTCTAAGATAATTAAATTAAATACATAAATTAAATAATAGGATACCTTCTCTATCCTTTATGATTTCTATAAAGTTCACAAATTCTTTTACAAAAATATAAATATAAATAATTACATCAAAAGTAAAAGGAGACATGGATTAATTTGGATTTAGATTGCAAACGTGCCTATGTACCCAATCGAAAAGGGATCAAAATCCACATAGTTAATTCCACAATAAAGTGGAGATGTTTAAGGATTGATCAGATTAATTTGATTTAGGGGTTTTGCAAGTAAGAGGAAAAGGTTGTACCTTTTGTTATGGTGAGTGGAGGTTTTTGTCATACCGAAGTTCCATTTTATTAGTGCTGGGAAGTGAGGATCCTACTTAAATAAAGTGGATGGGCATAGAAGATTTTGTTTAATTAATTAAATAGATTGAGTGAATTAATTAATTAATTAATTGGATAGACTAATTAAAAAGAGTGATTAATTAATTAAAAAGATTAATTAATTAATTTGATTTAAAGATGGATTAATTAATTAATTAGGAATATGATTGATTGGAGAGAAGGAGAGAGAGAATAAGAACTAGTGGATAACTATCAACACAAACTCTTTGAGGTGAAGAAAATGGTAGAAATGAGGGGCTATTTATAGGCAAATGGTGTAAGGGCATTTGGGGAAAGAGAAATGTGAAAAGACCAATTTTAAACAAAATCTCTTATAAGTTATGGAATGGAAGAAAGTCCAAAATTTCATATCTTAGAGTATTTGGTTGCAAGTGCTATATATTGAACACCAAGGATAACCTTAAAAAATTTGTATCTAAAACTAATGAATGTATATTTCTACGCGATTGCACGCTAGCCAAGCTTATAAAGTCTTTAATAAAAAATTTATGATTGTTAAAGACTCTATGAATGTTGTGTTTGATAAGTTTAGTAAGTTTAATCTTAGGAAAGGCAGTGTTCTTGATGCTCTTATAGTTGAATTTGATAAACTTAAAGTTAATCAAGATGACAAGCCAAAGGAAGGGGAAACTAAAGAAGAAAGACAATAACATCATGAAACTCTACTGTAACTACAAAAGGATAACAATCAAAGACTTCAAAAGGAGTGGAGGTATCTTAAGAATCACCCTAAAGAGCTATCATTGGTGATACTTCAAAGGATATAAGTATTATATCTCAATTTAAAACCTTAGATGATAATCTTGCATTTATTTCTTGAATTGAGCAAAGGACTATTGATGAGGCACTTAATGATGAAAATTGGGTGATTACTATACTAGAGAAGCTCAACGAACTTTGAAAGAAACACAGTTTGGGAACTTGTTCCTAAACATAAGGATCATCCTACTATTAGATATAAATGTCTATTTAGAAACAATTTAGATGAGCATGGTTCCACCATTAGGATTGATTGCTAAAAGGCATAACTAAGAGAAAGGCATAAACTATGATGAAACTTTTGCTCTAATTGTAAGATTAAAGGCCATTAGAATCCTTCTTGCAAATGCATGTCATATGAATTTTAAACTTTTTCAAATGGATGTGAAAAGTGCATTTTTGAATGGTTTTATAGAAAAGGAAGTTTATGTTGAATAATCTCTTAGTTTTGAGCATTATAAGTTTTTAAATCATGTTTGCAAATTAACTAAAGCCTTGCATAGATTAAAACAAGCCCTTAAAGCTTGGTATGGAAGGCTTAGTTCATTTATTTTGAAAATAAAAGAGAAGGTTGACACTACACTCTTTATCAACAAGCACAACAATGACACTGTAATTACTTAAATTTATGTTGATGATATTCTATTTGGTGCTACTAATGAACATCTTTATGAGTATTTTGCTAGGTGTATGACTAGAGAATTTGAGATGAGCATAATAGATGAGCTTAAGTTCTTCCTTTGTTTACAAATCAAGCAATGCAAGGATGGAATCTTCATCAACAGATCTAAGTACACTAAGGAGCTTTTAAAGAAGTTTAGAATGGAGGGTTGCAAGATTAGCAAAACACCAATAAGCACATAAACTAGACTTGAGAAGGATGAAAGGGGTAAGCCTATAGATGAGAAAAAGTATAGAGATGTGATTAGTTCACTTCTCTATCTTATGGCTTTTAGGCTTAATATTATATATATTATTTGCTTGTGTGCTAGATTTCAATTTTGTCCGAAAGAGTCTCATTTAAATGTAGTCAAAAGGACCTTGAAATATTTACATGACACATCGCATTTAAGATTATGGTATCCTAGGAATACATCTTTTAACATTGTTAGCTTTTCACATTCATATTATGCCAATAGTTTACTAGATAGGAAGAGCACTTCTACAACTTGTCATTTTATTAATGAGTGTGTAATTTCTTGGTTTAGCAACAAACAAATTTTGGTTTCCTTGTCCACTGTTAAAGCAGAATATGTGGCAATGGGTTATTATTACACTCAAGTTCTTTGGATTAAACAATAACTCAAGGACTATGGTCAAGTAGTTGATCACATTCTCATTAAATATGACAACAAAAGTGCAATTAATCTTTCTAAAAATCCTATACAACATTCAAGAAGTAAGCATATAGACATTAGGCATTATTTTTTAAGAGATCATATGCAAGTTGATGATGTTGTATTAGAAGTCATTGATATAACAAACCAATCAGTTGATATTTTCACAAAGCCCCTTAATGAGCAAAGATTGAATTTCATTAAAAGGTATGAGACCTCACCCGAATGCCCCTCCCTCACTCAAAAGAGTTGCCTTAAGGAAAGGCAAAGTATTTTTAATGAGATTAAGGTTCGAAGTTCAATACTCATGATTTTAATGGCTATCGTTTGAAAAAATTGATTTTTGAAAAGGATTCGGGAGTCACCACACTAATTTATTTTAAATGGAAAAATTAAGAAAAAAATCCAAATTTGACTCCAACTTATTAATCTTTCAATTAATTTGCCATAGGATAAAATCATTAGTCTTCGAACCAAGTTGAGCTCAGGGATTAGGTTTTTAGTCTTAAATAATCTAAATTTGTCTCCTAAGTTTAATTTGACTTGAAAATTGATTTCTAGATGATAATTAAAATGCATAAATATGACACACTTATGAATGTATGGAGAAAATTAAAAGGTGAATAAAATAAAAATCCATAAGTAAGGGAGAATATTTCCTCTAGCCCTTAAGGGTACTAGGGAAATCACATAATTGCTTATTTACTCCAAAATAATTAAGTATCTAATTAAATAGTGGGATGCCTTTTCTAGCCCTTATGAGTTATAGGAAGTGAAGGAATGGTGGAGCCAATTGCAACAAAAGTAAGCTGGTGGGGTGAAATCTCAAATATTTTAAAATTTCACTTCACCAAATTGATCTAATCATTCATTCAAACAATCATTAATTTGTGTGTAAAACACATATGCATAGAAAGAAGAAGGAAGAGTAATCATATTACCTCTTGAAGGTTCTTTTCTTCCTTAACAAAGAGCTTCCCAAGTGTAAAGACTTTAAATCATCTACACCTAGCTCACCTTCATATTTCCATTTGATTTCTTTGGTGTTCTTGAATCCCTTAATTGGTTGCCCAGATTTGATTCATGATTTTTCCCTCAAAAACTTTGAGGAAGTTAAGGTTTCTTTTTTATTTGTTTTGACTATAGTCATTTTCAATTTGCAAGCATTTATTCCTTCACAAAGAACAAAGAAAAGAATTGAAGATCAAAAGAAAAATTGAAGAAATTGAAGAAACTCTTTCTTCATCTTTTCTTTCTGTCTCTCAACTTCTCTATCTAAAAGCCTTAAAATGAAAATGATGTTCAATTCTAATGAAGAAAAGATGAACATAACACTTATATACTTCTTTTCTTCAAGACTTAACCCTTAAGTCTTCACAATGAACATAACACCTTTTTAACTCATCATTTGATGAAGAGGCAAGGATGGACTTTACTTGTTTAAATGATGAAATGACAATTTTATCATTTAGGGATAAAATGGAAATTTTCATCAGCCAAAAGATATAATTACAATTTTAATCTTAGTAGAAAATTCTCTAATCCCTAAGCATGTCACATGGGTTTATGAATAGTGAATTTTCTCTAACCCCTAAATTGCTTTTTTTCCATATCATATATGGGCCTAGGCTACATCTCATGTGTTTAGGATTTTCACTAACCTTAAAATTAAGTCTTTGATTTAGTCCAAATCGTTTTTCAATGTAATCTTTCTCATTTGCATCACATACAAATTAAGATTTAATTGAATTGAAACTTTTTTAGATTAAACATCAAGACATGCTAGGATCCTTGTAAATTTAATTACATGTTTAAATCATTTTACCACTAATCAATTAATTAAACACCTTAATTAATTATTATGGTAAACCTTTTACACTTAAAAGGTAATCACTATTGGGTGTGTGACTTTCTAGGTTCATATCTAATTAGCAATGGGAATAAGAAAATATTTTTCTCTACTAATGTAAAATCCCCACTTCACACTTAGTCCCATAAGTCATGAGTGACAGCTAGCACTCTATATCACGACTACCTAATTAAAAATGAACGTTTATAGTTGATAACTTTAAACAACATATGGGCCATCGATCATAAATTATCATGCACTAAAATCCCTTTATTAAATTCGAATCTCAGCTAGGGTAATGGTTTATTTCAAACCCTAATGTGCCTCGATTCTATGTCCTTATCTTAGTTTTAATTCTTGATGAGATTAGATTCCTACTATAAACTCTTTCTAGTAAATCTTTCTATCTTGGCCAAGAACTTAAGTATCAAGAATAACCAGATAGCATAGGATCTCAACATTGTTTACTTAAGGTAATGAATTCTATCTTAGTGATCACTTACCTCCATACATAACAAATTAAAACTATCACATGCCATATATCTATACATGAATAGTACGTCTATTAAGCAGTAATAAATTCTAACCACCTATAGATGACATATAGTATCCCTCAAGTCAAAGGATTATATGCACTATTATGACCTAGATCATGAATAATTGACAAGTAGTAAAATCCCGTATTATTATCATCTAACGTCACATTTTGACTATTCATTCTATGATTATCCATGTGTTTGTATCAACATCACATGTCAAGTAGTGTGAGACTCATACCTCTATGATCATCTGTATCACATACTGATTATAGAAAATAAATAGAGGTAATAGTCTTACAGAGTTAATGATGCCTAGTCATTAATCCTATGACTATAAACATATTTAAAATATTGGTACAAGAGCAATTTGTCTCCCATATTCTCAACACTTAAGAATAGATCCTCTTATAAATACTTAAGAATTATATTCAATAATATGAAACCCTTTTCATATTATGAATATATTTATTATGCCATTGGAAATTATTATCTACTATTACATAACTATTATATGGTTCCTAGGGTACATACTGCTATCAGGAAGATCATAAATTCCCTTACAAATATGAATAATTAATAGAAAATAAAAGGGGAAAATGGTTTAATTGGGATTTGGATTTAGATTCCAAATGTGCCTATGTAGCCCATTTAACGGGGATTAAAATCTAGTTCATTCCATCATTAAGTTGAGGGGTTTTAGGATATGATTTGATTTGAGAATTTTGGTGGGTGGAAGAAGATGTTATACCTTCACTTTTGGCACGTGTGACTGGTGAAGGGTTTTTTTTAGACTGAAGTTCCATCTTATCAATGGCGAGTGATGAAAATCCTACTCAAGAAGAATGGATGTGAATAGAGAATTAGATTGATTGATGGAATAATTAACTAATTAAGAGGATTAATTTAACTAATTGATTTGATTGAGTAGGTGGGTGAGTGGATTAATTAATTAAAATGATTACTCAATTAATTTAGGTAATTAAGTGAGTGGATTAATTAACTAAAAAGATTAATTAATTAAGGTGAAGTGATTAACCAAATTAATTAAAATCAAAGAGAAATTAATTAATTTGGGGACTACTAAAAGAGAGTATAAGAAATAATTAGAGAAAGAGAGAGACTGAGTAAGTGGATACCTATCAACACTAACTCAATGAGTGAAGAAAGAGGTGGAAATGGAGGCTTATTTGTTGGTAAAAAGAGTTGGTGGCAATTTAGAAAGTGAAAATGTGAAAAGACTAAAAGAGTAGGGTCAAAAAGAGCTAAAAACTAGGCTAAAGGGTAAAATCAGAAATTTAGAACGGGAAAAGGGGACAAGCTGCCTGGGGGGCCGACGATACCTAGCTATCTAGGTAGCCCCTTTGGTCTCACTGGCGAGATGGGCAGGCATTACATGTGCCCTAATATGTCAAGGCGGACGTATTGCCAAGCTGGCAGCTACTGCCGATCTAGTTAGCAATTGCATAAAACAACCATTTTTGACCATTTAACTTGATTTTTAGGCCTATAAATACCTCTTTACACCTTAAAAATTATTTTACAATCACTCCCAACTATCATAAAGCAATTTACATCATTTTTAAACTCCAAAACTTATTATTCTCTCTAATTTTCTTTATTTCTTTCTATCTTTTTCACTTCATCTCTATTCTATATCTTCCTCTTGCTCAGCCTTTACAAAAACAATTAGGCAAGCCAGACATCAAAGCCTCTCAATCCCAATCTTCTCTTCTAGATATTATGAAAAGGGTTATAGGAGAGGAGAAACAAAATTGGGCTAAATTAGAGGGAAAATCCATTCTTCCAAATAGAATTCCAAACTCGATCAATTTGAGAACCTTAGATATCGATCAAGAAATTCAAGCCTATTTGAACAATTTGAGTTGGGGAACCTTCATTTTTTTTTTAAAAAAAGATGGATTTTAAGAACTTACCAAGAAATTTCTTGCTACTTTGGTCATGGAAAAGATATTTGATTCTCTTGTTGATCACTATGGAATTTGCTTCAAGTTCTTTAACAAAAGTATGGACTCTGATTAGATGAAGTAGCAAATTTTTTTGGGTTTCTCAAAGAAAGAGCCACAAATCTCAATGAACTAGACATGGACATCAATGACTTTTGGAGAGAAATTTCCATTGAAAATAGGTATGATGCAAAAACCTCTCTTGCCAAACACTCACCTTTACTCTTTACACCATTTTACTACATTGTCACTCTCTCCATCAACGCAAGAGGAAATGGCGATGAAAAGGTAACCCAAAAAGACCATCTTTTTATGTTTGGCATGATCAAGAATAAAAAGATCCAAACCATAAAATTTTTAATAGATCAATTTGTCTATCTTGCTAAAACCTCCAAAGGAACCATCCTTCTTTCCTTTCAAATCTCTGTAATTGCCAAACATGTTGGCATCCTAACCCCTCCTCATCTAGCTATTCTTTAAGCGCACCTCAAATTTGGCTCAAGCATGTTTGATTTAGACTATATGTTTCATTCCAAGTACCTAAGAGAGAGAGAGAAGGGCACTATGAATATATTTTTAGGAAGGTAAGAGTTAGAGAGCAAATAATGAAAAGACCAAGGGTGGTGATCCAAGGTGAAATTAGCCAATAAGAGCAACTCCTTCGAGAAACTCAACCAAGGGACTAAGGTGCTCAAACCTCTCCTCAAGCTGAATCTCTTATGGGAAAAATTGATGAAATGTTCAGCAAAATTATGAAAAAATTATCTCTCTTGGATCATGTTCATGGTGACATTATTAAGATGCAACAAAAAAAAAAAAAGGGAATTGAGCCATGCCATCTAGAGGATTCAAGAGAAAGTGAAGAAGAGGGAGAGGATGAAATAAATGTCTAAATTAAGGGCCTTTTAAAATTCTTATGTTTTTATATTTTTACTTTCTTTTCTTCTTTCTCTATTTTTTTTTCTTATGCATTCATTATTTTTGGCATAACAAGAGCATAATCAAACATGTAATTTTAATTTTCATTTATTAATCTTTCTTGGCATTTTCTTTTTTTTTTTTTAAGTTACTTTCAATTCTTTGGAAATTTGATTTATGCTCCTTCAATCAATTGTCTCTATCCCTATTTTTGATCTTGAAAAAGGGGGAGACAATATGAATTTGACTTAAATAGATTATATTATGACTTAAAAATTTTGTCTTACAATTTTTAAACAATAAACTTTAAATTGATAGAGCATTGACGAAGGGAAAGATAAGTGATTCTTAAATATTATTTAAATTCAATTTAATTGTCAAAATCAAAAAAGGGGATATTATTGACTGAAATTGAGTTTTCAATTTGCTCAATTTTGATTTTGATCTAAACAATCAATTGAATTGATCTAATACTAGTATTAAGTGTTTATTTTATAGGGAAAACACTTAGAAAAGGTTGCAAGACAATAAGACTGTAAAATCCCTAAGTTGTGGAATTGGCTTATAAATTGCACCCACAATTCCAAAATCATATTCACAATAGGCATATTGCTACCTCAACCCAGTAAGTCACGACCATGATTTAATTAAAAAGAAATAGCCTAGAATTCCAATTTGATACAGAAGCTTTCACGGTGGAAGACTCAACTATAATCTAGAGCACCAAAGAAGAATTATGATCTTGATTCAGTGATTGTGACTATGAAATTCATAAGGCAGGCAAGTATTCCAATGGATAGTTGATCAGCCAACAAAGTAGTTCCACATGTCAACTAGTTGTTTGACTCATTCAAAGATCATGACTGCAATTTTGAAAGTGTGATTGCAAAAAGAATATCGGGACTGCAATTTAGGTTTAGTGATCACTATTCTTATCTAGCAGAGCATTAAATGTAGGTTTTATGGTTGTTATAGAAGATTTGGCTGCACCAATGCATGCAACGGCTCTTTGGTGGGTGAAAACTATAAATGCCACATCCAAAGGCCTTAAATGATGTTCAACAACTTTCTTTTGTAGCCAAATTCTTGTAAAATCAATTTTCAAGTCTTAAACCCTCATTTATTCTATTATTGTATTTATTGTAAAGCATTCATTACTTAAACAGTTGTGCGTTAGCCATAAAACACTTGTTAGAATGGGAGTGAGCCTAGGAAAACTCTTTATTAAGTTTAAGTGTGAGCCTAAGAGAACAAAATTTATAAAGGGTTGAGTGTGAGCCTGAAAAAATTTGTATAGTTTGGAGTAAGCCTAAACACTAAGTTGGAAGTAAACTTGTTCAAACTCCATACATAGTGAAATATCCAATTGAAAATTGGGAAATGTATGTAGCTAGGTTTGTTTGACCTGAACCACCATAAATCCCCCCTCTTCTTAGTATATATTGAGCAATACTTCTTTTTGTAGGTTATTAGTGTAACAAC
This sequence comes from Reutealis trisperma, assembly GCA_947687605.1. Lineage (NCBI taxonomy): Eukaryota > Viridiplantae > Streptophyta > Magnoliopsida > Malpighiales > Euphorbiaceae > Reutealis > Reutealis trisperma. The sequence goes on from CANTUT010000198.1 coordinate 219,019, forward strand.
CCACACCTAGCCTATAAATTTTTATGACAAATTGCTTGACGTAGAACTGTTAAGGTTAAATGTGTGTTTATATGGGAAATTATGTTCTATATGATTGATGAGTATGTGGCATGTTAAATTAATTTTTAATATGCATAATATGAGTCATTATTGTGAAATAAATTATTTACATGAAGTACATTAGCATAAAATAAATTATTTTAAATAAAATAATTTTCATGCATAAAGGCAATTTTTAAGTATAAAACAATTTTATGAGTATTTTAAAATAATTTTTTAAATAAATTTTGGGGAAAATTTTAATGAAAATAAAAAGAAAAATATTTTTATTTTTATTATTTATAATCAGCCCAAAATTTAAAATGAAAAGCCCAAATACCCAAAAGCCCACCACACTAAAACCCTCCTAACCTAGCTCATTAATGGTATTAGTGGAAATTGCCCAAAATCCAACATATAATAATGTAAAGTTTAGCCAGCCCTAATGTTCCAGCAGCCATCACTCTATCTTCTATATTTTGACATAAAAATTCTCCCAAAATATTTCTCTATACCGAAATTAAGAAAACACCTTTCAGTTTCGTGATTTCTTGACCGTAATTATAAGTTTTTCTTCTCTTTCAATTCCTTAACTGATTTCTATGAAATAAATTATGAGAAAATTATTTTCAACTAGTTGTCTACTGATTTTTTTACAGAATTAATTCAGTTTGGGTGTGTTTTTGAGAGAGGAACTTAATCCTCTACTGAAAACACAATTCTTTCCGCGAAATTCTTCAAAGGTGAATCCTGTAACTTAAAATTTCAATTTTTATGCATAAACATCACTAAAGGGAGGGAAATTTGTGTATAATTGCATTCTAAACTGATTTTTGATTTGTTTTGATAAAAAATATTGGATTAAATTATATTTCTGCATATTTTTGTAATGACCGGAAAGTTTCAAAAAACAAAGGAATTCAAGGTTTCTGTGCTAGAGCTTAGAAGTTAGAAAATTCTATTATTAATTAAACATTTGGCTGCTGATTTGTGTGTGAATGGATTCTAATATGATATTTGTTTTGTTTGAATGAAAAATAATGATTTAAATCATGTGTTTGCATATTGCTGTAATGAACGGAAAGCGCAGAAAGCGTAAAAACTCATGATTTTCACCTAAGTCTTAAAACTTGGAAATTTTTTTATATAAATCTTATCTATGGCTGCAGAATCACACATGAAGATGTTCTAAACTGATATTTTCTATGATTGAATGAAAAATAATGGTTTAAATCACCTGGTTACATATTACTATAATGACCGAAAAATACTGAAAACAAGAAAACTCATGGTTTTGTACCCTAGAACCCAAAAATTGAATTTTCATGTATGAGAAATACCATATGTGGCTGATTCATGTGAATTGATATTCCAAAATTAATTTTTTTATGTTTACATGAAAAATCTTAGTTCAAACCATGCTTTTACATATTACTATAATAGATGAAAATTGCGAAAAGTAAGAAAAATTCAGTTTTCTCTTTGATAATGCATTCGGTCTTCTATGGGATTTTTATTCCAATGTCTATAATTTTTATGTGATGTATTTTGATGATTATTAATATGTATGTATATATGATAAATGATAAAATTGCATGTTAGTTGAAGGTATGACACTAGACAAGCGTAGAGACACTTTGGTATACTTAAGGTATCTTAATTTTATATTATGATTAGAATGTAAATGTGACTGGGAAATATGAAACTAAATGTTATGATGACTTGATAATGAATAATGGTCTTGAGTTGATGAAGTGATTGATTGAATGAATGGGTCATAAGAGATAAGTATGATACTTGAAAGGTTATCGATAATTTGACATGTGTGGATGTGTTAAGTATACTAAGATAATTGTTAAAGTGAATTAGTATTAAGATAATGACATATGACAATCTTAGAAAGGTATTGACATAATTGTAATGTGTTTTCATATAGGCCTATAAGATTTGAGTTTCCTTGTCAAAGGAGTATGTGTTAATGTATGTGCTTTATCATTTACTCATTGAGATCATCTATCTCACCTTTTTTTCCTTCTATGGTTCCAAGTGAGCAAATGTGAGGGGAAGCATTCTACTTTGCTTGGGGACTTCTTGTCAAAGTCATTAATAATACCATGCTATGAAGTATTGTCATTAGATGCTCTAGGAATATTTACTTTTGATGTTATTTTGAAATGTTATTTATTAAGGTTTACAAGTGAATTATGAATATTATTTTCCTTACGGATTATATGTGAAGTGTCTAATGATTGTCTTCCGAAATTAAAGGTTCTCAAATAAATGTTTCAAATGAGTTATTGTATGAGGTTTGGTACAATCTTAGGCATGATTTGTATATGTGTAAGTAGGTTCTATGGGCGTGGGTGACCTTTTGTCTCCCCATGTTCTAGGACCGTTATATCTCTAAAGTTGGGATGTGACAATTAGTTATTTAGCAAGACTATTCTTCTTCTTTTCTCCTCTGAAGCTAAGCCAAGGTCTAGAAGATTTATTTAGTTTATTCTTAGATGATTTCCATTATAGGATTGGATTGTACTTAACCCAAAATCAATATTTTAATAATTGTATTTTGTTTAAGTTATTATGCGAAATAGAAATTCAGCTTCTTTATAATACTTAATCATGAATGAATTGATATAAGTGCTTGATTAAGTGTTCATATATAATCCCATAGGATATATGTGTAGTATTTACTAGGCTTGTGTAGTTAGATTTCAATCTAACTGCATACTAGTCATGGACCCAAAATTAGGTCATGATAGGGAGACATAAATTGCAAGGCTAAAGGACATAGCTGATTTAGCTATGGTAGAACCAAGAGTAGACCTTAAGTAACCAAAGATAGCTCCTCAGAGTGACTTAGCTAGCTACTAGACTCATACTATTGGATTAGGAAAAATAGGAGTGTAGATGGCAGAACTAGTTAAGAAGTAAGTTTGTATAGTCCTAGAGGAATTTACTGAAGCATTCTTTAAACTGGGGTACCATAAGAAGTAATGATACATAAATAGAACATTGATGCAACCAAAAAAAAGTTAAATAGAAGAAATAAAACTGAAGTGTGGAGAAGCAATGAACCATTATAAAAGAAGTAGAGCATCTACTAAAGGCAGGGACTATTAAGGAGGTGATGTGTCTGACTGGTTAGCAAATGTGATGTTGGTAAAGAAGCCAAATGGATGGTTCTAGATATGTATAGATTTTACCAATCTCAATATGGCCTGTCCAAAAGTCTAATACCCCTTACAGAATATCAATCAAGTGTTAAATTCAATTGCAGATTATGAGATTTATTATCTACTTGATGCATAATTTTGGTTACCACTATATACAAATGTATAAGCCAAATCAAGAAAAAAAAAAAAAGAGTTTTGTGATAGATTATTAGGCCTAATATTACAAGATGATGCCATTTGGCCTCAAGAATGTCAAAGCCACATGTCAAAGACTAGTGAACTATATGTTTTAGGAGTTGTTAAGAAAGTAGTTCAAGTATATGTAGATGATGTAGTTGTGAAAAGTGAAAGGCGTAAGATTATGCTAGCCACCTACACTAAGTCCTAACTATTTTTAAAGAATACAACATGAAGCTTAATCCTAAAAAGTGCACTTTTAGGATCCCAGCTGAGAAGTTTTTAGGTTTTTTGGTGTCTCAGCAAGGGCATAGACATAGAGGCAAACTTAGAGAAAATTCAAGCAATTATAAATATCAATCCACCTATTACGACTAGATTTCTGACCCCATATGAATGTGACTCTGCATTACTTTTTGCTTAAGCCGAGGGAAGATGAAATAGGCTAAGGCCTAAGATGGAGAACATGAGTCGCCACCTAGTTTTTTAAAAACTAGGAAAAGAATGTGACTTGGATTGCTTGGTTATTACCAAACCACTTTAATTGAGAGATTCTGAGTTAGGAAGTTATGTGCGGGCTAGGCACCCATGCCTACCCATTTGTGAGGCTAACTTCCACCTGCTGATTTTGTTTAATCGAAAATGAGTCAAGCTTTATTTGGGCATTATTAAATGACAATTTATACTTAAATTATTTTCATTTCAAATCCAATTTAATCAATTAAATAAACAATTATAATTGTGATTAAAGAAAATCACGACAATTAATATTAAGGCAAAATATCAACTCATTTCCAAATTCATTTTCATGCAACTAACAAAAGAAATCTAAACTTAGCAAATTAGCTAAATCTAATCAAAGCAAATTAATTAATTAACTTGTAAAAGGAAATAAAATCAATATCTAAATAATCTTAATATACCAATTTCATGCATAGTTGACAAAAATAAAACTTACCAAATTATCTATTAAATGAAACAAAATCAAATTTAAATATTACTAACCTAAATAATCTCAATATAGTAATTTCATACAAAGCTAACAAAAATAGAAACTACCAAATGTAATCTAACCTAATTACTAAGTCAAATTTCATGCCTTTTTCAATAAACATAAATTTACCATCTTTCATTCATCTTAATTCAATTAGTTATCTTAATCAACCTAATTAAATGAATTAATTTAACATGAACATGAATTAGAACAAATTAAACCAATAGAAATCAAAGTGATTAAACCTAGTTGATTGCATGCAATTAAATTGAAAATATAAATTTGTCTAGTTGTTCTAAGTTAATTCAATTATTCCTAAAGTCTAATCCTAATTACTAATGGGAGGGGGGGTGATTATTCATTGTTATTCTTAGTTTACATTTTACAAATAGATATAGTAAAGAAAACCTAAAAATTATTAAGATTAAAATTAAATCAAGACAAAAATAATAGGAATTAAATCTAAACAAGACTAGGTCTGCTCATATAGGGTGCACACCATGGATGGGGCACATTGAGAGGGAGGCATCCTATGATGGCCTGTGCCCCTAACCTTATGGGCTAGCCTTTGTCCTTTGTTTTGCCTTTATTACTTATAAATCTCTAAATTCCTCTTTTGAGCAAACTAAATTACAACCTCAAACTTACAAATCCAGAATAAGATTAGAATCATAAATTCAACAATGAAAAAAAGGACTAACATATAAACACAACGAATCATAAAGAATTCTAAAATGAAATTCAAATTTGCAACCTATCCCATTGCAATCCAAATGAAGTTTGAATACATTAGGAATCCTGAGTCATTAGGATTTAGTGCTCAGTGGATAACAATTTGTTTCATTTAACTAACATATAAACATAACGAATCATAAAGAATTCTAAAATGAAACCCAAATTTGCAACCTATCTTATGGCAATCCAAATGAAGTTTGAATGCATTAGGAATTTTGAGTCATTAGGATTTAGTGCCCAGTGGCTAACAATTTTATTCATTTACTTTTTCTTCTTAAAGAATCGTTCCCAAATGCAAGCTATTTGGTTTTCTAGGGTTTTCTCTCCTCTTCTCTCTTCTCTATCTTTGTTTTTTTCTCTCTAGGGAGACAGAAGGAACCCTCTAGTGTTCTCTCAAATTCAGCCCTAAAGCCCCAACAAAGTCTAAAAAGTCCTTTAAAATTAGAATCAAGATCCTTAAATAGCTAGGGATAGGTTTTTAAAATAAAAAGGCATGATCTATCCCATTTAGAAAGATCTTCTAATATAGGAAGGATCTTTCATTTTCTAATTAGGAAATAATGATTCTAGGGATTTGGCTTACTAAAAAGGGTTTCAGATCAAATTAGGAAAGGAAATCAAATAAAAAATCAAAGATGGAAAGAGTTGATATGTATGCACCTCATGCATGAGGCATATGACCTAGTTGTGTGCCTTATGCACGGAACACTTAGAAGAACAAAGTATTAGGCACATGTTGCATAGGCCTAGGCTTTCTCCCCTCCTATGACAACCAAAACTTGAAAATTTTCCCCTTTTCAATCTTTCCACTTTTCAATTTAGTTTTTAACCTCCAAAACCTTAGAACGGATACTTGTGAACTCATTTCATGATAGAAGAGGCTCTTGCCTTCCTTATAGGCCCTAAAGGTCAAAAATCAAGGATTCACACCACTATCAACCACAGCAGAGGTACAACAACTAAATGGAAGAATCACAGCCCTAGATCAATTTATTTCTTACTCAACTAGAAGATCTGTCCTATTTTTCAAAGTAATCAAAAGAGGAAAAATAACTTAACAATATTAGAATTGCCAAAAAGCCTTTAAATCCCTTAAAGAATTCTTAAGCTCTCCTCCATTACTCATTAAGCCAATGCCAGATGACCCATTATATCTATACCTTAGTGTTTGCTCAGACACAATGGCAGCAATCCTAGTCAGGGAGAATGTGCCAAAAAGCCTTTAAATCCCTTAAAGAATTCTTAAGCTCTCCTCCATTACTCATTAAGCCAGTGCCAGATGACCCATTATATCTATACCTTAGTGTTTGCTCAAACACAATGGTAGCAATCCTAGTCAGGGAGAATGAGACATAACAATTTCTTATCTTTTACATCAGTAAAAAAGTCCTTCGGAGGCAGAGAGCAAATACCTCTATTGTAAAAGTTAGCCTAATAGTACTAATAGCATTGCAACAAATAAGGCCTTATTTCCAAGGCCATACCATAAAAGTTAGTTAATTTAACACCACATTAAGAAAGATCCTGCGTCAGCTAGAAACTTTAAGCAGGTTAGTAGAATGGTTTGCTCGACTAAGAGAGTTTGATGTTCAGTATGAAATAAGAACAAATTTAAAAATGCATGCATTGGTAAATTTTTTGGAAAAATTCACAGAGCCAGAATCCTAAAAACTAGCAAAGGTAGCTCCAGATGCACTATCACTATTGTATATAGATGATGCAATAATTTATGAAGGAGCTAGCGGAGCAGCAATCTTATTTGGACTAAGAATTATAAAAGTGAATTTGCAATTTACTTGAACTTTCCTGTTACTAACAATGTAGCAGAGTATGAGGCTCTAATATTAGTTTTATAAATGGCTATAGAGGTAAGAGTAAAAGCACATATAATCTACAATGATTCACAATTAGTAGTGATGAAGTTGTAAGGAGACTTCGCATCTAAAGATGAACAAATGCAAAAGTATCTCCAAAGATCCAAACAACTCTTATATCAGTTGGAAGAGACATAAAGTCTAAACCACACAACATATAGGCATATGAACTAGCCAAATCACTAACCAATGGTAAAGCTCCAAGCTACATCACTGTAGGTAAGATACATCAACCCAATACAGATATACTAGAGGTATTCCCTATCAAGTCATATGATCATGAATGACACCTATATAGAACTACTTGGAAGATGGAACCTTACTAGTGATGAGGTAGAAGTAGTGTAAGTCATTAAAAAATTATCAAACTACCTTATATATGAGGGTGAACTATACAAAAGATCACGTAAACATCCTTGGATCCATTATGTCATAACTAATGAAGGTGGTTACATATTAAGGGAGATGCATGAAGGAGTTTATGGTGCTCATAAAGCTTCTCTAACCTTAGTCCAAAAAGTCTTACTATTTGGTTATTTTAGGCTAACGCTAGCAAGGGATGCATATGCACTTATTCAATAATTTCACCAATGCCAGATACATTCAAATATCCTAAGGAAAAGAGCTTGTGAATTTAAACCTATAATAGTGGCATGGCCATTTGTACAATAGGGTATTGACATATTAGGACCATTTCCTATTTCAATAGGATGACGTAAATTTTTTATTGTAATAATTATCCACTTTACAAAGTAGGTGGATGTAGAACCATTAGCCTTAATTATAGTAACACAAATTATCCATTTCTACAGGAAGAACATACTCACTAGATATGGAATGCCTAAAATAATTACTATAGATATTGGAAAGCATTTGATTGTCAAGATTTTCGCCAATTCTATGCTAACTGGGATATTGATTTGTGCTTCCCATCTATAAATCATCCATAACCTAATAGGAAGGTAGAAGTTACTAATCAAACCATCATACAATTATTAAAAAAGGGGTTGGACAAGCATAAAGGAACTTGACCAAATGGGTTGTATAGTGTCTTATGGGTTTACTGAACCATACCATGGGAAGCAAAGGTGAAACTCATTTTTCCTTAACTTTTGGCTCAGAGGTAGTGATACCAATTGAACTAGGCTCCCTTAACCTCTGAACTAGTACTTACAAACTAGAAGAGAATGAAGCAAACTAGTGCTTCATTCTGGATTCGCTAGAAGAAAGGAGGGAAATAGCAGTTATCGTCAAGCTGCCTACAAATAACATATTATGGAGTTAAAAAAAATTGGTGCATCCATGAAAGGGCAGTTTGCTTGGGATATTGGGTCCTAGAAAGCAAAAATTGGAGCCAACCTTAGAAGGCTCTTACCAAGTCTTAGATGTAGTGATGCTAGGAACTTACTGATTAAATAGAGTGGATGGTACAACTATACCCTAAACCTAGAACATTGAAAACCTGAAGTTATTTCATAAATGATTCCTCTAGCAGTAACACTTATGTATGCTAGTACTTTTCTTTTTGAAAACCTTTTATATTCAAATAAAGATAAGGCATTACCACTCCCTTTGTGCCTCTTTAAATATTAAATAAAGTACAAAGGGTCTATATTTAAACCCTTCGTATTTCATAAATATTTTGTGTTCTTATATCTTTCTCATGCATAATGATGTGGCTAATCAAAGGCTTAAAATAGCCCAATCACGTATAAAAGTCTATAATGGCTTAACCAAAAATAAAATTCCAAAAAAGAATCAAAGGATTAAAATAGCCCAATCACAAATAAAATTCTACAATGGCTCAGTCAAAAAATAAAGATCTAAAAATGGAACAAAGGCTTAAAATAGCCCAACCATAAATAAAAAGGATCTGGTTCAATTAGAGAATTTAAGGCTTGAAATAGCCTAAATAAAAGTAAAAGATCCTGAAAAGGATTTGGTTCAACCAAATAATCTAAGGTTTGAAATAGCCTAAGTAAATGTAAAAGATCCCAAAAAGGATTTGGCTTAACTAAATATCTAAGGCTTGAAATAGCCTAAGTTAAAAGCAAAAGATCTAAAGAATCTGGTTCAACAAAATATCCATGACTTGAAATAGCCTAAGTTAAAGTAAAAGATCCCAAAAAAGATCTGGTTCAATAAGAAAATCTAAGTCTTGAAATAGCCTAAGTAAAAGTAAAATATCCCAAAAAAGATCTAGCTCAACTAAATATCTAAGACTTTAAATAGCTTCAGTAAAAGTAAAAAAACTAAAGGATCTAATTCAACTAAATATCTAATGTTTGAAACAACCTAAGTAAAAGCAAATGAATAAAAAAAGGTGCAGCTCATCTAAGGCTTAACATAGTCTAAGTAAGAGATCCAAAACATCTAATTCAACTAATATCTAAGGCTTGAAATAGCCTAAGTAAAAATAAAAGGACCAAAAAAGGTATAATTCAACAAAAAATCCAAGGCATGAAGTAGCCTAAGTAAGAATACAAAGATCCAAAAAAAGGATCTAACTTAACCAAGAATAGAAGCTACAACAAAAGAATTTGACGCTTGAAGTAACTAAAAATTAAAAATGAAGATCAAGGAATAGGATTTAACCAAAATTCTAGAAAAGGATCTGAAATAAAGTGCTGGCTCACATAAAAGTCAAAGACCCATCAGGGCTCAATTAAATTAAAGCCTAACAGTGTGTAACAACCCACACCCACCCTAGGAATTTTCGTGATAAATTGCTTGAATTAGAATCTATAAGGTTAAGTGTGTGCTTGTGTGAATGTTTGTGATCTAAGTGATTGATGAGTATGTGGCATATTAAATTAATTTTAATATGCATAATATGTGTTGCTATTGTAAAATAAATGATTTACATGAAGTGCATTTGCATAAAATAATTTATTTTAAAATAAAATGAATTTTCATGCATAAAACAATTTTTAGCATAAAATAATTTTATGGGTATTTTTTTAAAATATTTGTAAATAAATATTTTGAGGGAAATATCCCAGAAATAAAAAAGAAAAATATTATTTTTATTTCTAAAAACTTCAGCCGAAATTTTTAAAGAAAAAAGCCCAATACCCAAAAGCCCACTACACAAAAATGCTCCTAACTTATTTCATTAAGGGTGATAGTGGAAATTCCACTCCAACCCTAATATATATTCAAATTTTCGGCCAGCAAGAGTTTTCCAGCAGCCACTCCCTCATTCTTTTTGTATTCTGGCAGAAAAACCTCTCAAAATAATTCTCTCTACCAAAATATTGAAAACACCTTACCGTTTCGCGATTTCGTGACCGTAATCGTAAGTTTTTAATCTCTTTTGATTTCTAAACTGTTTTCTATGAAATAAATTATGGAAAAATTATTTTGAACTATTTGATTACTAATTTCTACATATTCAATTCTATTTGAGTGAATTTTTGGGAGAGAAAATTTATTTTCTACCGAAAAGATGATTCTTTCCGCAAGATTTCTCCAAAGGTGAATTCTATAACTTAAAATCACAATTTTATTGCATAGACATCATAAAAGGCGGGGGGGGGGGGGGGTGGTTGGGGGCATGGTGATTTGTGTTTATCTTGCTCAGATGCTCGAGTGATTGAGTTGGTAGGACTCCAACTCAAGAAAGAAGCTTGGTACTGGTATGAGAGGAATATTGAAGAACGACTTTATGGCACTGACCCACCTACGTGGGCAAAATTTAAGCAAGAAGTAATGGACCAATTCTTGCCAGAAGGAGAAAGGTAAGATAGGGCATTGCAGTTCGAGCAACTAAAGTAAAGATCAGGAATGTCTGTGTCAGATTATGCTAAGGAGTTTAATCGACTTAGTCGTTTCGCTGTCAACATCATCCCTACCAAAATAAGTCGCGTCAATCATTTCCTTAGAGGATTGATTACGCCTCTATTTAACTCATTGGCAGCAACTGAGTTTTCGACCTTAGCCAAGCTCATAGATAAGGCCAAGGTCATGGAAAAGAGATACAAGGTGGAGAGAGTCGAACGAGCTGAACGAGACCAGAAGGGAAGGCATAAGAACAAAAGTCATAAAGGACAACATGGAAATGGAGGAGAGCAAAGGAAGGAGTTTCCATCATCTGAACCACGAAATGGTCAAACTAGACAAGAGATCCCCATATGTGGCAAATGTGGAAGGAACATCCTGGAGTCTATTGAAGAGATACTGGCGCTTGCCTTAAGTGTGGGCAAATGGGACACTTCATAAAGGACTGCCCTCAGATGAGGAGCCAAGGAAATGGGACCACGGTACGACCACAACCCAAGCCGTTTCAAATGCAAGGACAAGGAGTCAAGGATAAAGGACCAACGGTTAGGAATGCACCAACGACAGAGAATAAGGGCAAGGGTCGAGTCTTCATGTTAAATCCACAAGAGGCTCGTGATTCGCACACCGCCATTATAGGTATCATCCCTATCCAAAGTTCTAGTGCAAAATGTTTAATTGATTCTGGTGCTACCCATTCATTTGTGTCGCCTTATTTTGCTAAGTATTTGGGTATAGATAGGGAATTGATGAGTGAACCGTTAGTAATAGCAACTCCTTTAGGGGAAGTGATGGAAGTGAAGTATGAGTATAAGGGATGTGATGTAGACATTAATGGATAAACACTTTCGGTAGTATTGTTAGAATTAGACGTACTAGAATTCGATGTGATATTAGGGATGGACTGGTTGTATGAGCATGGAGCTCGTATCGACTGTAGGAAGAAACTTGTCGAGTTTTGAACTAGAGACGGGAAGGAGTTCATGTACCAAGGAGATAGGAATGAGAATTCTTTGAACTTGATATCGGCCTTAGGAGTGAGGTGGATGTTAAGGAAAGGATGTCAAGCATATTTAGCTCACGTAGTCGACACAGACAAAGAAACTGCCGTTCGAGACAAGAGCATTCCAGTAGTGGATGAGTTCATGGATGTCTTTCCAGAAGATTTACTCGGATTACCCCATGATCGCGAGATTGAGTTCAACATCGAATTGCTACCCGGTACGCAACCGATATCGATACTGCCATATCGTATGGCACCAATAGAGCTGAAGGAGTTAAAGACGCAATTGCATGAATTGCTCGATAAAGGCTTCATTCGACCAAGCAGTTCCCCATGGGGCGCTCCAGTATTGTTCGTGAAAAAGAAAGATGGATCATTTCGAATGTGCATCGACTATCGTCAACTTAACAAAGTCACTGTGAAGAATAGATACCTGTTGCCCAGGATTGATGATCTTTTTGATCAACTGCAAGGAGCTGGTCACTTCTCTAAGATTGACTTAAGGTTTGGCTATCATCAACTAAAGATTCGAGGAGAAGATATCTGCAAAACCACTTTTTGTAATAGATATGGACATTACGAGTTCATGGTTTTGCCATTCGGTTTGACAAATGCTCCTGCTGCTTTCATGGACTTGATGAATCGAGTTTTCAAGCCATTCCTTAACAAGTTCGTGATCGTGTTCATCGATGACATCCTGATCTATTTGAAGAATAAAGAGGAACATGAAGAACATCTAAGGATCGTACTACAAACGTTACATGATCACCAACTCTATGCTAAGTTATCTAAGTGCGCTAAGTTATCTAAGTGCGAGTTTTGGATGGAGTCAGTTAACTTTCTTAGACATGTAGTAAGTAAGGAAGAAATTCAAGTTGATCCTAAGAAAGTTGAAGCAGTAGCAAATTGGCCAAGGCCCATAACAGTTTCTAAAGTACGAAGTTTCTTAGGCATGGCGGGATATTATCGTAGATTCGTGCAGGACTTTTCTAAAATAGCAGCCCTATTGATCAAGTTGACAAGAAAACAAGTTAAGTTCAATTGGGAAGAGTCCTGTGAGGAGTTTTCAGAAACTCAAAGAGTGTTTAGTATCGGCACCAGTTTTGACATTACCTGAAGGAGAAGAAGGATTCACGGTCTGTTGTGATGCTTCAAGAGTAAGACTTGGGTGCGTTCTGATGCAAAGGGGAAAAGTCATCGCCTATGCATCACGACAACTAAAGAGACATGAAGTGAATTACCCTACTCACGATTTAGAATTAGCTGCGATAGTGTTCGCTTTAAAGATTTGGAGACATTACATGTATGGGACGAAGTGTGAGATTTACATGGATCATAAGAGTCTTCAATATATCTTGAGCCAAAGAGACCTCAATCTAAGACAAAGGAGATGGATAGAACTATTGAAGGATTATGACTGTCAAATTCTCTATCATCCCGGGAAGGCAAATGTAGTGGCAGATGCCTTAAGTCGAAAGTCGATAAGAAGCCTAGCCCATGTGGATGTGAGAAAAAGGCCAAATGTGAAAGAGCTAATGGAATTGTTTAATCAAGGATTGAAACTGGAGATTGGAGGATCAAGAGTTTTGTTGGCTCATTTCCTAGTAAGATCTAAGTTAATGGAAGAAATAAGGAATGCGCAAGATAGAGACCCATACTTGGTGAAGCTGAAGGATGAGACGAGAGAAGGAAAGAACCCTGAGTTTGAGATAGTCAATGGAGTTTTAAAGTGTAAGAATAGAGTATGCGTGCCTGATGTGGATGGACTAAAGGAAAGGATATTGAAGGAAGCACATCAGACACCTTACTGCACTCATCCTAGAACTACTAAGATGTACCATGATGTGAAAGCTAATTATTGGTGGCCTGGATTGAAGAAAGATGTAGCTAAGTTTGTAGCATCCTGCCTGACTTGCCAACAAGTCAAGTATGAACATCAACGACCCTCAAGATTGCTACAAGAGATTCGACTACCCGAATGGAAGTGGGAGCGCATCACTATGGATTTTGTTGTTGGTTTACCTAGGACCTCCAAAGGATATGACTCTATATAGGTCATAGTAGATAGATTGACTAAGTCTACCCATTTCCTAGGAGTTAAGACCACATATTCTGCCACTCAGTATGCGCAGTTATATATAGAGGAGATCGTGAAACTACACGGAGTGCCAATTTCCATCATCTCCGATCGAGGAACGCAATTCACCTCAAGGTTCTGGCAAAAGTTACAAGAAATATTAGGAACACAATTAGATTTTAGTACGATGTTTCACCCTCAAACAGACGGCTAGTTTGAAAGAACAATTCAGACACTCGAGGACATGCTAAGGATGTGTGTTTTGGATTTTGGTGGTAGCTGGGATAAGTATTTACCCCTGATGGAATTCGCCTACAACAACAACTATCATTCATCCATTGGCATGGCGCTATATGAAGCGTTGTATGGAAGAAAGTGTCATTCTCCAATTTGTTAGATTGAACCTAGAGATAAGCATATAGAAATGCCTGAATTGCTTAAGGAGACCATGAAAAAAGTACTAATAATTCAAGATAGACTGAAGACGGCATTCAGTCGATAAAAGAATTACGCAGACCCTAAGCGAAAGGAAGCCCAATTCACCGTGGGAGATCACGTGTTCTTAAAGGTTTTGCCAATGAAAGGAGTTATGAGATTTGGCAAGAAAGGAAAGTTATCACCTCGTTTCATAGGTCCTTTCAAAACCTTAGATAAGGTAGGAGAAGTGTCTTATAGACTTGCCCCTCCTCCAATTTTGGCACATGTATACCCAGTGTTCCACATTTCCATGTTAAAGAAATATGTGTCAGATCCAACGCACGTTCTTTTACCTCCAGACATTTTGTAAGATGAACAACTATCTTACAAGGAGTCACCAATAGCTATAGTGGATCGACAAGTAAAGAAGTTAAGAAAAAAGGAGATACCCATGATTAAGGTTCAATGGCGAAATCATGGGATAGACAAGTGCACTTGGGAAGCGGAGGAGGAAATGCGATAGAAGCATCCTCAGCTTTTCAAGAGTAACTAGGTAAGGTTTTAAATTCAAGGACAAATTTCTTTAAGGGGGGGAGAATGTAACAACCCACACACACCTTAGGAATTTTTGTGATAAATTGCTTGAATTAGAATCTATAAGGTTAACTGTATGCTTGTGTGAATGTTTGTGATCTAAGTGATTGATGAGTCTGTGGCATATTAAATTAATTTTAATATGCATAATATGTGTTGCTATTGTGAAATAAATGATTTACATGAAGTGCATTTGCATAAAATAATTTTTTTTTAAATAAAATGAATTTTCATGCATAAAACAATTTTTAGCATAAAATAATTTTATGGGTATTTTTTTAAAATATTTGTAAATAAATATTTTGAGGGAAATATCCCAGAAATAAAAAAGAAAAATATTATTTTTATTTCTAAACACTTCAGCCCAAATTTTTAAAGAAAAAGGCCCAATACCCAAAAGCCCACTCCACAAAAATGCTCCTAACTTATTTAATTAAGGGTAATAGTAGAAATTCCACTCCAACCCTAATATATATTCAAATTTTTAGCTAGCAAGGGTTTTCCAGCAGCCACTCCCTCATTCTTTCTATATTCTGGCAGAAAAACCTCTCAAAATAATTCTCTCTACCGAAATATCGAAAACACCTTACCGTTTTGCGATTTCATGACCGTAATCATAAGTTTTTAATCTCTTTCGATTTCTAAACTGTTTTCTATGAAATAAATTATGGGAAAATTATTTTGAACTATTTGATTACTAATTCTATAGATTCAATTCTGTTTGAGTGAATTTTTGGGAGAGAAAATTTATTTTCTACCGAAAAGACGATTCTTTCCGCAAGATTTCTCCAAAGGTGAATTCTATAACTTAAAATCACAATTTTATTGCATAGACATCATAAGGGGGGGGGTGTTGGGGGGTTTTGGTAATTTGTGTTTATTTGCATTCTAAACTGATTTTTGATTTGTTTTGATGAAAAATGTTGCATGAAATAATATTTCTGTATATTTCTGTGATGACCGAAAAGTTTCGAAAAACAAAGGAATTCAAGGTTTTCATGTTAGGACTTAGAAATTGGAAAATTCTATTCTTTCATGAATACATGGCTGCCGATTTGTGTGAATTGATGTTCTAATGTGATATTTTTTTTGTTTAGATGAAAAATAATGACTTGAATCATGTGTCTATTTATCGCTGAAATAAACGAAATGCGCGGGAAGCGCGGAAACTCATGATTTTTCACCTAAGCCTTTCAACTTGGAATTTTTTTTGTATAAACCTTACCTATGGCTGCTGATTTGTGAGATAATGTGTTCTAAACTAATATTTTCAATGATTGAATGGAAAATAATGGTTTAAACAACCTGTTTGCATATTTCTGAAATGACTGGAAAATACCGAAAACAAGAAAACTCATGTTTTGTGCACTATAATGCAAAAGATTGAATTTTTATATATCAATGGCACCAATAGTGGCCGATTCTTATGGATTTGAGTTCTAAAATGATTTTTGTTATGTTTACATGAAAAATCTTGGTTTAAACCATGTTTTTACATATTTCTAAAATAGACGGAAAAACACAAAAAGAAGAAGAATTTGGTTTTCATCTTAAAGATGCATTCGGCCTACATGGACCATTGTGTCTAAATGTTTATAAATTTTATGTGATGTGTATTGGTGATTGTTGACATGTATGTATGTAGATGATGAAAATTGCATGTGAATTGAAGGTATGATCCTAGATAGGCTTAAATGTGTTTTGGTGTACTTAAGGTATACTTAAGGTATCTTGATATCATATTGTGGTTAGAATGCAAATGTGATTGAGGAATTTGGAACTAGATGTCATGATGACTTGATGATGAATATATGGTTATGAGTTAGAAGTGAAAGAGATCATAAGAGTTAAGCATGATGTTGGAAGGATTAATTGTCAAATTGACATGTATGGAAGTGTGAAGTGAACTAAGATAATTGATAAGTGAATTGATATTGAGGTAATGACAATGTGATGACCTTAAAAAGATATTGATATGATTGCAATGTGTTTTCATGTGAGCCTATAAGGCCTAAGTATGCAAGACTTTTAAGTCAACGTGATATGTGCAAGTGATGAGTACACCTATGAGTGAACTCTAATGTGTATGCTATATGTACACGGGTAGTTATGGGATAGGAGCATCCTGAGTAAATAAATACTAAGTATTAAATCAAATATTATGTTAGAGTTTGGGGAGCCTTAGAAGTGCAAAGAGGACTACGAGTACTAGGAGCAAAGGAACCCCAAGGTGAGTAAACACTATGTTCATGCTACAAGCGTGAGTGAACATTTTATTCATGTTATAAGTGTAAACAACATTTTGTTGTGTTATAAGAATGTGATATTGATATGTGAACCTTTATGATCTTTGAAACCCAAGTTCTTTCTATTTTAAATTTTATGATTTCTTTGTTAAGCTTGGGTTGCCAAAGGACATTTGGTCCAAAACTATTTTGCTTATCCAATGAGAACTTTTTATGAAGGACACCCTAACTTGTATTTTTCTGGAACTACACTTTCACTGTATTATTGTTGAAAGCCAAACTACTATTGTTATTGAAATATATGTTATTATTGCCATATGTGATATTGTTAATTGTGTTTACCAATAGCTCTAACTATGGTACCTTTACCCTTTGTGCAGAATCCTTGTGCCGATGCGGGTAATCATCGAAACCTGTGCACATGGTCTTAACCCGATGGATAGGGGTAGTGTATCCACCTCAGCTAGAAGGGGCGGTTCTAGCCATGGAGCCTAATTAGTTTCATGCTTTATAAGTGATGGGAGTTGGAATTTGGCAAAGGCCACCTCTCCTCGATGTGTTTAGAGTGGATTGAGTAGTGTCTCCACTTTGTAAGTGTTATAAGTGTGATTTCTGCAAACTTGCTAAATTGAACCTTGCTTAAATTGCAACCTGATTCATGAGTTATAAACCATGAACTATGTGTATAAGCTATGTGTTTCCTTTTAAAGGAATATGTGATAATGTATGAACCCTTTTTGTTTACTAATTGAGATCATCTATCTCACCCCTTTTCCTTATGTGGTTCCAGGTGAGCAAATGTGAGAAGGCAAGGTGATGGCTCAAGCATCCTACTTCGCTTGGGGAATTCCTTGTCCGAGTTATCAATAATACTATATTTATGAAGTCTTGTCTTTAGATGCTCCGGGAATGTTAATTGATACTTATAGAGATTTATATTATTTTTCCTTATGGATTTTATATGTAACGATTTACTTTAAGTCTTCCGCAAATTATGGTATTTATCTAAATGTTTTAAATGAGTTAATGAAAGAGGTTTGGTAAGATCCTAGGCATAATTGTTATATGTTAATGGGTTCTACGATCGTGGGTGACCTTATGTCGCTCCATGTTCTAGGACCATCGTATCTCATAAGGTTGGGATGTGACACGGTGGCTCAAATTATTCAAGGTAATATGACCTATTTTTAACCCATCATGAAATAAGACCCAAAAAAGTTATAATCATTTTGGTGTCTATACCAAAGGAAATAGCTCACTTAATGATTCAAAATGGATCTAAAAATAAATAAAAACTGCTAAGGGGGATTTAACCAACTAAAAGGCCATGGTCATACCAAGACAGGAAATATACAAACGCTAGTTTGTCTAGAAGATCATAAAAAATCATATCAACTATGTTCAAAATTAAAAATAAAAAAAAAAGTAGCAGGAACAAAGTTAAAATTACCCCTTTTAAAAAAGGGAGAAATATACCCAAAGGCATTATCAACAAAATATTAATCTGAAAGAAAAAAGAAATAGGAATTGAAAAAGAAAATCATCTCTCTGCATGCCCTGGCTGCTCCATGTCCATATCTTGATTTTTGCCATCTCCCTCGTCAACCTCGTCATTCCCTTGGACTTCCTCTACACCAATCTGTTGTTGAGCTAGGGAAGAGTTGTAAGGTATAAGATCCTTCACAAAATTGAAATCTAATGCAGGAAATCACTTCTCCAGAAGTAAGAGCATTTGACTGCGAAAATCAAAGCAAGCTTGAATCGTGTTGCTCAAAACAACCATTTCCTTAGCCTCCTTGGATCTGGATAAATCAGTAGCCTCTTTCTTTTGCACCTCTAAAGTCTAAATGGCTTTGGTAGTTGACAAAAATTAAATTGAAAGGGTAGAGGTGATTTGAGTGGGAGTAGGTTAAGCCATAAATGAATTGGTTTTAATGAATTTGGGTTAACCATTGCTAAAAGGTTAGACTTAACCACTTAGATAGTTAAGCTCAAATCATTATATACCAATCTATTTTTGATTTATTTTTCCAATGTGCGATTTATTCTTAACAGTAGTAGCTTTCAGTCGATTTGATACTTGCATTTTTTCTTGGCTAATCTTCTCCAACTGCTTAGTTAGATTCTGAATAGTCTCATTCCTCGAAGCCAGTTTAGTCTCTTTTTTACTCCTTGCTTCATGAAACTACCTCAGCCAACTACCAATGAAACCACTCATGCCATAATCTAGAGAAAGAATACACATATCATATAAAGTAAAAAATGGTTGAGGCAAGAATAAGAATAAAATATGTTTACCTATAGAGCAGCTAGGTATTGCTCTTCCAGCAATTCATGCTCATCCTAGTAGCCAAACTCCTCCCAGTCTTTTTTTAAAAAAGTGATGACATAATAGAGTAAGAAAGACTGAAGAAGTTTTCAGGGACATGTTGCCTTAGAAAAGAGAGAAAGGTATGACCTTAGATCTAGAGAGTTTTTCAAAGCAGACTTGACATTTTCTAGCTTAACCACCTTAGGCTCCTTCCCTTTGTTTGCCTTCTTAGAGATATTCTCAATAGGATGTGAATCGACAGTAAGATCAAAAATTTCTCCCTCCCTTCTTGTGACTTATCCAGAGACAAAAGGCTTGGGGGTACACCTTGTTAAATAATGATTCAAAGTTAGTTTTCATTATTTAAGAATATATGTTCTTTATTTTTTCTAATTAGTGGGCTGATTGTATTTTTTTTTTACTTGGTCAATTTAGCATGAGTTTTATTTCTTTTCAACAAGATTTTAAGTAGTAGAGAATGATCTCTACTTACACACTTTTACTCCTTATTTTTAGCTTCAATTACCTTATTGTAAGTCTATTTAATGGGTCCTTTTGTTGCTTTCAGTTGAATGGAAAAATGCAGTAACTTTAACTATTTTCTTTAAAAATTTCAACATGATATCAGAGCCTTTCATGATCAAGGGCCTGCGAGAGAAAACTAGTGAGAATTCTTTAGATTAAGATCGCCACAAACTCTTTCCCATTAACCTTAGCTCTAATTTTCATGGGAGAGAATTATCAGTTATGGGCTGTGAAAATGAAGTCCTGTCTACAAGCCTTTAATTTATGGGAAGTGGTCAAAACTAATAAAGAAGTCCCATTATTGCTATCACATCCAACTGCAACTCAAATCAAAAGTCATGCTAAAGAGAAGGCTAAGAAGTTGAAAGCAAAGACCTATTTGCATTCTTATGTTTCTAACGTAATTTTCACTAGCATCATGGCTTGTGAAACTCTAAAAAAGTTATGGGATTCACTCAAAGGTGAGTATTTAGGTAATGAGCAAACAAAGTTGATGCAAGTTTTAAATTTTAAGAGAGAATTTAAAGGTCTAAAGATGAAGGAATTTGAAGGAATTAAGGATTATGTGAACAAACTCTTGTCAATTGTTAGCAAAATTAGATTACTTGCTGAAGACTTGCTAGATAATAAAATTGTTGAAAAAATTTTTAGTGAGTTTGCCAGAAACATTTATGTTAAAGATTTTTTCACTTGAGGATATCTCTCCAAGATTACTATTGCAGAGTTAACCAATGCTTTGCAAGCTATGGAACAAAGAAGAGCATTTAGAGAAGCAAAACCAACAAAGGCAGCATTCATTGCTAAGACATCAAAAAGGTCGCCAAAGAAAGGAAAATCTGCATCATACGGCATATGCAAGAAAACTAACCATAAAGAGAAGGATTGTTGGCATAAAGGTAAACCGCAATGATTTAGTTGCAACAGATTTGGGCATTTGAAAAAAAAATTGCAAGTTCAAGAAGAAGCAAGTAAATTTGGCACAACAAGAAGAGCATCTCTTTTTAAGAAATTGGAGAGAAGTGCTCCAAGAAATTAACTGGCATGCATTTTTATGGTGAGAAGTGCACCAATAATTAGAGAGTTAATGAGAAGTGCATTAACAAAATGAAGGGTTGATAGGAAGTGCATCAACACATTGAAAATAAGTGCTTTAAAAAGAATATGATATGTCCATTTGAAGAGAGGTGCTCTAACATTAGCAATCATGTGTCCAACTTTGAATCATGGGAGAGTGTTGAATAATTATTCAAAGTTAGTTTTCATTGTTTAGGAATATGTGTTCTTGATTCTTTTTTAGTTTGTGGGCTAATTGTATTTTTGTTTTTACTTGTTCAATTTAGCATGAATTTTATTTCTTTTTAGCAAGATTTTGAGTAGTAGGGCATGATCTCCACTTACCCACTTTTACTCCTTATTTTTAGCTTCAATTAGCTCATTGTAAGTCTATTTAATGGGTCTTCAGTTGAATGGAAAAATGCAGTATCTTTAGCTATTCTCTTTAAAAATTTCAACACACCGTTGGTCCTATACTAGAACATCGCAGAGCTGAAACTATCTCAAAACTCTTTTTGGCCACCATATCTACAATATGCTATTGTAAATCAGCTTTTGAATCCATATCTAGCCAAAAATAAAATAAAATCAAAATTAAAAGAAGAAAAGAAATAGTAATGAACCATCAACAACTGTAGAAAACCAATAGGCATCAAGCAAGCTCACAATGTCCATTTTGCTACAGCTAAGGTATTCCTAAAGCCTTTCTATGGCCTCAAGTTCTGGTTCATCTAAACCTCCGATGCCTTAGGTAGAGGCCACCTCATAATTTCAATGGCTTGGAATAGGCTAGTTAGTAGAACTACACGCCAAGAAGTAATGGTCTTTCCAATTTTTAAGGCTAAGGAAATTCACAAAAAGAGGTATTGACCCAAGGATGCTAATTTAAGAAAATAAATACCAAAATATTTTACTTTAAAAAAAATTTACCAAAACATGCCATATTTTGTCAAAACACGAGTCAAAAGTGGGGTTTTGGCATTTTAAATGCCGAAATAGTTTATTAGAGCCACACTTCGACATTTAAAATGCCAAATTGGCGATGTCATCACCTATTTCAGCATTTAAATTGTGGAAATCTATAAAAGAGCACCTAAAAGCAATAAAGTGAGAGGTTGGCAGCAAAGTTCGGCATTTATAACGCCGACTTGTGTTTGACTCCATGGTTTGGCATTATAAATGCCGACTTTGGTCTTGTCAAGTCATATTTTGCAGGGCAAAGATTAAGTTCAACACTTATAATACCGAATTCATGTTAACCATCCGATCTTATTACATCTAATGCTTGAGAGAAATTTTCATGAAAATAAATTCACTCACTTAGTCTCTCAATTTTCATCCATTCTCAAACTCTTAGTTTTTCACCTCCTCCCAAAATCTCATTTCATTTTCATTTGCTTGAGTTTTTTTCCCCCATTAATCTAATATAACATTAGGGTTTGGTTATTGAAAAAGGAAGAAGAAAAAAAAAAAAAAAAAGGTACATGTCATTAATTTAAAATTTTAAAGTAAATTGTAAATTTTTGTTAATTAATTTCAGCAAATTATTGTTTTTTAAAATATAAGAATAAATCTTGATAAAAAATAATTATGGAAGGGTTGCTATTTTTTTTTAGGTCGTTGTAGCAATATTCAAATTCTTGAAGTTATTATCAATAAAAAAAAAGAAAAAAAGTAATTTTTGTTTTTAAAATTATATTAAGGTAGCACATTGAATTGATTGTTTATTTTTAATATATATATATATATATATATATATATATATATATATATATATATATATATATATATATATATATATATATATATATATATATATATATATATATGTTGTTTAAATAATTCGTATTGTAGAGGATTTGTTTATTTTTGTCAAAAAAATATTTAATTTTTGTTTGAAAAGATTTTTAGTGAATTAAAATTCGTTAATATATTTTTGAATTTCACCGTTTAATTATTTGAAATATAAATGTAAGATAAAACGAAACATCGTAGACATTATTATTTAAGTGTTAAGGCAATCAAATGAATAAATAAATAAATATGCCCTCTAAAAACACCATAAATATTAATTAATTTAATATAATTATATAAAATTATAAATATTTATTAATAAACTCAGGTAATATTATTAAAAAATATAACTTAATTGAAGCAATATTAATTGATTAAAATACATAACTAATATATAATGTATTTGATTAATTTAATTAAAGTATATTAAATTTAAATAATTTGATTGTGAAGAGTTAATGAATTAAGAAAACTAATTAAATTATCATAATATTAAAAATATATAATATTATAGGACCCTATATTAATTAAGTTAAAAAATAGGTATAATAAATAAACAAAATTTTAATTGAAATATTTTATTAACAGGTATGAAATTAATTTCATTAATGTATGTGAAACAATATAAACAAAAATTTATGTGAAATATTAATCTACAGGAAATAATAATTGTGTTGGATTGGAAAAAAATTTGTGAAAAAATAATAAAGTAAGTTATTTGTAATGATTATATTGTTATGTAAAATAATAATTTATGTTAGAAATGATAAAAATGTCTAACTAAATTTAATAATATAATAAAAAGAGTATAAATTAACTTAATTTACAATATATTAGTTAATTATTAATTATATTATATATTTATTTGACAATAAATTATATTATATATTTAACATATAATATAATTAATGAATTTAATAATTAATTCAGTTAAGTATAATTAATGAATTGTGAATTTTTTAGACTATAATAATATATATAATATTTAATATTATGTAAATAGTATAAAATGTTAATTAATTTAATTAAATAATATTTAATATTATAAATATATTTATTTATTTTATATTTAATATAATGATTAAGTAAAATATAATTAAATAAACTATTAATGTTCCAACATAATGAATGCATGTTAGTTATATTTTGATGAAGTGAAATTATTTTAGAAAATGGAATTAATTTTCAAATATGACTAAATCATAAGCCCTAAAACATAAATCTTCAACATTATTATTAATTATTATTATTATTTTCCAAAATAATAATAACATACGAAAAAATAAAAATAATATTAGAATTCAAATTTGTATAATGATTATCTAGTATATTTTATAAAATAATGAGTAGATTTCATTTACTAAACAAAATATAAATTTGAAGATTTATACAAATTGTTATTAATATCTGAAAAATTCTGAATAGTTACACTTTTTGCAATTTTGCCAAAGGATACTATTTGTTATATGGAAACTATTTGTGACCCGTCCAGTCTTTCCTGAAAATTTCCAATACGAAATTCTATTTAAGGGTGCTATTTAAGTGGTACCTAACTTTGTCCCGTTCACACATTCTTGGGAATTGTTTAAAAGGGTGCTATTTAGAAAGTAGAATTATTGTGAATAAATCATAAATCCTAAAACATAAATTTTAATTTGTAAATCATAGATCCTAAAATGTTGATCATATAAATTAAGTTATACATTAATTTTTAGAATATTGTGAAAAAATAAAAATAATTTTACTGATAGTAATATAAATAAATATTGTTACTTAATAAAAATTGATTTTTTTTTGTTTGGAAATCCATTATATATAATGCTAATAGATATGGCCAAACTAATACCAATATACTTTTATTGGAGAGGTGAAGTGATACGACATGACTATGGAGTTGATTATATAAATGGGTGATGCAATATGCTCCAAGTTCATCCTGTACAAAAAATTATAGAAATATTTCACATTATTCACTTAGCCACAAATATAGATTTTGAACAATATTTTATCGACTCAATAATATTTAGGGTACCTGTAAAAGTGGTACATGAAATTGTGTACCAAATGGCTTAAATATTAGAAGACAATGATGTAAAATGAATGTTTCAACATATAGATATGTTTAAAGAGGATTTGGCATTTTTTTGAGATCTATGTTAGAATTGCTAGGAAGATAGCAAATGATGGTGTAAATAAAGATAATGTGGAAGGGAATGGAGATAGGGATGGGGAAGACAATAATGCAGGTGCACATGATGATGCAGACGGATCAAGGGCAATGGTTTCATATGTTTTTGAGGAGGACGAAGATGTCGAGGAAGATGACACTGATGATGCACCAAAAGAGTCTAATAAAAGCGATGAAAATATGCTTCATAAATCAGATGATTCGAGCTCCGAATGTTATGCTTTTGGAGTATATGAGGGGAAGGCATCCACTGTAAGTAATCATGCAGTAATGAATGTACCATCACATTTTAAAAGCTACGACTCAAATGAGTTTATAGATTTTGAAGCAATGCGAGTACAAATAGATGTAGATGAAAACATGATAGAGTATGGTGATGTATTGTGATGGCTTATATAAAGGTATTCTTTTTACTAGCAAAGAAGAATGTAAGCTTGCAATCCAATAGCATACAATATAGAACCATTATGGGTTTTGTTCAAAAGAGTATTGGGAAGAGACATTTGCATGGATTTTCAAGATAAAATCTAGTGGTTATAATTAGCTAGTGTAGGCAAGAAAGTTAAGGAATGACAATCAGTGAAAGATAAGCCAACTGAAAGTATAGGTCCATTATTTATATTATAGCTATAGGCATGGGATAGATTTTCCATCCTTTCACCCCCGATTGCGTGTGTGAGTTCCACCGGGTGACGCCCCATTTAGGCGACAATGAGCACAAATTAATATTTTTAAAAAGTATTTTTATGAATTAAATCTAATTAATTTCATTTTACAGATGGAGCAATCCACGACATGTTATTGAAGTAAGTGCACATATCATATATAACATTCGGTACAAATTTGACATTACACACGATCAACAAGTATGTTTAAATAAATATAATTATAATGACTCAGCTATAAAAGTATGTTTATCATTGTATCATGTGTTGTTGTTTTAAGTGTTTAACAATTTTTCATACAGATGATTTAGTAGCCATATGATGAGGAGATATTGGAATCACTCCCTCAATACTGCCTAAATGGACAAAATATATGGCAACTAGTGGTCCTAATGATTTACTTTCACATTGTACAGTGACACCAACTGGACATAATTCTTAGACAATTTGGACAGTGGCAACGTATACTGCTGCTGCCACTTCAACCAAGAAGGCTTGAGGGCACTGATTTGCGTTTTGGCACAGATGACTAGTATTTGCACCAATGGATTATGAAGTGGGATGATCGACATCAACAAATCCATATAGGCATGCTATGCAACACATGACCACAATACTATTCACAATATATGGAGTGGTTTAGAAGGGTAACCAGGAGATATATATCTCACTAGGGTAGCTTGTTTAATGCAATGGTGAGTTAATAAATAAATTGAGAATAATTGATTATTAAGTACATGTTGCATTTATATAGAATATTAGCATGTTATATGTTTTGGTATAAATGCTAATTTAGTTCATTTTACATATGTAACTAATAAGGTATTAATTGCAAAAAGATGTTGTGGAGAGAATTCATATCACATATGATGTCGACACAATACATTAGATCAATAAGACTATGTTTGATGCATTAGCCGAGGAGGAACGACTTGTGATTGGACAACCTCCAGATCTAGAGCAAGTGCCAAAACAGCATCAGTCATATATCGGTCCTAGTAAACCATGAGCTCAACAATGTTCTAACAAGAGTGCAAACCAAAGGCATCTATTGATCTAAATGTATTACACCCAATTGAATTCTATAATGTGCCTATAGGTCACCACTAATCAAGTCAGCAAGATGTCACAACTGATGAAGATAGTTTTCCTCATACCATATCAACTAGATTTGAGTTCGGCAGTTCATTAGGGGCTTAACAACCAGAGGTCACACCTGAGATTATAGACAATCCTAGTAGTCCTCTTCATTTGCTTGACCCATTGAAATGCCAGTATAGACTTCTGACACATGTTCGGCTAGCTAAAGTTAAGTTTCGATTATAGGCAAAGATCCGCCAATAGCAGTTCCTTTCCCAGTTCCCATTCAACATTCATTCAAAGTCTTCTCCCACTTCACTGCTTTGCAGACTGCTCTTACTGCTACTTTCTATGCTTCCTGCTTCTAACTACTTATCTTTCCCTCACCGTCACTGCCTTCCCGTTCCTTCCTTACTGGTGGAACTATTAGACTCAAATCGGCTTATTCAGTTTGTTATCCAGATGAGTCATCCGCTTGTCAATTCTTGGTGTAATACTCACTTGTAAATGAGTGGTGTCAGAATTTTTCACAGTTTGGTGCTCAAGTGAATGCCTTTGATTGATTTGCATCTACATCATTTCAACTGAACCCATATGTTGTGTCATTTTCTGCATTCATGCCTTAGGTAATGGCACAATGGGATGGAATGCCTATATAGCAAATGCAATATCCAGGTGCATTTTTCAGTCCAACAAACAAATATGTTTGCACTTGCTTTTAGCCATTCATTTATTATAACAGCATATACTCATTCTCCAATTCCATATTAGGTTCAAGATCAAGAGCATGATATTACTGCTGATGAAGAGTAAACAGAAGTGCTACAGTGTAGCCAGTGGTGGTTCAACCTAGATGTGCTCCACCGTGTGATCATCAGCCTCAGCCTTGTGGGATTGGGGGCAACTGATGTCATGTTGAAAGGGGGCACAAATGACGTGCAGGGCATTATTATTTATTTATATGGCCATATATGCATATTTTATACCATGTTTCTAAATTCTCATTACATTATTCGTTAATGGAACAATATGTTATTTGTTTGTTAAACGACATAATATCTATCCACAATATTGGCAATATATTTCTCACAATTTGCATATATATGGCAAGTTAATATTATTATTACAATCAATTTAATACTATTAAGTTAATATATTAAATGAGGCCTTGCCCGAGCACCAGCCCGATCCGCTTGAGGGAACCAGAATGCTCATTTAGGTTTAGGCTCACGGTGGAACCCTCAGGTTTGAATTGGTTGATTTTGAAAATGATTTTAAGAGTTGCCACCCAATTTATTTTTTAAATGGAAAAATTAAGGAAAAACCCAATATACTCCAATTCATTAATTTTTAATTAATTACCAAAGGATAAAATCACTAGTCTAGAACCAGGTTGAGTATGGAGACTAGGTTTTTGGTTTTAAATCATCTAAATTTGGGTCTTAAGTTTAATTTGACTTTAGAAAAATTAATTTCATGAATGACATTAAAGAAAGTACATGAATATGGCATAACATGAATGCATGGTGTATGGGGGATTAGTAAAATAATTAAAGTAAATATTCACAAATTACGTTAATTAAAAGGGGAAAGGAGATTGCTTGGGATTTGGATTTGAGGTTTGGATTTAGATTCTAAATATGCCTATGTAACCCATTGAATGGGGATCAAAACCCACATAGTTCATTTGACAATTAAGTAGAGGGGTTTAAGAGTTGATCAAAATGATTTTGGTTTGGGTGTATTGAGAGTGAGGAAAAAGTTTGATACCTTTGTTTTGTGGTGGACAGAGGATTTTACCGGACCGAAGTTCCATTTTATTGGGACCGGGTGATTAGACTAATTGGGAGATTAATTAGTTAATTAAAAAGATTAATTAACTAATTAATATGATAAAAAGGATAGATGGATTAATTAATTAAAAAGATTAATTAATTAAGTAATTGAGTAATTAATTTTAATTTAAAAAAAGAATTTTACTTAATTAAAAATATTAATTAACTTGGTTATGGTAAGATAATTAATTAATTAAAAATATTAACTAATTAATTAGGGAGTGATTGGAGGGAGAAGAATAGATGAATTAGTAGATAACCATCAATACTAATTTAAGAGGTGTAGAGAAATAGAGAAAATGAGGAGGTATTTATAGAAAAATGGGGGTGAGGGTAACCTAGGAAGTGCAAAAGTGAAAAGACCAAAAAGATATGGTTAGAAAAATGCTAAAAAATCATATTAGGAGAATTTTAGAAATTTTGGAGGGTAAAAGGGAGACCTTCCACCAAAGAGGTTGGTGGTGCCAATAAGCCTCTGGGCAACGCCATCAGCCCCTTTAGTGGCAACTGACGTGGCAATTTTTTATTTTTTTTAGAGATTGGTTGGTTTGGAATTTAGGAAATTTGGATGTCCGATAACAATATAATTGAATTTCTTTTGGGGGCGCTACAAGCTGAAATTTTGCTTTTTACTTAGGTTAAATTTTGAGACTTTCAGGTCAGTTTTGAGAGTTTCAAAGTTCAGAAAATTCTTCGATAAACTTTGATAGACTCAAAATTAATTTTAGAATAATTAAACAATCAGTCTAAAAGAAATCTGATCGATTTTAGAAAAAATGCTGTCTTGTATAGAAGGTGTGGTCAGGATAGGAAAGGTGTCAGATTGTGCCAAGAATACTTCAGTTAGTTTTGATAAGTTTAGAATTAATTTTGGAGGTGTTGAAATAAGGGTTCACAGCTACCCCCTCATAAGAATTGGCTTTGAACAAAAGGTATTTCTGATGATAGTGAATGTTGGGAAGAGGTGTCATGTTAGACTTTGGGCTTGTGTGTTCTTGTCAGAAGGCCCTCTAGGATAAATAAGGTTTTATCAATGGTTATCAGTCTGACCTTGACATTGGGTGTGAGAATAGTCTTGGTGAATTTCAATTAAAGGTATCTGTTCGGCTCTGATGTTAGAGGTAAAGATGATCTAGGGTAGATCTCAATCAAGGCTATCTATTTGGCCTTAATGTTGGAGGTAAAAATGATTTTGGTAAATCTCAATTTTGGTGATAGTGAACCCAAAAGAGGGGATGTTATAAGGAACCAAAGTGATTTCTATGTCAGTGCTTGGACATATTTAGGTGGAAGACATGGTTGAAGAAGGATGATGGTAAAAGGAACCACAGAGATGTTTAAAAAATCATTCCTAAACATTTATGAGTGGAAAATGTGGCTGATAAATGAAAGCGAAAAAATGGACCAAAGGGATATCTAGACTAGTGGCTAGATGGATTTAGGTAAAAGACGTGGAAAGTAGAACCATATAGATGTCTAGGTGATTGTTTTTAGACATTTATGGGTAAAATTGATGGATTTGGATAAAAGAGATGGAATGGATGTCTAAGTGACAATTTATAAACATTTATGGGTGGAAGAGAATTTTGGACAAAATAATTTAGTGAAAGGAGAGCCTTGACCTATGGCAAGCTGACTCGAGAGATTCTGACAAGATTTAGAAAAGGGATAGGCTTGACCTATGGTGAGTCAGCTTGACAGATTTTTAAAATATTTTGATAAAGGGAGAGCCTCGACCTATGGCGAGCTGGCTCAAGAGATTCTAAAAAGATTTTGATAGGAGGAGAGCCTCAGCCTATGGTTAGTCAGCTCAATAGATTCTAAAAAATTTTCAGTAAAGGAAGAGCCTTGGCTTATGGTGAGTTAGCTCAAGAGATTCTGACAAGATTTTAGTTACACCAAAGGAACTTAGCCTTTTGAATGTGAGGGGTTGGGCCTTTCGAAAGGCTTAAAGGAACTTTGTTAAGAGTAAAAGGACTCTGAAAGTCACACTTCGTTGATTAGATTTGGAAAGTTATCATTTAACTTCAAAGAGACACTAGTTAGCTTTACAAGGTATCGGTCTGCTTTGAGGAAGTACTGGTCAACTTTAAAAGATGTCGATGAGGCTATTGGCTCAGCTTATTGTGAACCCTCAATTTTGCACTCTCATCATCCAAATGCAGCCTCGGCACTTGTTAAGTTTAATATGCTACGTGGAGCTGTTACGGTGGTCCCACTAACCAGTTAGTGGGCGGGGGTTCGGAGGCTGTGCTCCCAAAAGAAAATTTTTTAGCCTTTGATTGTATTGCTACTAGACATCCAAATTTCCTAAACTCCAAACCACCGACCAATCTTTAAAAAAAAAAAAGGTGTGCCGCCGACCCCTTCAGTGGCGTGGTCCCCACTACCCTTTTTGCGGTTTCCAAAATGCTCCTAATATGATTTTTCAGCATTTTTCTAGCCCTATCCTTTTAGTCTTTTCACTTTTCCACTTCTCAAACTACCGTCACTCATTTTTTCTATAAATACCTTCCTTCATTTCTCATTCTAACACACCTATTGAATTTGAGTATATTGTTATCCTCAAATTCGTCTCTTCTTCTCCCTCTAGTCACTCTCTAATTAATTAATTATCTCACCCTAACTAAGTTAATTAATCTTTTTAATTAACTAAAACACTTTTTTTAATTAATCACTCAATTAATTAATTAATTAATCTTTTTAATTAATTAATTAATTAATCACTCTTTTTTTCAAAAATCATTCTTTCTTTTCAAAAATCAAATTAATTCTTTCCCTTAATCCACCCTTCATCTAAATTAATTAATTAATCATTTTAATTAATTAATCCATCAATCCATCCATTTCATCATATTAATTAGTTAATTAATTAATTAATCTTCCAATCTATCTAATCACCCCCGTCCTAATAAAACGGAACTTCGGTCTGGTAAAACCCTCTGCCCACCAAAATCAAAGGTATTAGCCTTTTTTCTTACTCTCAAAAGTCCCAAACCAAAATCAATTTGATCAACTCTCAAAGCCCTCCACTTAATCGTGGAACAAACTACGTAGTTTTTGATCCCCGTTCAATAAGGTATGTAGGCACGTTTGGAATCTAAATCCAAATCTTTATCAATCTCTTTTTCCCTCTTTAATTTGTGGATATTTTATTTTAATTTTCTCCTTGCACTCATGTCATATTCATGCATCTTATTTACAATTATTATCTTACAATATTTGTAATTCGTGAAATCAATTTTTTAAAGTTAAATTAAACTTAAGAGCCAAATTTTGATTATTTAAAACCAAAAACCTAATCTCCGAACTCAATCTGATTTGAGGCTAGTGATTTTATCCATGGGCAAATTAATTAAAATTAATGAATTGGAGTCAATTTGGGTTTTTCCTTAATATTTTTTCCAACTAAATAAAATTAAGGTGGCGACTCCTAAAATCATTTTCAAAATTAACCAATCCTAACCTAAGGGTTTCATCATGAGTCTAAACCCAAATAAGCATCTCGATTCTCTCTAGCGGACTAGGCTGGTGCTCGGGCGAGGCCTTACAGCTGGCGACTCCACTTGGGACTATTTGCCACCTTCTTTAAAATAAAAAGGAAAATAAGAGGATTACTATTTGGTTAAGGAAAAATTTTTCCAAAATAATCTCTATTTGGCTCATGAAGTATAATTTGACTTTCATGCATCACTTTGCATAATAAAGGCTCCTTGCCTAAACCTTAGCTTTAGGAAAACCTATGGATGGTTAGTAGCATTGGCTCAACAACACTTTTTGAGTATGTTGGGAGATAGCGAAAGCATTCCACCCTGCAACAAATCCTCAATCATTTCGGTGGTGTAATGAGCAATCAGTACTGTTGGTCCCACGCGAGGCTCCTTGCTTACATGTAGTTAGGTATATCGATGCTCTAGTGGGATGGGGACCCTTAAATCAAACCACCTTTCACCCTTATACATATAGCAACCCTAGCCTTTGACCTTAGGTTCCATGTACCATAATAATCGATAACTTTGCATATCTATGAAACCTTTTTCGGTATACATCGCATCATGATTATGCATGCATAACATGAGAAACTCGACAAGGTAAACCCTCAAAAATGTCAAAGACCCAAATGGTGATTTGTTACCCTAAAACACCTCACACACTTACCCTGTCAACATGTGAACCCGGTAACCAACCATGTGGAAGGAATCCTTTTCTCGACACACTTTCACATTCATGCCATTTTTTCCTTCATAATTCTATATTCTTACCCTTTTTTCTATCTATTTTCTATTTAAAGGTATTTATGGCTAACACCTCCAGCCCCTTTGACCAAGAAGCAATATGCATCTTTTTTGCCAACCTCCTTAAAAAACAAGAGGAAACTTTTCAAGTTGCACTAACCAACACTCTTCAAACCTAAGTTGAAACTTTCACTAACGCTCTTAATGCCCAGTCTGCCACCTTTACTGATGCCCTTAACTCCCAATGCCAGTCAATCATCAATGAGGTCAAGGAAATGACTAATGCCACTATCACTCCCCCTCATGCTCATGTTGAGCCTGCATCTGCCCAAGCTGAGACTAGCCATGCCCCTCCTCCTACTCCTCTTATTATCGATCTCACCAATAAAGGGAAAATGCCTAAAACTCCAATCTCTCCTGTTATAAACTTAAACACAACCACTCCTCCTCCCATTATAAATTCTTTTCAAAGTGGAGATTTTTCTAGCTCTCCCCAAGCTAAGAAATTGATGGAGAAAATTGAGGCTATAGAGAGAAAAATCAAGAACATCAAAAAGCATGAGGACATGATAGATGTCAATTCTTTAGCTCTCTTCCCAAATGCACGAGTTCCACCAAAATTTAAAATGCCAATCACGAACAAGTTTAAAGGCACCACATGCCCCAAAATTCACCTTAAGATGTATGTAGGCACCATAAGACCTTTCGGTATGGACGACGAGCTCCTTGCTCAGTTACTCCAACAATCTTTGACTAGAACTGCTATTAAATGATTACTAGATCTTGACCAGAATCACAAGAAGACTTGGAATGACATATGTAATGGATTTGTCAAGCAACACCATTACAATATCAAGGTAGATGTTACCCGTCGAGACTTAGAAACCACCAAACAAGGGCCAAGAGAATCCTTCACTGCATTCCTTATAAGGTGGAGGACAAAAGCAGCTCAAATGGTAAACCATCCATCTGAAGTAAAATAAATTGACATCATCATCAAAAACCTCCTCCTCCAATATCAAGCTCATCTACAAACTCAATACCTCCCCAGCTTCAAAGCTGTCATTACCACCACTACCAAGATCAAGGATTTGATTCAATCAGGATGAATCAATGATGAATCCTCTAGGTATCACAAGAACACTAACTACACCACCAACACCACCCAAAAAGAACGGGAGGTAAATGTTGTCTCTTATCACCAACCAATGAGGTTGGAAAGGAGGATTTTTTCTAAGCTAGGCATGTCCCTTAGCATCATTTACAAGAAAGCCTTAGAGGCTAATCTAGTTAAGCCCTTAGAACTATGACCTCCTCCAAACCACTTGCCCAAGTGTTATAACACTAATGAGCACTATGACTATCATCAAGGGCTAGGGCATAAAACTGATGCATGCAAGGCTCTGAAGCATAAAATCCAAAACCTCATTTACAGTGGAGATATCATCGCTCCCAAACCCAAAGTCTAGCATCACCAAGCTCACTCGACCATCTAAAGCTTAACCCAATAACCGGTATTTTGAGAAGAGTGCTAGTGCTACTATGCCCCTGTCCAAGTCTTTTAAGTCTACTGAGTCCACGTTTGAGTCTGAGTCCGTGTCCAAGTCTTTTGAGTCTGTTTTCTATTAAATTTTTCTTGGAATTTGAGTATGTCAGGTCTTGCCCTTCTAAGTCTATACTTAGCCTTCTAGGCTAATCCTTCAATATACTCATGATGGGACTTTTATTAGTAATAAAAAGTTTGAACTTTCTAATTTGCTTTAATTTTTTCTGATTCATCTTTAAATGGGACATCTTTAAAAAAAAAAGCAACAAAAAAAAAAGCAAAAACATGAAAAAGGCAAAATAATTAATTAATTATGGCACAAAAAAAAAATCCAAAATCCCATACATAGTATGGTAGTAGTGGAAAAGCTCATGGACTATTCTATACAAGACAAGATAGGGATAATCCAAGCATCACAATCCATGAGATCCTTACCTACATACACAAGAAGCTTGTCAAAGAGAAGTTATAGAGAATGAAGACATAATAGACTGAAAGGTATCATGACCAGCTAAATGCCATCAAGGAAAAGAGAATCGATGCTCCGTACAAAATTTAAGGTTATCAATGGAGACTAGCTAAGCACTTTAACCAGAAGGTGAGAGATAAGGGCTTGCAAGAAGGAAATCCAGTTTTGGAAGAAATCCAAGCCCTTATTCATGATCTAAGAGGAAGTTCAAACTGAACTGGGCTGGACAATACAAAGAAGATCCTATTCGATAGAGGCACCGTCATCGTAGACATGGATGGAAGGGAATTCTCCATTTCATTTCTTCTTTTCATGCATATGTAATTAGAACTACATGGACTTGATTTTCCCTAAAAGAAATAACTAACAAAAAATGATTGAAAGGGATACGTAGGTAGTTCGACTTGGTTGCAATCCAAATCATAATACAAAATATTTTATTTGCATTGCATCCTCATTTTCTTTATGCCTAGTACATCATTCACTTAATTCTTTTGCCTAAACAAAAAAAAAAAAAAAAAGAATGCTTGCTAAGTTGAAAACCTGAAAGGCAGCTTAGGCAAAAATTAGAACAAAAATAAAAGATGTCTCATTTAGTGATGATCAAATCTTACAAATACAAACCCATCATAAAGGATAGCCTTTTCAAAGTCATCTATAGCTTATCCTATAGTCCTGTCAACCTGTAATTATTTCAAAAAAAAAAAAAAGGGTCATGTCTAAAGTCATGGTCTAGCCATTCCTCCTCTACCTCCTGAGATGCAAATCTCTTGTGTCCTTGTCAGAATCAAAGTCTATCATAATCTCCTTTTTTGAGTCACTACTACAACATATGGTGTTGTACTTCAAATAGATCCCCGAGTCTCCTTCAAAGAATGAGTCACCCCCTTTATCTATGTTGTAGTCCTTTTTTCACTAATGGTTCCTCATACAGTCTCTCCTTCCTCAGCTGTGCCATCCTCTATTCCCCTTAGTAGGGCATCCTAGTACTCTTTCTCAATTACTTGGCATACCTCTTTGTGGTCCCAAGTGAAATCCCAAAATAAACAGCCTTATAACTCCTCAGCCAGCCACCACCTGATAGCTCTGGCGATGGAAGCTATGATCTGCATAAACTCCAAGAAAGAAAAATTAGGGGCACATTTGAGTCTGCCCCATCTGCCTCAAGACCCTTATCCCCTAGTGGAAAGTCATTCAAACCAAGCCTAACAAGCAAACTACTTGACACCCATAGCCCTTAGTCATGAAATATCTTATCCCTTGCCATTAGCAGCGCTAAGAATGTGTCTTCCAGGGGCAAGTTACAAGCAAGCATCCTATTCAATCTCTAATCATCAATAAAGCATATGTAGACTAAAAACATGGGCCACTAGATTTTAAAACATGAAGCAATCCCACGTAATGCCACCATGGCAACTGTCCTATACCAACCCAAGTTGAGTTCCTCACCCTTGTCGAGTTTTTTAATCCATAAATGCATGGCTCCATAGACACAAAAGTCATATAAAAAAATTGCATTCACAAAGTAAATGTGTGAATCCACCCTCATGCATCCATACAATCATCCATTATAAGCATCATCACAAATCATACATGGCATAGAAGTCAAATAAAAGGTCTATGAATTTTGAAACATGCATGCATCATCTGTGCACCAATATCTATGCAATCATGCACCATCATGCATAAGTTGAGCTAATAACCTCAACGACATCTCCTAAAGCTAACCAATACTTCCTCAAAGCTGACCAACACCTCCTAAAATTGATCAGTGTCTCTTTGGGGCTAAATGATACATTTTTAAATTTAATCAATGAAGCATGACTTCTAAAGTCCCTCTACTCCTAGCAAAGTTCCTTTGGGCCTTCCGAAAGGCCCAACCCCTCACATTCAAAAGCCCAAGCTTCTTTGGTATAACCAAAATCTTGTCAGAATCTCTTGAGCTGACTTGCCATAGGTCAAGGCTCTCCTCCTACCTAGATCTTTTCAAAATCTCTTAAGCCAACTCACCATAGGCCGAGGCTCTCCTTTTACCAAAATCTTATCAAAATCTTTCAAGCCAACTCGTCATAAGCCGAGGCTCTTCCTTAAAATCTTACGAGCCTACTCGCCATAGGTCAAGGCTCTCTGTTCACTAAATTATTCCCTAAAATCATTTTTACCTCAAACGTTAAGGCCAAACAGATAGCCTTGATTGAGATTTACCCTAAACCTTCCTTATCTCCAACATTAAGGCTAGACAGATAGCCTTGATTGAAATTTACCCAAACCTGCTTTATCTCAAACATTAAGGCTGGATAGATAGCCTTGATTGGAATTCACCAAACCCTCTTTATCTCCAACATTAAGGCTGAACAGATAGCCTTGATTGAAATTCACTAAACCTTCTTTAACTCCAATATTAAGGTCAAGCAGATAGCCTTGATTGAGATTCAACAAACCTTCTTCATCTCCAATATTAAAGCTAGACAGATAGCCTTGATTGAAAATCACCAAACTTTCTTTATCTCCAACATTAAGGCTGGACAGATAGCCTTGATTAAAATTTATCAAAACATCTTTATCTTTTGACATTAAGGCTGAACAGATAGCCTTAATTGAAATTCACCAAGACCATTCTCACATCCAACATCAAGGCCAAACCAATAGCCATTGATAAAATCACATTTATCTTAGAAGGCCTCCTCCTAAAGGACATGACAAGAATACACAAGCCCATAGTATAACGTGGCACCTCTTCCCAATATTCATAATCATTAGAATCACCTTTGGTTCAAAGCCAATTCTGATGAGGGGGCAACTATGAACCTTAATTTTGCACCCTCATCATCCAAAATGCAGCCTTATCACTTGCTGAGTTTAATACACTATGCAAAGCTATTACGGTGGTCTCGCTAACTGGTTAGTGGGTGGGGGTTCAAGGGGGCAGTGCCCCCGAAAGAAAATTTTTTAGCCTTCGATTACATTACTATTGGACATCCAAATTTCCTTAACTCTAAACCACTAACCAATCTTTAACTAAAAAAAAAAAAAAAAAAAAAAAAAGGGCACCACATCAGTTGCCGCTGGGAAGCCGACATCGCCGCCGGCCCCTCCAGTGACGCGATTCCCACTACCCTTTTTACAATTTTCAAAATGCCCCTAATTTGATTTTTCAGCATTTTTCCAGCCCCACCCTTTTAGTCTTTTCACTTTTCCACTTCCTAAACTACCCTCTTTCACTTTTCCTATAAATACTTCCCTCCACTTCTCATTCTAACACACCTCTTGAATTTGAGTAGATTGCTATCCTCAAATTCCTCTCTTCTTCTCCCTCCAATCACTCTCTAATTAATTAATTAATCTTCTTAATTAATTAATTACCTCACCCTAACCAAGTTAATTAATCTTTTTAATTAACTAAAACTCTTTTTTAATTAATCACTCAATTAATTAATTAATTAATCTTCTTAATTAATTAATTAATCACTCTTTTTTTCAAAAATCATTCTTTTTTTTTCAAAAATCAAATTAATCCTTTTTCCTAATCCACCCCTAATCCAAATTAATTAATTAATCATTTTAATTAATTAATCCATCAATCCATGCATTTCATCATATTAATTAGTTAATTAATCATTTTAATTAATTAATTAATCTTCCAATCCATCTAATCACCCTCGTCCCAATAAAACGGAACTTCTGTCTAGTAAAACCCTTTGCCCACCAAAAGCAAAGGTATCAGTCTTTTTCCTCACTCTTAAAACACCCAAACTAAAATCAATCTAATCAACTCTTAAACCCCCACACTTAATCATGGAATGAACTACGTGGGTTTTGATCCCCATTCAATGAGATACGCAGGCATATTTGGAATCTAAATCCAAACCTCAAATCCAAATCTCTATCAATATCTTTTTTCCTCTTTAATTTGTGGATATTTTATTTTAATTTACTCCTTGCACTCATGTCATATTCATGCATCTTATTTATAATTATCATCTTATAATATTTGTCATTCATGAAATCAATTTTTTATAGTCAAATTAAACTTAATAGCCAAATTTTGATTATTTAAAACCAAAAACCTAGTCTCTGAGGTCAACCTGGTTTAAGGCTAGTGATTTTATCCATGGGCAAATTAATTAAAATTAATGAATTGGAGTCAATTTGGGTTTTTCCTTAATATTTTCCCAACTAAATAAAATTAAGGTGGCGACTCCTGAAATCATTTTCAAAATTAACCAATCTGAACTCGATGGTTCCATCACTAGTCTAAACCAGAATGAGCATCTCGGTTCCCTCTAGTGGACCGGGCCAGTGCTCGGACGAGGCCTCACACTTATGCATGATGGTGCATGATTGCAGATGATTGCATATACTAGTATGTTTGTGCATAGATGATGCATGTTCATGTATGCATGTTTTAGAATTCATGGACTTTTTGTTCAATTTCTATGTCATAGATGATTAGTGATGATTCTTGTAATGGATGATTGCATGGAAGCATAAGAGTGAATTCACGAGAATGCAATTTTTCATGTGACTTTTGTGTCTACGATGACATATATTTATGGACTGAGAAACTCGATAAAGTTAAGGAACTCCACCTGGGTTGGTATGGAATAGTTACCATGCTAGCATTACAAAGAGTTCAAGTGGATTGAGATTTTTCTGAGGGCTTGCTTTATGTTTTAGGATTTAGTGGCTTGTGGTTTCTATTTCTGTGCTGTTGAGGAGGAGTTGTGCCCCACCTTTAGGAAGTTCAATCTTGGCTATGACTCTGAGGCAACTCCAGTGGTGCTAGAGTTCAAAGTTTGGCATTTTTTGTATTTTTAAGAGTTTTTAGACTTGCCTCAGGATGTCACAGGCCAAATGGTGCTGGTAATGGTTAGGTGAATTTGACCAAATTGATTGAGAAATTCCATGATCCTGGTGACCAAGGAGATATGAAGGGGCAGAGACTCAAGATGATGGCCTTGGCCTTCTATTTGAGAGTCAGATATGGGTCTATTAATTGGGGTGATGCCATAGTGCTGATGAAGCAGAGGCATTTTATGGTTAAAACTGTGTTGGCAGAGACACTAATGAGTCTTGATTGCTTTGTTCAAAATTTAGATAGATGGATTGTCTTGCCAGTTATTCTCAATACCTTTTCTATTAAGGGTGCTTTATGGTTTTGATTTTAGATTTTTTTTTATCTTGGAAGTGTGGCTAATAGATCATTTTTTAGTGGTGGCCCTTGCTCTTCAATACCACATATGCCTTATCAAGGCTTGGTCAAAGATTGGATGGGATGGTTGCTTGCAACTTACCCTAAAGGACACATTTATTAAATCTTTCATGACTAAAGGCCATGGTTGTCAAGTGGTTCGCTTGTTGGGTCTGGTTTGAATGACCTTTAGCTAAGGGATGAGGGTTTTAAAGTAGATGAGGCATACTTAGGATGTGGCCCCAGTCATTCCTTTCTTAGAGTTTGTGCAAATCACAACTCCTATTGCCAGAGCTATCAGAAGGTGGCTAGTTAAAGAGTTATCATGCTATTTATTTTGAGATTTCACTTGGGACCATAAAAAGGTATGACAGGTGGTTGATAAAGGTGGTTTGGCCAGTTAAGAAAAAGTGCCAGGCTACCCTGCTAAGGGTGACACAACTGAGAAAGGATGGGCTACAAAAGAAGCCATTAGTGGCGAAAGGACTGCAACATAGACAGGGGGTGACTCAATCTTTGAAGGAGACTCAAAGATTTACTAGAAGTGCGATACCACAGGTTGCAGTAGTAACTCAAACTGTGGTGATGGTGAAAAAGGAGACTGTGACTATAGTGAGGACATGATGACACTACATTGGAGGTTCAGAGAAAGACTACTGCATTTAAGGTAGAGAGGAGGACTGCATCTTCTAAATTACAGAGGAAAATTTTTAAAAGCAATTTCAGAACTACTAATATTCTAGAGAGGTTTTTGATACTGTTGTGGTGAGCAGTTTTGATTTTGTTGGTACCGCTACTGCTGCATTGGAAGGAGCTACAGAGACCTGAAAGTGGGGTGTACCCATTTGAGGAGATTGTGGCAAACCTGATTTTAATGAGGACACAAGAGATGTGCACCTTAGGAGGTAGAGAAGGACTAGCTAGATAATGACTTCATAAAACACTTGCAAGTTGACAGGATTTACATGACATAAGATAAGCCATAGAGGATATTGAAAAAGCTATCTCTTCTTCTTCTTTTTTTTCATGCTGATGGATCGTACATTGTAAAATTTCATTACCATGAAATGAGACATCTTTTATTTTTTGATCTAATTTCTGCCTAAACTGCCCTTTCGGATTTATAGCTTAGCAAGCATTCTTTTCTTCTTCTCTTTTCTTCTTCTTTTTTCTTTTTTTTTTTTTTGTCTTCTTTTTTGTTTGGCAAAAGAATTAAGTGAATAATGTACTAGACATAGAGAAAATGAGAATGCGATGCAAACAAAATATTTTTATATTATGATTTAGACCGCACCTGAGTTAGGCTGCCTATGTATCTCTTACATCACTTTTCTGTTAGTCATTTCTTTAAAGGAGAATCAGGTCCACGTAGTTCCAATTATATATGCATGAAAAACAAAAATGAAATGCATATGTCATCTTCGGATGATGCATTGATTTAGCTGATCTAGGTTGCCAGAATGGGAGAATTCGCTTTCATCCACATCAGTAAAGATGGTTCCTCCGTCTGATAGGATCTTCTTGAGCATATACTCTCCAGCTCAGTTTAGTTTGAACTTCCTCTTGGATCATGAATAAGGGCTTGGATTTCTTCCAGAATTGGATTTCCTTCTTGCGAACCCTTATCTCTCACCTTTTAGTTGAAGTGCTTGGCTAGTCTCTATTGATAACCTTGAATTTTATACAAAGCATCGATTTCCTTTTCCTCGATGGCATTCAGCTGGTCATGATACCTTTTAGTCTATTCTATCTTCATTCTCCATAGCTTCTCTTTGACAAGTTTCTTGTGTGTGTAGGTAGGGATCTCATGAAGTGTGATGCTTGGATCATCCCTATCTTATCTTGTATAAAATAGTCCATGGGCTTTTCCACTACTACCATGCAAATTCAATGTATGGAATTTTGGATTTTTTTTTTTACCATAATTAATTAATCTTTTTGCCTTTTTCATTTTTTTGTTTTTTTTTTCATTTTTTTTTGTTGCCCCCTTGTTTTTTTTTTTTTTTTTAAGATGCCCCATTAAAGACGAATCAGAAAACATTAAAGCAAATCAAAAAGTTCAAACTTCTTATTACTGATAAAAGTCCCATCATGAGTACATTAAAGGATAAGATTAGATGGCAAAATACAGACTCAAATTCAAAGAAAGACTTAACAAAAATAGACTCAAAAGACTTTGATGCAAACCCTAACTCAAGTGACTTACACACGGACTCAAACAACTTAGACATGGACTCAAAGGACTTGGATAGGGGCATAGCAGGGTGGCATTCTTCTCAGAGTGCCAATTATCAAGTGAAGCTTAGGATGGTCTATTAAGGATATAATGTGTTAAGGATATAGTTTGTTAATATTTTGTATTTACTAGTTGTTTTTATTGTAAACTCAAAATCCTCTCATATATTGCTTTGTATATGTAAACTCCATTAATGAAATATGACACAAGAATCACTCTCTACATGGTATCAGAGCTTCATGCCCAAATGGGCTGGATCTTAGGACCTATATTCAAGCCCTCCATTATTGGACTAATGATAATGCCAGTCTAGACCAAAGCTGAAGAAGAGATGCCAGTCGGTCCCTTTGTAAGCTGGTGTCCATCGACCTGTTGATGTTGGCCATGAGTGAAGCCTGGTTGTACTTGAGGAGGTGTGTTGGGAAATGAATCCCACATCGAATAACAACAAAATGTATAAAGGATTTATAAGTGAGTGGGTGTTGGACCTAATACAAGCCAATTGGTTTTGTATAAGTAATGTCTGTATTTAGGATTTTTACCAAACCATTATGGTCATTTTTGCTTGGATATTAGTAGTTCAAGAATTTATATTGCTAGGCATGTGTTTTTTGAAGATAAAATTTTCCCTTTTTTGCAGCTATCCTCATTGAGCACCAGTCAATCTTCTTGGGATAACTTGTCATCTCCATGGCTCACAATATCAATCTCATTCGTAACAACCCCTGTACACTTACATATGCCCGATTCTGCTTCTTTCTTTTCTATTCCATCTTATAGTACACCTCCATCTACACACTCACCTGCTGTACCATCACATGCTTCACCTCTCACTAGTCCCTTTTTGCCTTCAACATAGTCATCACCCACTGCTACCCCAAACCATGTGATGTTGACCTTACCAACCACTGACAGACTTTTCCTAGCCATACCATCATTGCCTATTGCCTCACCTCATCGTGTGTTATCACTTGGTCTTGAGTTAGTTATTGATTTATCATCCTACCCATCCACAACAGCTAGGAACCTACAAACAAATCAGCATGAACAACCCAGTATTTCTTGTACACACTCCATGAACCTTAGACCAACCACCTTTGTTAAGAAAAAATATGCGCTGTGAGGCCTTGCCCGAGCACCAGTTTGATCTGCTAAAGGAAATTGAAATGCTCATTTGGGAAAGAACTCATAAGGAAGCCCTCGAGCTTATCTTTGATAGGTTTGAAAATTATTTCTTAGAGTCACCACCTTAATTTATTTTTATTTAGAAAAATATAAGGAAAAAACCCAATTTGACTCCAATTATTACCCAAAAGAAAAAGGATCACTAGCCTCAAAACAAAAGAGGATTTGGGGACTAGGTTTTTAGTTTAATTTAACAAAATAAGTTTGGCCAAGTAATATAAAAGTGACTTAAAATATATTTCATAAATAAATTAAAATGCATGAACAATTTATATTATGCATGATCATTCAATCAACAAGGTTTAAACACAATTAGAATTCAAAATAAAAGAGAGTTAATATTACAATGAAATCCAAACTTAGGGGATACCTCCTCTAGCCCTTATGGGTTCTAGAAAAGTCACACATTCCCTAAACTAAGCTTAATAACAAAGTAAAGGAAACAAAATTAGAGTAAGTGAAGAAGGTAATAGGGGAAAAATTGGTTAGTTTTAAATTGGATTTGATGCCTAAACCAAGCATGCCTATGTATCCCTTTGAATAGGAATAAGAATCCACGCAGTTCTCCCTTCTTGCGAAGGGGTTAGTTTAGCCTAACCACTTTATCATGTTTTGATTGATTGATTAAAAGAGGGTTGAGTTAATTAATTAATTTGATTGATTACTGAGTTGATTAGTTAGCAACCTAGATGAATCTATTTAATTAACTAACTAAAAGAGGTAAGGAAATTTAGACAATAGAAAATTAAAGGAAAGGGGAACTTACCTTTGGACGGCGGGCAGCAGCTGGCTTAAGACGGCGGGCAATGGCTGGCTTTGGATGGCAGGCATAACTAGCCTCAGCAGGTGGCGGCTAGCCTTTGGCGGCGGACACGAGCCTTGGACAAGACACTTGCCTCGAACAAGCGGGTGGAAAGCCTTAAACTAGTTAGGTAGGAATCAAGGAGAAACCCCCCAACTCGCTTTGTGAAGCAAGGAGCAAATGCAAAGTGTTTTGCTTGAAGTTATTGCTTTTCAAACTCTAGAAGTTGGTGTTTTGAAGTGTGGGTAGGCCTTCTATATATAGGAGGAGGTTTGAAGCATAGAGAACATAAATTTCCAATATGGGATTGCAAAAAATCAAATTTTTGCCAGAGTTGCCGTAGAGGGCTTTGCGACATCGTAGAGCTCTTTGTGGCAGTACCGCATAGCCCTTTGCAGTTCCACAGAGGGCTTACTGCAACAAAGCTCTGCAGCAATAGACCTCGCTTTTACCTGTTTTGGCCATTTTCACCTATTTTTGCTT
The DNA here is from genome assembly GCA_947687605.1 of Reutealis trisperma. Classification (NCBI taxonomy): domain Eukaryota; kingdom Viridiplantae; phylum Streptophyta; class Magnoliopsida; order Malpighiales; family Euphorbiaceae; genus Reutealis; species Reutealis trisperma. The sequence goes on from CANTUT010000198.1 coordinate 263,729, forward strand.
GTTTCTCGTTCATTTTACATGATTCTAGTTGTGTTATACTCATTACTCAGTCCCGAATGATTTGAAATGGTTCAAATGTCAAAAAGCAATATTTTGATTTTTCCATTTTGAGAGTTTTTGACTTCTGAAAGTTTGTTCACTGAGCCTAAGTGCTTCTAAGGTTCAAATGCATACTAGAAGGTATAAAATTAAGGGTTTACAGTTTCCCCCTCATCAGAATTGCCTTTTGTCAGAAAGGCGATTTTGATGATAGTAAACCTAAGGATGGGAGATGATAAAAGGAATCAAATTAATGTCTAGGTCAGAGTTTAGACATTTGGATAAGAGGTGTGGTTGAATTTTTAGGAAGATACTCCTAATATATTTGGGAGATCTAGCGGCTGGTAGTATGTGATAATCGGTAGGAGCTAAAAGTGATGTTCTTGTATAATAGGAATCAATGAAGTGGTGATGATGATGATCTTGTCTGGTAGAAATCGACGAAGCAGTGGTGATGACAATCCTATCTAGTAGAAATCGACTTAGTGGTGTTGATGACGATCCTGTCTAGTAGGAATAGACGAAGTGGTGGTGATGACGACCCTGTCTGGTAGGAATCAACGAAGTGATGGTCCTATCGGGTAAGAATGATGATGATGATCCTATCTAATAGGATTGAAGGTGACGATCCTGTCTAGTAGGAATCAACAAAGTGGTGATCCTGTCTGGTAGGAATGATGATGATGATCCTATCTGGTAGGAAAGAAGACGACCCTATTTGGTAGAAATCGATAAAGTGGTGATCCTATCTGGTAGGAATGATAATGATGATCCTATCTGGTAGGAAAGAAGATGACCATGTCTTGTAGGAATCAACAAAATGGTGATCCTGTCTAGTAAGGACGATGATGATGATCCTATCTAGTAGGAAAGAAGACGACCCTATCTAGTAGGAATCAATGAAGTGATGATCCTATCTAGTAGGAAAGAAGACAATCCTGTCTAGTAGGAATTGATGAAGTGGTGATCCTGTCTGGTAGGAATGATGATGATGATCTTATCTTTCTTCGAGAGTTTTGACAATTTGCCTCGATTCATGATCCTATTCAATACAAAAATGCCAGATAATTATGCAATGATCTGATACCTTAAACCTGTGAAGGGTCAGTCTCGATATAAAAGTGTTGATCTTTAGGAGAAAGATGCCTCCTATTTCAGAAAGGTGAATATTTGGAAGGGATGTGCCCCTACTTTAGAATGATAGAGCAAAATGGTTTGGTCATTTGGTTTTTGGTTAATTGGCTAGCTTAGAGGTGTAGTGGGCATGCCAGGTATGAGACTGGTTGGTCAATCGCTATTAGTTTAGGTTAGGAAGAAGTCATTCAGGAAATCAAGCAAGGTGTGGTCTTGGAAAAGATCAGGCTATTCAGTTTAAAAGGCTTAGACGAGTATGAATTTGGGGAAGATTTGGTTTGAGGCTAGATCAGAGAGCTTGATTAGGAGGCTCAAGACTTTGGAGATGATTAGATTAGAAGGTTTAGGGAAGGTCCACTTATGGGGCTTGTCCTTGGAGAAGTTCATGTGGAAGACTTAGTCAGGTTTAGGACTTTGGCTTGGTTAGGTTGCAACCTTTAGGGAGTTTATTTGGAAGACTTGGTCAAGTTTTGCCTTTGGCTCAATTAGGTTTGGCTTAGAGGATAGGTGAGGCTAGGAAATTAGTTGGGGAAGGTTTGGTCAGATTTGGCTTTGGAGGAGATTATGGTCTTTTGTGAATGGTGAAAGCTAGGCTTAGATTTCTTAGTTTGGGCTTTATGGTGAAAGCTAGGCTTAGGCTTCATAGTTAAGGCTTATGGAGAGTGGTTTTTATGGTGAAGGCTTTTGGGCTTGGGCTTCATGGTGAAGTCTTTTTGGTTTGGGCTTTACGGTGAAAGCTAGGCTTGGGCTCTTCTACAAGGGTGCTTTGGATCTCTTTAAAAGATGGTTGCTTTTATCTCAACTGTGGTGTTCCAGGCTCTGGTCATAAGGATACTGCAGGCTCATGTATAGTTGCATCTGATTTTCTTGCCCATCATATAGTTGGCAGACTTTAACTCAATTAGACTTTATGGGTAATGTAATTTTCTAAGGAGGCTTGGTTTATTTTTTTTTTTTTTTCAAAGATGATGAAATTTTGCTAATGAGACATGGAATGGGCCTTAACTGGTGCGAGCCCTTCTTAAGATTTACAAAACATGACTTGAGTTTGGTTATGCTAGAGAAAGCTGGCTTTAAGGATGATGAGTCTTGAAAGACTTAGGATCTTTGGTTCTACACATAAGCTTGGCCTTTAGAAGATGATGAGACTTTGCCCAGGAAAAGATGGTGTGAGGCTTGAGCTTGAAAAGATGGAATGGTACATTTTAAAGTTGGGGAATGGTTCAAAGGTGGGTTGGAAATTTTGAGAAGAATCAGGGAGGTTATATGATTTTGCTATCTGTAACATGATTCATGGAAAAGAACAAGCCAAGCAAGCCTTATTGTTTTGAGATTTGCAGAGACATTTAAAGTGACACTTTATTAGCTTGAATGTTGATGATAGGCTGGATGAAAGGAAGTGCCCTAAGGAGTGGCTGAAGGACAGATGAAAAAAGACAACTTGGGGATCATGCTCCCAATGAGAGATAGGAACATAATAGACTAGCAATGTGAGAGATTATGCCTAAGCTTTTTGAGCTAAGAAACGAGACGGATTAACAAAAGATGATGATGACCTAGAAAGACATGCCTCCACTATGAGATAAGGGCGTAGAAGACAATATCACTTTAGAGAATGAGCAAGCTAGTGAGGAAGGATGACTTTGAAGACATGAGACAAGATGGATTGATTGGAGATGATTTGACAAACTTTGAATGATACGAAGGAAGATGACTAGGATGAGCTCTCTCTCTCTCTCTCTCTCTCTCTCTCTCTCTCTCTCTCTCTTTGCCTAAGCTGCCCTTTTTGGGTTTTCAATTTAACAAGCTTGGATTAATGAAATTTGGGAGAAAACATTCCACCATGATTTGTTAATTTTCTTCATTTTGAGGGGGTCCAACCTTTGAATTTTGGATATAACAAATCTTGTTGCCCCCTTGTTAAGGTGTATTGTTTGATTTTGTGCTTTAATTATTTCATGAGAGGTCTATTTCTTGACCTTCTTTGGTTAGCAGCTAGCAAAGCAATTATTGATGGCACCTCAATTGTGGTGGATTTAATTGATGTTCATTTCTCTATTTCTTTCTTTTTTTTTTCTTTTTCTCTCTTTTTTTCTTTTTTTTTTTTTTCAAAGCTCATCCATGTTTAGACAAGTGCATAAATAATTAAAAAAAATGTAAATGTTTCATTACAATGGAAAATTTTATTACAAGATAACAAAAACGGAATCGCCATGATTGACAAAAAATAAAAAAAAAATAAGATGACAGACTTAAACTCGAATTTAGACTCAGACTTTGGGATTTTGACTCTGACTTGGAGATTTAGACTTAGACTTGGAATTCAATCTCAAATAGGTCAGATTAGTTGAACTTTAACTCTTCCATGTCATGCCACTTAGGGCTGAGGTAAGGTAGGGTTGAATTAGGTTTGGGTTCTTCATCACTGTTCAGGTCGATGGTGAGGAATTCATATTGAAATGATGCACTTTGGATGCAATCTTCAACCTTTGATGTAGTTGCAATCAAAGCCTTAAAAGTGGGTAAGTATTAGGTTAACAAGTGGGCTCGGTAAGTTGGAGGTAGATTCTTGACAAGGATGTCGACTTGTTCTTACTTGGTCAGTCTATTTACCATTTAGGCAGCTTTAGCCCTCCACCTTATAAAGAACATAGAGAAAGACTCCTTTGGAAGTTGCTTGGTAGTTTCCAAGTCATGCCTAGTGACATCCACTTCACTATTATAATGATATTGTTCGACAAAGGCACAACAAATATCATCCCATGTCATTTTCTTGCTCTTGTCTGGTGAAAGGAACCATTTCCTAGTAACATTGGTTAGTGATTGTTAGAACAGTTGAGCAAGGAGCTCATCACTAACTCCTAAAGATTTCATTGCCCCTACATATATCTTCAGATAGGTCTTAGGGCAAGTGGTTCCATCAAATCTCTCCAGTTTAGGCATTTTGACTTTAGAAGGGAGCTTGGCATCAGGAAATAAGGTTAAACTATCCACATTAATTAGATCATCACAATGCTTTAGGGAATTGATAGTTCTTTCTATGGCTTCAAGTTTCTCCATGAGCAATCTAGTGTCTGGATAAGAGAAAACTTCCCCACCTTGTTCTAGATATGAATTGGTTTGGCTAGGATTAGTCCGGTTCAAGATAAGGTTTGGGTTAGAATGGCTAAGGGTGGCCTGGTTAATCATAGCTCGAACTTCCTCAATGATGAATTGCCTTTGTTCCTCGAATTGGGCTTGCTGAGCAGTTAGGATAGCTTGGAAATGTTCTTACTTCTTAAGGACTCTGGTCACAAGTGTGGTCAAGGAAGCCATATCAAGTGGGTGGGCCATTAGTACCTTCAAACCAAAGCAACAAGATAAGTGACAGGTATGGAACAGAAGAGGTGATAAAGGTATAGGCATGCAGATCCTAGGAGAAAAGGCTTCCTTATTGTGTCATAGGCCAACCATTTTTTGGGCTTAAGGCATGATGGGGAAAATGTTTTAGGCTTCGGATAGTAGACTGAACCAAGGGTATTAGGTTTAAGGTAGTGTGTTAGGCCAAAGTTATTGGGCTTAAGGGTAACATACTAGTTTTGAAAGGTAATGGGTCATGGGTGTTAGGCTTGAGGATATTGTGTTGGTCAAAGGTATTAGGCTTAGGATAGTGTCTTGATGATTTAAGTGTAGGCTATAAGCATCTATTAATCTAGGAGTAATGGATTGGTTTTGAAGGTAATGGACTAAGGATGTTAGGCGACGATGTCTTATGGCTAGGTTGGCAAGGTATGGGTAGAGAAGGGTAAAAATGTTTTTAGGTTACAATTTAGGGCAAAGACATTTTGGGTAAGGTTAAGGTAACAGTGTTTAAGGTTAGAGGTGTTTGAGGTCAAGGCTAAGGAAATGAAGTTTTAAGTTTAGGGCTAGGGTATCGGTGTTTAGGTTAAAGGCTAAGGTAACGGGGTAAGGTTTTAGGGTTAGGGTATTGGCGTTTAGGTTAAAGGCTAAGGTAAAAGGGTAAGATTTAGGGTTAAGGTATTGATGTTTAGGTTAAAGGCTAAGGTAAAGGGGTAAAGTTTAGAGTTAGGGTATTGGTGTTTAGGTTAAAGGCTAAGGTAAAAGGGTATGGTTTAGGGTTAGGGTATTGGTGTTTAGGTTAAAGGCTAAGGTAAAAAGGTAAGGCTAGGGTGAGTTGTTTAAGGTTAAAGGTCAGGGTAATCGTTTTAAGTTTGTGGGGGTGAAGGTGTTTGGATGGAGGTTAGTGTGAGGTGTTTAAGGGGAAGATGTTTGAATGGAAATAAGAATGTTTGATCCTTCTTTGGTTCAAGGTTAGACATACACTTAAGATGAATGCATGTTTTGTTATACAATATGGATGCATGATATGCATGAGCAAAACATTTCATGAAAATGCAAGGATGCATGGTTTTAATTATGGTACATACAACCTAAGGCTAGGATCTAAGCTCATTACATGAAAAGGTAAGGGTGGCTAGATTTGGGTACCCGTCACACTAGAGCAACAATATACCTAACCACGTGTGAGTCAATGAGCCTCGCGTGGGTCCAACAGTATGTGCATACTTGTTACACCTTTGAAAGGATCAAAGGATTCATCGCGAGGTGGATGATTTTACTATCAGCAAATAGACCCAAGGAGTTACCCACTCGATGCTACTCACTATCCATTATTTTCCTAGAACTAGGTTGGATGGCAAAGAGCCAATACAAATGATGCATACAAAGTCACAATCATATTAAAAGGCCAAACTCTTTTTAAACCAATTAGTAGTCCACTTATTTTTTCCTTTTACTAAAAGAAAGTTAATCCCCAATGGAGTCGCCAGCTATGACGCCTCACCCTAGCATCGGTCCGATCCGCTAAAGGGAATCGAAATGCTCATTTAGGAAATAACTCACGAGGAAGCCCTTGGGCTTATCTTTGACAGGTTTGAAAATTATTTCTTGGAGTTGCCACCTTAATTTATTTTTATTTAGGAAAATATAAGAAAAAAAACCCATTTGACTCCAATTATTACCCAAAAGAAAAAGGATCACTAACCTCAAAAACAAAGAGGATTCAGGGACTAGGTTTTCGGTTTAATTTAACAAAATAAGTTTGCCCAAGTAATATAAAAGTGACTTAAAATATATTTCATGAATAAATTAAAATGCATGAACAATTTATAGTATGTATGATTATTCAATCCATAAAGTTTATACACAATTAGAATTCAAAATAAAAGAGAGTTAATATTACAATGAAATCCAAACTTAGGGGATACCTTTTCTAGCCCTTATGGGTTCTAGGAAAGTCATACATACCCCAAACTAAGCTTAATAACAAAGTAAAGGAAACAAAATTAGAGTAAGTGAAGAAGGTGATAGGGGGAAAGTTGGTTAGTTTTAAATTGTATTCGATGCCTAAACTAAGTATGCCTATGTATCCTTTAAATGGGAATTGGAATCCATGCAATTCTCCCTTTTTGTGAACGGGTTAGTTTAGCCTAGCCACTTTATCATATTTTGATTTATTGATTAAAAGAGGATTTAGTTAATTAATTAATTTGATTGATTACCGAGTTGATTAGCTAGCAACCTAGATGAATCAATTTAATTAACTAACTAAAAGAGGCAAGGAAATTTAGACAACAAAAAATTAAAGGAAAAGGGAACTTACCTCGGACGGCGGGCAGCGGGTGGCAACTGGCTTTGGATGGTAGGTGGCAGCTAGCCTCAGAGGGGGGTGGCTGGCGTCAGAAGGCAGGCAGCAGCTGGCCTCAGACAACGGGTGGCAACTAGCATTAGATGGTGGGCGATGGCTAGCTTTGGGCGGCGGCTAGCCTTGGATAGCAGGCAATGGATAGCCCCAGACAGTGGGTGACGACTAGCCTTGGGTGGCGGATACAAGCCTTGGCTAAGAGACTTGCCTCGAATAGGCGAGCAAAAAGTCTTAAACTGGTCGAATAGGAATCAAGGAGAAACCCCCCAACTTGATTTACGAAGCAAGGAGCAAATACAAAGTGTTTTGCTTGAAGTTATTGCTTTTCAAGCTCTAGAAGTTGGTGTTTTGAAGTGTGGGGAGACCCTCTATATATAGGAGGAGGTTTGAAGCATAGAAAACACAAATTTCCAATGTGGGATTGCAAAAAATCAGATTTTTTCTAGAGTTGCTCCAAAGGGCTTTGCGGCACTACTTTGCGGTAGTGCCGCAAGATCTTTGTGGTTTTGCATAGGGCTTTGCGACAATGCCGCAAAGCTCTGCAGTAATAGGCCCCACTTTTGCCTACTTCGCCCGTTCTTGCTCATTTTTAATCTGTTTTACATGATTTCAGTTGCATTATACTCATTACTCAATCTTGGATGATTTGAAATGGTTCAAATGTTAAAAAGCAATATTTTGATTTTTCCATTTTGATAGTTTTTAACTTCTAAAAGTTTGTTCACTAAGCCTAAGTGCTTCTAAGGTTCAAATGGATATTGGAAGGTACAAAATTAAGGGTTCACATGTGCATATGGATGTAACTGAAATAAAAAATGTTAATTATAGTATTGTTGAACCGTTTACCTTCAGCCAAACCAATAAATTTAAGGAATGGAGGACTACCATGACAAATAAAATTGATGCTCTTTTAACAAACTTAACTTGGACTTTAGTTCCAAGACCATGTAAAGTGAATATTATAGGGAACAGGTGGATATATTGGATCAAGAAATGTAAAGATGGTATAATCGAGCAATACAAAGCATGACTTATAGCGAAGGGGTACACATAACAACTAGGTATTGACTATAAAGATACTTTCAGCCCTGTAGTGAAAGCAACAACCATTCGAACTGTTCTTGCAATTATAACAATGAAACGATGGCCAATCAAGTAGATGGATGTATCTAATGCTTTTGTTCATAGCACTCTTAAAGAAAAGAGTTACATGGCTCAGCCTTAAGGCTTTGTTAATGCTTTGAAACCTGATTATGTTTATCAATTGAATCGGTCATTATATGGCATCAAGCAGGCTCCTCATGCTTGGTTCAAATGGCTCAGCCAATTCTTACTACAATTAAATTTCAAGGCATCCAAAGCATATACATCTTTATTTATTTATAAACATGGGACTGACCTTGTTTTTCTTCTTATCTATGTGGATGACTTAATTCTCACAGGTTTAAGTGCCAATCTTATTGAGAAAATCATTTCATCTTCGCAATGAGAATTTCCCATTTGAGACTTGGGTGATTTATATTATGTTTTAGGCCTTGAAGTTGATTGCAATGACAAAGGCATTTGTGTTTCTCAAGGGAATTATATTCAGGAGCTTCCTGATAGGTATGGTATGGGTGACTCTAAACTGTGTGCCACATTAATGGCAACAAAACTAATTCTTTCAAAATCAAGTGGAACTTCAATAACTCAGGAAGATGACTACAAACGGATAGTTAGTGCTCTTCAATATATAACCACTACTCATTCGGATATTGCCTTCATAGTTAATAAACTTTTCCAATTTATGCATAGACAATTGAGTTTGCATTGGCAAGCTTTAAAGTGACTCCTTTGGTATCTCAAGGGTACTCCAACAACTAAATTATTTTTCTCTAATTATCATTATGTTGTTCTCAATTGTTACACTGACAGTGATTGGGGGAAGACCTAGATGATTGAAGGTCTACTAGTGGATATGGCATTTTTCTTAGCAAAGCTATAGTGTCGTGGATGGCCAAGAAGCAACCCACCATTGCCCGGTCATCAAGTGAAACTGAGCACAAAGCCATTACAAATGCTGTGGCAGAAATTATATGGTTAAAATCATTATTGGGTGAGTTGAATTTTTTTTCCTTCTACTACTAATTTGTGGTGTGATAATATTGGAGCCGTTTATTTATCATCCAACCTAGTTTTTTATGCTCAAACAAAGCATATTGAACTCGATTATCACTTTATTAGAGAACAAGTTGCAAATGGTAGTCTTAACATTCAATTTATTTCCTTTAAATACCAAGCCCTTATCCGTTACATAATTTGCACAACTGAAAGACAAACTGCCTCTTTGTAATGATCAAGGACTTACACGAGGGTGTTAAGGATATAGTTTGTTAGTATCTTGTATTTAGCTTGTAATTAGCTAGTTATGTTTGTTGTAAACTCAAACTCCTCTCATATACTATTGTATATATATATATATGTAAACTCCATTAATGAAATATGACACAAGAATCACTCTCTACATGGTCAAGTGAGCTTGGTGGTGCAAAAAAGGATTAGTGGTGGTGCTAGACTTTAGGTTTGGGAGCAATGAAGTCTTGAATTTTATGCTTTAGAGCCTTGCACTCATCAGTTTTATGCCCTAGCCCTTGATGAAAGTCACAGTGCTCATTAGCATTATAAACCCTGGGCAAGAGGTTTGGAAGAGGTCGCGAGTCTAAAGACTTTAACTAGATTAGCCTCTAAGGCTTTCTTGTAAATGACACTGAGGTGCATGCCTAGCTTAGAGAAAGTTCTCGTTGTTTCTAACTTCATCGGCTGGTGATAAGACATAACATTTACCTCCCCCTCTCTTTGGGTGGTATTGGTGGTGTAATTGTTCTTATGATATCTCAAGCTAGAGGATTCATCCTTGATATTTTCTTATTGGATCAAATCCTCTATCTTGCTGGCAATAATAATAAGAGCTTTGAAGTTAGGGAGGTACTGTGTTTGCATGTGCATCTAGTACTAGAGGAGGAGATTCTTGACAATGATGTCAATTTACTCTACTTTGGATGGACAATTCACTATTGGGGCTACTTTTGCCCTCCACCTTGAAAGGAACGCGGTGAAGGACTCTCTTTGACCTTGCTTGGTGCTTTCCAGATCTCAACGGGTGACATCTACCTCAATGTTATAGTGGTATTGCTTGACAAAAGCATTGTAGATGTCATCCTATGTTTTCTTATGGTTTTGGTCTAAATATAGCAACCATTTAACAGCAACTCTGGTCAAGGATTATTGGAATAATTAAGCAAGGAGCTCATCATCCACACTAAAGGGTCTCATGGCACCCACATACATCTTGAGGTGATTTTTGGGGCATATGCCATTGAACTTGTCTATGACCAACATCTTAAATTTTGGAGTAATCCGTGCATTCAGAAAGAGAGCTAAAGAATTAACATCTATCATGTCCTATTGCCTTTTGATGTTCTTGATTGTTCTTTCTATGGCATTAATTTTCTCCATCAATTTCTTAGCTTTGGTAAAGCTAGAGAAATCTCCACTTTAAAAGGATTTTCAATAGGAGAGAGAGTGGTTGCGTTCAAGTCCATGGCAGGAGAGATTGGAGTTTCAAGTGTTTTCCCATTATCTGTGAGATTGATAATAGGAGGAGTAAAAGTAAAGGCATGGCTAGTCTGGCTTAGGCAGATGCAGGCTCAACATGAGCAGGAGGGGGAGTGACAGTGGCATTGGTCATTTTCTTGACCTCATTGATGATCGACTGGCATTGGGAGTTGAGGGCATCAATAAAGGTGACAGATTGGGCATTGAGAGCATTGGTGAAACTTTCAGCTTAGGTCTTAAGAGCGGTGGTGAGTGTGGCCTGGAAAGTCTCCTCTTATTTCTTGAGGAGGTTGGCAAAAAAGGTGCTCATCACTTCTTGGTCGAAAGAACTAGAGGTGTTGGCCATTTGTACCTTTGAAACAAAAAATAGAAAACGGATAAGAATACAAAGTTGTGAAGAAAAATAGGGAAGGTTTGTCGGGAAAAGGATTCCTTCCAAGTGGTTGGTCATTGGATTTACATGTTGACAGGATGAGTGTGTGAGGTATTTTGGGGTAACGGACCACAGATTTGGGTCTTTGAGGTGTTTAAGGGTTTACCATGTTGAGCTTCTCATGTTATGTATGCATGATCATGACGTGATGCATGCCGAAAAAGGTTTCATGAACATGCAAGAGTATCGATTATTATGGTACATGGAACCTAAGGTCAAAGGCTAAGGCAGCTATATGTACAAGGCTGAAGAGTTGTTTGATTAAGGATCCCCGTCCCACTAGATCATCGATATACTTAACCACATGTGAGGCAAGGAGCCTCACAAGGGTCCAACGGTACTAATTACTCGTTATACCACCTAAATGATTGGGGATTCATCACAGGGTGGAATGCTTTCGCTATCTCCTAACATACTCAAAGAGAGTTGTGGAGCCAATGCTACTCACCATCCAAAAGTTTTCCTAAAACTAAGGTTAAGCAAGGAGCCTTTATTATGCAAAGTGATGCATGAAAGCCACATTATATTTAATGAGTCAAATAAAGATTATTTTGGAAAAAATTTTTCTTAACCAAATAATAATCCTCTTATTTTCCATTTTAAAAAAGGTGACAACTAATCCCCAGTAGAGTCACTAGCTATAAGGCCTCGCCAGAGCACTGGCCTGATCCTCTAGAGGAAACCGAGATGCTCATTTGGGTTTGGATTCACGATGGAACTCTCGGGTTCGAATTGATTGATTTTAAAGATAATTTTGGGAGTCACCACCCTAATTTATTTTTTAAATGAGAAAATTAAGGAAAAACCCAATTGACTCCAATTCATTAATTTTTAATTAATTACTCAAGGATAAAATCACTAGTCTCGAACCAGGTTGAGTTTGGAAATTAGGTTTTCGATTTTAAATAATCTAAATTTGGCTCTTAAGTTTATTTAAACTTTAGAAAAATTGATTTCATGAATGACATTTATAAGATGACATTAAAGAAAATGCATGAGTATGGTATAACATGAATGTATGGTGTATGGAGGATTAGTCAAACAATTAAAGTAAATATTCACAAATTACATTAATTAAAAAGGAAAAAGGAGATTGCTTGGGATTTGGATTTGAGGTTTGGATTTAGATTGCAAAGTGCCTACGTACCCCATTGAATAGGGATCAAAATCCACATAATTCATTCCACAATTAAGTGGAGGGGTTTAAGAGTTAATCAGATTGATTTTGGTTTGGATGTATTGAGAGTGAGAAAAAAGGCTGATACCTTTATTTTTGGTGGGTGGAGGGTTTTACCAGACTAAAATTCTGTTTTATCGGGATAGGATGATTGGACTAATTGGCAGATTAATTAACTAATTAATATGATGAAAATGATAAATAGATTAATTAATTAAAAAGATTAAATAATTAATTTGGATGAAAGGTGGATTAAGAAAAAGGATTAATTTGATTTTGAAAAAAAGTGATTAATTAATTAATTAATTAAAAAGATTAATTAATCAATTAATTGAGTGATTAATTTTAATTTAAAAAAGAAAAGAGTTTTACTTAATTAAAAAGATTAATTAACTTGGTTAGGGTGAGATAATTAATTAATTAAAAAGATTAATTAATTAATTAGAGAGTGGTTAGAGTGAGAAAAAGAGAGGAATTAGTAGATAACCATCAATGCTAATTCAAGAGGTGTGGAGAAATGGAGAAAATGAGGGGGTATTTATATAAAAATGGGAGTGAAGGTAACTTAGGAAGTGGAAAAGTGAAAAGACTAAAAGAATATGGTTAGAAAAATGCTGAAAAATAGATTGGGGGTATTTTGGAAATTTTGGAGGGCAAAAGAGGGACCTGCCACCGGAGAGGCCGGTGGCTCCATCAAGCCTCTAGGCGGTGCCACTAGGCTTCCCAGCAGCAACCGCCAGCCCCTTTGGTGGCAGCTGAAGTGGCGATTTTTTTTTTTTTTTTTTAGAGATTGGTTAGTTTGGGATTTAGGAAATTTGGATGTCCGATAGCAATGTAATTGAATTTCTTTTAGATGCGTTGTGAGCTAAAATTCTACTTTTTTCTCAAGTCAGATTTTGAGACTTTTGGGTCAGCTTTTGGGAGTTTCAAAGTTCAGAAAATTCTTCGATGAACTTTGATAAACTCAAAATTAATTTTAGAACAATTGAACAGTCAATCTAAGAGAAAATCCGGTCAATTTCAGAAAAATACTGTCTAGTGCAGAAGGTCTTGTCAGGATAGGAAAGGTGTCAAATTATGCCAAGAATACTTCGGTCAGTTTTAAAGAATTTAGAGTTAATTTTGAAGGTGCTGACATAAGGGTTCACATATTGTTACATCTAATTTAACACAACACATAACACTTAACAAAAAATATTATATTATCCATATTACACATCTAATTCTATTACTCTTCATCAAACATTTTGTAATCAAAATGATACTTATAGTACCTAAGCAAATTACTAACCTCTATATTAGACATTGTTTTGCTATTCACACTAGCTTGTTATCATGACCCACTTATTAAGCTGTGACGATCCTATAGCTTCGAGAGACATAAGGTCACCTAAACCCGTAAAACCCTAATGAACTTATCATGAATTAGCATTTACCATGTTATGTGTTATCCTAAGATCAGAACCCAATTGCCTTATTACCAACTACTATTTTGCATTTTATATATATCCAAATACTCATTAATATCATTTTCCTATTCATCTCATTTTACATATGTTCATTACTAATTACACCAATATAAATATAATTACATTACGCTTCTTAGTACATATCAATCTCATAACACATTAGTGCTAAACCTTCGTTAACCATGGAGCTCTAAAACAACATTCTTCGTAATCATATAACTTAACTTCATACACTCAAATTTAGCAAAGCAACTTCCAAGTGGAAGAACAAGGCTTGGAATTTACCTTATGGACTCACCAACCTGACTTGAAAAAATTTAAGCAACTAATGAATGAGACAAAGCTCAGTAAGTACATAATAATATAATATAGGGTGAGTATATGGGTTATTATCAGGATGGGCTCATTGTGATAATGGAGCAATGTTAATCAAAATTGTCATTATAAATCAATTTCTCATTGAAGATAGAAATAATATCTTTAGCAGAAATGGTAATTTCTTGGAAGCGGAATGCTTCCCATACATATAAATTAAAGAGTGATAGCCTAAACCTTGCCCACTCAATGCATCACATTACGCAAGACCAATTAGGTATTATGATTAGGCACTCCCCTCTAGTAAAAGTTGGATACTCTCACCCTATCTGCAGGCTTATACCAAGTGCACAAGGTCTGATGTATTACCCTACATTAGAAGGGCATTTCTGCTTATCAATAAGCATCAATATAAAGGTTCATATAAAATTCACAATAGAGAATTCAATGGAGAATATGCTAATACAAGAATAATTCTCATCAAAAGTCACATTATGAAATCAATATTGAAGGGCTCATAATGGCCAAATGCCATAAAGAAATATCACAACATTTGATAGGCAATTCATGTTCAACAAGAAATTGGCATATCCACATAAGGATGTTTTAATCAACAATGGTTCATAGAATATGGCATATATCATATTATATTATTAAGTACTTATTTTGGACTACTTTGCTCCTATTACATCTAACTTTGATGCTAGTAATGTTCCTCACACTCTCGAACAATGTCCTTGTTCTTATCTTTAGATTCTACGTATTTGCATTTCAATTACACATTAATCACTTTCTTGTTATCTCATTAGTTTAAATTTAGCTTAACTTATTAACATTTTTATCTCGTTCATTATAGTACTAACTTATTACTTTTAAGGTCAAGACACACTGTATATATACTTGTTACTAATTTTAATTCTTAGTTGTTTTACAAATAGCTAAATATATTCACTTAAGGAAAGATAATTCCTATCCTCCCAATTTCACATTTCAATTTCATATTACTCAATTAGAATCAATTTAAACAATTTTTATTATTCAATGGAACTAATTCCACTTTCACCTTCCAATTCCATAAATGAACCTAATTCATTAAATTTGGGGAAAATAATTTCTATCAATTGGATTTTGAAATTAACATCATGCAAATCATGTTACACCATCTTTAAGCTTAATTACTCCTTTAATTTCATGAATTCAAGTTAAATTCTTAAAATTTTCAATTTGTCCATAAACCCTAGAATTTTGAGAAAATGATCAATTTCCCATCTAAACTTCAAATTGATCATAGAATTATAAAATTATCAAGTTAAAAAGCCTATATCATCAATTAGACATGGGAAACAATTATTAGAACTTGAACTTCCTCTTTTAACCTAAGTTATTTCTTCAAAATTTCAAGTTTTGAAATAAGTCTCCATAATTCAATTTTAACACCTCTAAACCATTTTTCTCTACCCAAAATAACCATAAATACCTTCAAACATAATTTAGAATAATCCTTTACAATAAATCAAAGAGAGGCCAAATCCAGTATTAATGTACCCTTACATGTGCTCTCGCTTCGCCTGCTTGTTTTCACATGATATAGCTTAAGTTCTCAAGCCCAATCCCCATATTTAATCAAAGAACATATAAAATAAATATTTTCTAGTTATATTGCTTTTGGCTGAATCATATAGATGGAAGAAAAAGGAAGTTTTTTCAACTATAATATCAAAGTCATGCTTAAAATAGATAAAGCAAGAGATAAGCATAAACTTTTACCTTGGGAAGCGTTGTTTTGAGTTGCTATGGTGGTGGTTGAAATTTAGAGTGTCTTTCTCTATTAGGATGTGTTTTTGTGATAGGTTTTGCAATATGGAGAAAAATGCTTATCTTATTGCTTATATATAGAAGATGGATGGTGTTCATTTAATCATCTTTAATCCAATGGCTATGACTTAATCATAATGGATGGCTATGATTTAATTAAATTTGATGGCTAGGATCTTATCTAGGTTGATGATGTTCATCATACAATGTGGAAATAATAAAAATGAATGTGGACTTTGGTGTAGGAAAAGTGAAAATTCAAGTTGAAAAAGGATTTGACATAGTAAAAAATGGTGGCTTCCAAGTCAAATTTAATGGCTAGATCTTCCAACATCAAACTTAACCTTGGTTAACCATTTTTAACTCTATTTAAATATATGTTCACCTATTCATGGGCCTTGTGGGCAGGCCATTCTAATGGGGTTGGGCCTTGGGATCCAAAAGCCCATTAACAAATCCATATGTGCACATTTCATACTTAGTGACTTAATAAGTTTTTCATTTCTTTACTTTCACTTTGGTGCACCTATTTTTACTTTCTAATTTCTCTACACATGCTAAATATTGTTAGATAAATTTTATTCACTTTACAATGTACATTTACTAGCCCTTTAATAGCATTATTCAAATATGTAAATCATATAGGCTCACTAGGTCAAACTAAGTTTGACTTTTATTTTGCCATTGTAGCTTTGATTAGAATCAACTTCTCATATCACTATTATTATCTCTAATGATTTAGGAGATGTTTAGGTATTATATTCATACCCATTCACTAGCATTATAGAGTCACATTTCAAATAAATAATTAATATAGTGTGAACCCTTATTTTAGCACCTCTAAAATTAATTTCAAACTCTTCAAAACCGATCGAAGTATTCTTGGCATAATTTGATGCCTTTCTTATTATGACCAGACCTTTTGTACCAAACAGTATTTTTTTAAAACTGACCAAATTTTCTCTCAGATTGACTGCTGGATTGTTCTAAAATTAATTTTGATCCTATTGACACTAACTGATAAGAATTTTCAACTATATAACTCCCAAAAATTGACCCGTAAGTCTCAAAAACTAATCCAAAACTTTTGAAAACTGGCCAAAAAAGATCTCGAAAAGTGAGCCAGGCCATACCACGCGGCTGCTGCATGGCAGGCATATGGTACTGCAAACCACTCTTACAACGTGCCACAAATGTCTTATGCAACACCGCTCAGGAACTAGTATGGCGCTGCACAGTCCTGCTGCAGCACTGTATCTTTTTGACGTGAATGGACCCCTCTTGTACAAAAAATGACCAATTTACCCCTTCAACCCAAATTTTCAACCCTTTCTAGTCCTATCCCTCACTGTCTTTTCACATTTTCACTATCTAAACTACCCTCATCTCCCTTTGCCTATAAATAGGCTCTCCATCTTTAATTTCAAGGCACACCAAAGTTGATATTGATTACTATCTATCAACTTTTCTTCTTCTTCTCCCTCCATCCACTCTCTAATTAATTAATTAATCATTTTAATTAATTAATTTCCTTATCCAAACCAAGTTAATTAATCATTTTAATTAACTAAAATCTTTTTTTAATCACTCACAAGTTAATTAATTAATTAATTACCTCTTTTTTAAATTAAATCAAAAAAAATCCTTTTTTACTCATCCACCATTTTAATTAATTAATTAATCATTTTAATTAATTAATCCACTTATCAATCATTTTTTAATCAATCCAGTTGCTCGGTCTGATAAAATAGAACTTTGGTCCAGCAAAACACTTTTTCCATCTCGTCCACCAAAATCCAAGGTATTTTCATCAATTTATTCTCCAAGCCAAAAATCATTTTAATCAATCTGTAAACCCCTCCACTTAATCGTTGAATGAACTACATAGGTTTTGATCCCTATTCAATGGGGCACGTAGTCACATTTGGAATTTAAATCCAAACTTCAAATCCAATCTTTCAAATTTAATTTATTTTCTATTTTTCCAAATGTAATTATTTCTTTGACAATTGTAAGGGAATATGTGGTGTTCCTAGAATCCCACAAGGGCTAGAGAAGGCATCCCAATTTTTATCAATGTAATTATCTTAATTGGAATTAATGAGTGATTATGTGGTTCCCCTAAATCTTTAAGGATTAGAGGGAATACTCTCCTTAATTTGTGAATGTTTGTTTCAATTGCTTCATCAATCCACATACACCATGCATGCACGTTATGCTATATTCATACATTTTCTTTATTATCATCTTATAAATGTCATTCATGAAATTAAATTTTCAATGTCAAATTAAACTTAAGAGCCAAATTTAGATTATTAGAAACCAAAAACATAGTTTCTGAACTCAATCTAGTTCAAAGACTAGTAATTTTATCCATAAGTAAATTAATTGAAAATTAATGAATTTGAATCAAATTGGGTTTTTTCTTAATTTTTTCATTTAAAAATAAATTATGGTGACAACTCCTAAAATTATTTTTTTCAAACCTAAGGGTTACATCATAAGTCTAAACCTAAATGATCCTAATTCCCTCTAGCGGACCGGACCAGTACTCAGGCGAAGTCTCACACATTGTCACATTAAGTCAAACTTGATTTGACTTTCATTTTACTATTAAGATACTTATCAAAATTGATTACATTTTTTAATTCATTGTCACATTATTTATTAAAATCACTTCTTATGATATTATTATAGTTCTTGATGTGCTAAGAAGGTCTTGAATAGTACAGTATATGAATATTATGGTGTCTGCATTGTAAACTCTAGTAGCTAGTAGGTTAAGGAAACCTTGGGTATTACACTTGTTCTCTTGCAAATTTCAACATGTAATATCTTGATCTGCAAAGAAGCATTCACGTATTCTCCTTCTATATTCGAGTAATAGCTACTTCATATGTATATATAATCCTCCGTATCAAACTAAGTCATCTACATTGTATGATTGGAGCTCCCAGAACACATAAGTCTTCTAACAATTTATTTGATTTTTCCACTCAAAAATGCCACTTACGACGCAAATTCGATTAGTATCGTTTCCTATTTGAATAATTCTCGCTTTCATATTCATTATTGAAATGCGACATTATTACAATCAAATTTTAAATAATTATTTAAATATTAAAAAATGGCAAATAATTTACAAAAACTTCATATAAATTAACATAAAAATTAATAAAATACAAATTAATGTACAGTTTAATTTTTTTAATTTTAATATGTAATAACAAAAAAATTCATAAGCAAACCCAATTTTTTCATTATTATTATTTGTAAATAGTTTTATTTTAAACATTATAACAAATAATAACAAATAAATTCTAATATAAAATAAATAAAATATTATTAACATAGTGATAAAATTCACTAAAATTGAACTAGTTGCGATAATATGTTATTTACCTCTTTTCATGCAAAATTTCTTTAAAAATTCAAATATTTTTTAATATGATCTATAAAAAAAATTAATATTTTTAGTCATATTTATAATTATTTATAAAAAATAAAATGCTAAAATTTCTGTCCATTAATTAGTATTAATATTATTATTACAATCATTATTATACTTTACATATTGTCTTATTAAGTTACTTTAATATTTTTATACCCATTGAAAAATAGCAAATCATTATACAAAATAAACTAATCATAAAATAATAAATAAATAAAAACATATAAATAAAAAAAATATAATAAATCAATTATTAATAAAATGTGCTATAACTAAATTATTATTTAATAATAATAACGATAACAATCATTGTTATTTTATTCTTTTTATTATTATTTTCATGCCTAATTATATTCATAATTTTTATTATTTTAGACATTTTTACTTTAAACATTTTAACATAATACTAAAAAAAAATAATTAATTATATAAAATAACAAATAACATTTTAACATAATAATAACAAATATTATTGTATGATTAACAAATAATACAAGATAAAAATTATTATTTTATGTTACTTTCACATAAATGTAAAAATAAAATTTACCTCTTTCAACTAATTTTTCTTGAATTGTCCTAAAAATGTATATCATTTCTAAATTATTATTCATCCATATTTGTAATTATTCTTAACAAAAAAAAAACTCAAAATATTCAATGAAAAGATATACAAATTATTTTTAATCTTAAAAAGGAAAATTATCTTTTTCCTATCTTCTTCTTTAATAAATTTATAAAAGTAGATGTGAAGGCAAAAAAATAACAAAGTTGAATAAAAACTGAGAGGATAATGATAAATTTGAGTGAAAGTGAAAATAAAAGAAACTGAGATAGCAATATTAAAAAAATGAAACAGGTGTTTTATAATAAATGAATCTTCAAATTTGATAATTTAAATACCAAACTCATGCCAGATTCTTCAAGCCAGATTGGACAGATTATTTGGACTCTAGGAGTGGATATCTATTTCGATATTTTAAATACTGAATTGTACCAAAACATAGATAATTTCGTATTTAAAATAGCAAACTATGAATGGGAAAACTCACACAACTAATTCGGCATTTAAAATGCCAAAGCTCCCTTTTTGACTCATCTCCTTCCTTTTTGACCCAAAAAAGGGCATGTTTAGGTAAAAAAAATTTACAGTATCATATTGTGGTATTTATTTTCTTAAATCAGCATTATTAGGTCAATACTTATAGTTTTTCTAAGTAGACAAAAAGCAAAAATCTTTATCCTTTCTAGTAGTAAATGTGAAGAGGCCCTTTATGACTCTCATTTACAAGAATCTTATGCCTTTCACCCAAAAATCTCCAAACCACAAATCATTCGCCAAGACTGGGGGCCAAGTTGGCAAATGAGGATCTCATATTGGTTTGGATCACTAAGGAACCCTAATGCCAATAGCGAAATCCTCTTCATACAAAACTATGACTCTATCACAAAAATCCATATTGATCCTAACCTCTAAGCCAGGGGCAATCAACTCAAAATCTTTTAGGATTTTATATAAATCCTTGAAAAATTTAAAATCCTCTAGTGTAATAGATGAGACAACATTTGAGATTTTTTACTCTACTAAATCAACAATGACAGCTTGAGAAGCATCTACTGCTATATGTATGGGCATAGGAATTTCTAGATCAATAAAAGGTTTAGACTCAGCTAGAGATGAAGAGCTAGAGGAAAGAGTTGTAATTGAGAATTGGGAAAGTGAGTCACAACCAAGTTAGTCTATAATAGAGCAAGATGGAAAATAAAAAAGCAATGAGGAAAGTGGTAGAAAAAGAGTAGGACCGTAGAAAAAAGAGGAAGTGTTTGGTTAAAGCACAAAAAAGAAAATTTTATTTGAAAGGACAAGAGGTGCTTTTATTTGAAAGGACAAGAGGTGCCATATGTATAGCAGTTAGCTCTATCATCGAGTAGTGTAATGAAAATATTGCATAACTCCCAAGTGATTGATACAAAGTTCAAATTCATGCCTAGAACAATGGAAAGGATGAAACCATATCAACCATCTCTTGGTATGACCATAAATGGTCTACACCAATGGAGGATATCTAATGCCATAAGCTAGCCCATTGTACTTAAGGCTCAAGATTGATAGAAATCTATAATCTAGGCCAAGCCACTTGTAACCCTCTCAAGAGCTGACAATACAAGACTCATTCAACCATAACCTCACATCTCCAAAAACAATTGTAATTGCCAAGATTATGGTATCATCCCATGATATCTCATCTATGAGAATCCTAACAAAATAGAGATTTTTCCCACATTAACACAGGTACAAATATATTCCATTTATGATTCAGTAAGACATATAATATCTCATTTCATATTTCTAATAGTTCATCATTACCGTCATTTAACTGACTAATATATTGACTTGACTGTCGAAATATCCTTGCTAGAGAACACTCTGGCTTATCTAACAAATTTGTTTTGCAAGCTAGTTTGTTTTGGGCTTTTATGGATCTTGGTATATGTATAATTAGTATCTAATATAAATTTTTCACAAATAATCCAAAAACTAAAAAAATAACTTTTTTATCCCCTAATTTTTTTTATTTTGCAAAAATGTCTCATACTTCTCTCTTCATTTATAAATTTAGCCTCTCTTTTTCTTTTTGCCTATCAAAATCCGATTTTTTTCTCTTTGCTATCATATATTGATTTTACTTCCATTTAAAATTAAAAAATTAGTTTAATCATATTAAATTTTATTTATGAAAATTCAAAAATGAATTAACTATTAACCTATATTTAGATTGAAAAATATATAATTTATCTAAATTTATATATTAGATTTTCCATAAATTTGTATAGTATTGTCTATTTAATATAAAAATTAAATTTATATTTATAAAATTGAATACTTTCAAAATTACATTTTAATTGAAATTTTAAAAAATCTCAAAATAAGCAAATAAAAAGTCATAGAAAATACTATACATTTGTCACGATCTAATAATATTTGAGTTGTAACCATCTTAGAGCATAGGTAGATGTAAGATCACCTAAAACTATAGAATCCATTCGACTTATTATCATATTACTTTTATCATTATTATGACATATCCTAAGATTCAAACCTACTGTACCTTATCACATTTCTATGTACCATTTACTTGCCATTTACATATTTATATGCATTATCCATTTATCAATAATATATCATTTCGTACTTAGTTACATTTTAAGATTTCATTTTCATTTTTTTTCTCACCATTATTTGCATAACAAATATTTAAGTACTAAAAATACAATATCATCATAATATAATTATAGTCCACCATAAATAAGCAACTATTAATATGAAAATACTAAAATCCTCAATAATCATAGAGCTCTAGAATATAAACTTCTGAATTACATAATTAAACTCTATAATACCAAAACATCGTAGAGCAATTCTCAAGCGGAAGAACAGAGCTCAAGATTTCCTTACTAACTTGACAACTGGAACTGAAGAATTTAAACAACTAAAAGAATGAGACAGAACTCAATTATTACATGATAACTTAATATAATATGTAGGAAGACAAAAGATGGTATCAATAGTGGTTCAATAATGGTTTATACCAATGAAAAACTAATAACACTTGGTAACTATGAACCCTTAATTTTGCACCTTCATGATACAGCTGCAGCTTGAAACCTGCATAATATTAGTGCGCTACGCAAAGCTAGCAAGGCAGACCTTTTGTACTAGACAGTCTTTTTTTGAAACTGACTAGATTCCTCCTTAGACTGACTATCTTTATATTTTAAAATTAATTTCAAGCTTATCGACATGAACCGATAATTTCTTTAAAATCGCAAAGCCCCAAAAACTTACCAAAAAATCTTCAACTTTATCAAATCTGCTGACCAGTCTGGCTGATTGCCGTTGGTCAGCTAACGGATCTGCCATTGGGGGATGGAATATTAAGTGATTCTTGCAAATGCAAAGATCATGTACAAGTAATAGAGTCAAGAAAGAGTGTCAATCCCACAGGAAAGTTATTTATCAAGCACCAAATTATTGAAATCTCTATTATTTAGACAATCATATGAAGAGTTTTAATATTTAAAGTAAACTAAAAGTAAATTAAACAAAATTAAAATCTAATTTAGTTTATGTAAAATCTAGGATTTAGACTTCATCGATTAATTACCTATGGCATACCTATGTTTTCTTGATTAGTTTTAATCTTATTAGAATTAATGATTTGATTTCCCTAATTTATATGTAGTTCTCTCTCAAGATAAATCGCAAGTATTTATATTAACCTTAAGTCTACTCTTGTAATCTTAAGTAATTAACACAAACCCATTAAATTTTATGGAAATCCTTTGAGCAATCACAAAAGAGTGTCCTTATCTCTAAGCAATACATATTCTAAGTCAATTATCCTAATGAACTAGAATTAAGCTTTCACTCTTGCTACTTCACTTAAGCCCTTAATTTATGTAATTAATGGCTAGTTAATTAAAAACTTTAAGTCCTAAGATAATTGATAATTCTAATAATCAAAATACCTAATCAATCAAACAAAGAAACCATAAAACAATTAAAATATTACATCTAAATTCTAGATAGAGAAATTTAGCTACTCATTATATTGAAAGAAATAATCAAAGTAATAATAGAATTGAAAGAAATCATCATAGCAAATATTATTGAATTTTGAAATAAATAATAAAGTTTAAAAGAAAAACTCTTATTTGTATTGTAGAAAGCTTCAAGTCTCCAATCTTAAGATTCTCTCTAGAACTAAGAACAAAACCTTTAAATAAGCTCTCAATGAAAACTTAATGAAAAACTTGATAAAAACTAGATGATCTATGTTTTTAATGAGCAAATCTATTTATAGTGTACAAATCTTATGTTTAGATGGAGTTGGAAAGCCTAAGAGACTTAAGAAAATCTAAATCCTTGATCCCTTTTTGAAATACAACTTGAATAGGAAGAAAAATTGCATCAAAGTTACACTTTGGGCCCCATCAAACTCCACATAGTCATGTAATCGGTTTACTACATGATCATGTAAGAATTCCTCTCAAAATTTTAAATTTTCTTATGCAAATAGATTCATTTTTTCATTACACAACCATGTAATTGGTGAATCACACAGCTATATGAATTATTTTGTATTTTTTGACCAAATTAGGCTTTATGTCTCATAAGATTTAATCTCTTTCTCTTAACTTTTCAATACATCTTGAATCACCTCAATCTGACATTTGTAGCTCAAGTTATGATCAAAATACCAAAAGGTGTCTAAGTTATCAATACCCATTAGAAGGTGTTCAGTCATGCATGTCTGAAACTCTCTTTTTGCACTTCTTTTGCATCCAACTTGCATCTCAATTCATTTTAATTGATCTTAGAACTTTCAAATCCTTTGAAATTGAATAAAATCCTTCCATATAACCTAAGAAAACTTGAAACAAACTATAAAAGTAAAAGTTAACAAAAACAAATAAAATAAAACATAAATAACACATTTAAGGGATACATCAATAACAAATACTCTATTTATTAATAGCATAATTTGCACTTATCACAGAATCCACTAATAGTCTAATGGCAATTCACCAGGCACTTCGACGGATCCAGTAAAGCTGGCAAGCAAATCCATTGGCCTCCTTGGTCCCTCCTTTTTTGCTCCAAAATTTTGAAAATGCCTCTCCAGCATAATTTTTTAGCACTTTCTAGTATACCCTTTCATTAATTTCACACCCTACCTTTGCCTATAAATAGGCCTTCAAATCCTTCATTTTCTTCAACTCAAGTGCACTTGTTGATACGCTATCCATTTGCTCTTTGGCTTATTCTCCCTCCAATCACTCCTTTAATTAATTAATTAATCCTTTTAATTAATTAATTACTCTACTTTAACCTAAGTTAATTAATCCTTTTAATTAACTAATCATTTTTTTAAATTAATCACTTAATTAATTAATTAATTATTCCTTTTAATTAATTAATTAATCCTTTTTAATTAATCCACCCTTTATCCTAATTAATTAATTTATCTATCCATTTCATCATATTAATTAGTTAATTAATCATTTTAATTAATTAATTAATTCCTAATCAATCCAACCCTCTGTTATCAGTAAAACGGAACTCTGATCCGGCAAAACACTTCATCCATCTCATCCGTCAAAAACAAAGGTATTTTTCATCCATTCAACTTCTGAACCAAATTAGTTTGATTAATATGTAAATCTCTCCACTTCATAGTGCAATGAATTACATGAGTTTTGATCATTATTCCATGGGGTACATAGGCACATTTGGAATTAAAATCAAAACTGCAAATCCAAATCCAAATTAATCCCCTTCTCCTTTTATTTTCTGATATAATTGTTATTTCCATTATATTTGTAAAGAATTTATGGTCTTTCAAGAACTCATAAGTGCTAGAAAAGACATCACATTATTTAATTTATGTAATTAACTTGATTATTTTTGGAATTAAGGAGCGATTATGTAGTTCTCCTATAATCTATAACGACTAGAGGGAACATTTTCCTTAATTTATGGATGATTTACTTAATTGCTCTTTTAATTTTCTCAAGCACTCATAATTTTGCCATGCATTCAGGTTATGCTATGTTCATGCATTTTACTTATAATTTTCATTTAATATTTATCATCCATAAAATAAATTTTTCAAGTCAAATTAAATTTAAGAGCCAAATTTAAATTATTTAACCAAAAACCTAGTCTCCGGGCTCAACTTGGTTCGAAGACTAGTCATTTTTATTGTTGGGTAACTTAAATTAAAATTAATGAATAGGAGTCATGAATTGGGTTGTTCCTTAGTTTTTCCATTTTAAAAGTAAATTAAGGTGGCAACACCATAAATCCATTTTACAAGATCCAAAATTAATTTTCTGAATGATAGCCAATCTAATCATGAGTGCCAAAATTCATTCCATAACCTCCTTAAAAATCACTCACCTTTTCTTAGGGCTTTTGAGTAACGAAGGGGTATTCGAGCGAGGTCTCACAGTAACAATATGAGAATCAATTATCAATGGTTAATCAATCATTAGCACTTTGGCAGAAATCGGTAAATTTGGAAGCGGTGTACTTTCCACTTATAAATTAGCAAATCAAGCGAGTGGCGGCAAGTGCCTTACTCACTTAAATACATATCAATTGATGTAAGACTAATAAGGTCTTACAGTTAGGATCACCCTTCCTAGCTATGGTTTTTAGTACTCTCGTTTTACCCACAGTCATTTACTAAGTACACAAGGTTTGACGTATTACCCCACATCAGTTCAGTATTTTTGCTTTTACAAGGATATTAATGAATAGGTATCACAATATAACAGGACATCTATATGGAAAGGAATCCTCAGATCAAAGAATCATATTTCACATTAGATATTTACTATTCAAGTTCAGTGAGTGTTAGGATCTCAATGTAATACAATGGAAGAATAATCTTATAGATACATATATTATATTAAGTACTATACTCGCCTCAACGCTTTTGCTGTTATATAATTAGCACATGTAGAATTGATGTTCCCTCAATCTTTGAGCACCTTCCATTCCTTTACTATACTTGTTTGCTATGCTTGTTCGCTATAATTATTCTTCATATTTCAAGTTACACTTTGCACATTAACATCTAAAGAATCATATAGTCTGATCAAATTCTTGCTTCTAGGTATTAAATTCTAGTAAACTAACTTAAAACTTAACTTTAAGATCCTATCAATGAGTAATTGATTCAATAATATTAACTCATATACATATTCATTATAGTTCATGGAACACATACTTATACACTTATATTGGCCAAATGGTCTGGGGTGTAAACCTGTGAGGTCTCACCCGAGCACTGACCTAATATGCTAGAGGGAATTGGAATGCTCATTTGGGTTTAAACTCACGATTGAACCCTCGGATTTGGATTGGTTGATTTTGAAAATGATTTTAGGAGTCACCACCTTAACTTTATTTATTTGGGAAAATATTGAGGAAAAAATCCAAATTGACTCTAATTCATTAATTTTTAATTAATTTGCCCAAGGATAAAAATCACTAGTCTTCTAACCAGGTTGAGTTCGGAGACTAGGTTTTTTGTTTTAAATAATCTAAATTTGGCTCTTAAGTTTAATTTGATTTAAAAATTAATTTCATGGATGATAAATATTATATGACAATTATAACATCATGGTTAATGCATGAGCATGGTATGAGTGCAATCAGAAAATTAAAATGAAACATCCACAAATTAAATTAATTAAAAAGGAGAAAGGAGATTGATTAGAATTTGGATTTGAGGCTTAGATTTAGATTCCAAATGTACATACATACCCATTGAATGGGGATCAAAACCCACGTAGTTCGTTCCATGATTAAGTGGAGGGGTTTAGGGATTGATCAGATTGATTATTTGATTTGGGTTTGAGAGAAAAGACTGATACCTTTGATTTTGAAGAGCGAAGAGTTTTACTAGAACGAAGTTTCGTTTTATCGGGACTGGGTGATTGGATTGATTGGGAGATTCATTAATTAATTAATTAATGTGATGAAATGAATGGATAGATTAATTAATTAAAATGATTAATTAATTAATTAGAGGAAAGGTGAATTAAGGAAAATGATTAATTTTATTTTAAAAAGTGATTAATTAATTAATTAAAAAGATTAATTAATTAATTAATTGAGTGATTAATTTAAAAAAAAAAAGAGTTGTAGTTAATTAAAAAGATTAATTAACTTGATTAGGGTGAGATAATTAATTAATTAGAGAGTGGATGGAGGGAGAAAAAGAAAAGTTGATAGATAACCATCAATATCAACTTTGGAGGTGAAGAGAAATGAGGAAATGAGGGACCTATTTATAGGTAAAAGGGGTTCAGGGTAGTTTAGCTAGTAAAAAAGTGAAAAGACAATGAGGGGTAGGGCTAGAAAAAGCTGAAAATTGAGCTGAAATGAGTAAAAGGGTCATTTTCTCCGCAAGAAAGAGGTCCACTCACAATAGACAGGTGCGGCACCGCACCAAACTTGTGCAACGCCATACTAGATGGTTGCAGCGTGCCGCAGGTGGTACCTACAGTGCCACAGGGCTTCCCTGAGGCAGCCACATGGTGCGACTAGTTCACATACCAAGATTCTTTTTTGGTCGATTTTTAGAGATTTTGGGTCAATTTTTGAGACTTCCAGGTAAGTTTTTAGGAGTTATAGAGTTCAGAAATCTTATCGGTCAATATCTATTAGCTAGAAATTAATTTTAGAATAATTAAACAGTCAATCTGAGAGACACTTCAATTAGTTTTGGAAAAATATTTTCTGATACAGAAGGTCCAATCAGAGTAGGAAAAGTGTCAATGTCTAAAAAATTAAGTATCTTCTTACTAATGTGACTAAAAATTCATTTTTTGCTTTGGGGGTCTGCCCGCTAACCGGCTGGCAGGATCGCCGTACTAGCTCTGCATATCGCACTAATCTTAACAGGTGTCAAATTGTGATTGGATGATGAAGGTGTAAAATTAAGGGTTCAAAAAACCCATATCACATGATTTACATTACTCAATTCAAGTTTATACTCTATTGATTATTGCATAAACATTTCACATAAAAATATCTTAATTACTTTATTTTAATTCTTGACTTCAAACTCATATTGGATCGATTCAATGTATTGTTAATTTATACGCGTAACCAAATTGAATTTTAGAATTAGATTCCTACGTTTTACAAAGTGATCCAATGAGCATTTAAGGTAAAACTTAATTCAATTCAATCCTACTTTCAAATTGGTTTCAAATCCAACTTACTTATATTTTTCTCTAGTTAAAATCAATAATTCATATTATACTAAGGCATAATCAATAATTCATATTATACTAAAGCATCAAGATCCAACATACTCATCATTTATCTTATACATAAAAAATTCATTTGATTACATAAGGTGACACTAGAACAATATATGTTCACATATCGTCTATTACCAAGTTTGACCTTTCAACACTACTTCTGCCTTTTTCATGTTATACTAACCTAATTGAGTTGATTAATTTTGAATATTAAACTAGATATATCAAATTATAACATATCCAAAATTCAGCTTAATTATTGCACCACCAAATTTATAGTTAATTTTCAAAATTTACCCTATCTCTGTACAAAGGCAAACAGAACATATTTTACATTCTTGACTCTATCTTAAAATATATTTATCCAAATATAAAACTTATTTACAATAAGCTAGAAAACACATAAATTAATATTTCCTATGTTTTACACTTTGTCTAATTCAGTCTCTAAGGTTCTTAAAATTATTTGATAATCTTAGACTGTTGTCCTACTAGACAGCATAAATAGTCCACACTAAGTCAATCATTTATCATGCCAAACTTTATAATTCTAATTAAAACTTTTAGGAGACCTAATTAATATATATATGAATCTTCAAACCAAATTTAGTCCAAAATCAAGCTCATTTGCCCCCCGAATTAAATCAATCATAGTAGCTCATTAATTCTGCCCTACCATGCACCATTCTCTAGCAGTCTGAACTCTTCACTCAGTTTGATGTATCAAATGAACCCCAATGATTCAAAGTTTTAAAAGTATATATGTGACACACAAATCTATAACTTTCACATTTTGTACTTCTTCTAATTCTTTCTCTAAAATTTCAGAATAATAGGTAAAAATTTCTTTTCTATACTCTTTTTTTTCTTCAATATCATAGCTATCTATATTTTTATCATTTCACACTTTTTGTTTTCAAATTATTCAATTACAACTAAGTCTAACAATTTCTAATCTTTAATGAACTTAATCTTATCTTTAAATTTCCAAGTCCCTAACTTGATATAATTCATTAAGTTTGGAAAAATTACTTCAATCGATCAAATTTCAAAATTGATATCATATAC
The DNA here is from genome assembly GCA_947687605.1 of Reutealis trisperma. NCBI lineage: Eukaryota > Viridiplantae > Streptophyta > Magnoliopsida > Malpighiales > Euphorbiaceae > Reutealis > Reutealis trisperma. The sequence continues at coordinate 293,774 of CANTUT010000198.1, forward strand.
ATTAAAATATACTATTTCTAAACTCAATTTATCAATCAATTGTATAATTTCAAGTGCAGATTTCAAAATTCCAAATTTGTCTTATAAACCCTATTATTTGGAAAAAATTATCAATTCCTTATTCAAACTTCAAATTGTTCATGAATTCATTAAATTTTACACTTATACAATCAATACTCATCAATCAATTGAAATTAAATCACTTTAGTTCATGAAACTCTTAGCTTTATCAAATTTGGGCAAATTTGGAGAAACCCTATAATTTATTAACCAATCCTTAAATTGACTTTTAATTATGAAATTAACATGATAAGAAGTCTATATCATCAATCAAAAATTAAAAAAAAATCATGAAAACATAAAGTCTCCTTTTAATTTGGTTTATGCCTCCAAAAAAAATTTCAAGTTTTGAACCAAGCTTCCATAATTTATTTTGATACTCCCAACCCATTTTTGTCCACCCAAAATAACCTTAGATACCCTAAAATAAATTTTAGAATATTTCCCCCTCAGTTTTCTAGGAGTGACCAAATACCTCCCTTTAGTCATCCTAAGTATGTTTCATGCTTTCCTTATTGGTCTTCACATGTTAAACCTTTAATTCTAAAGTACAAATTTCATATTCTATCAAGAAACATGCCAAATTTCATCCTTCCTTGATTCACTCTAAGTTGACCGAATCTAGTAGATAGGGAAAAAAAAGTAATCATGCCACCAAAAAACTAAACTTATACCAAAAACATAGAAAGGAATGGTTTAGCTTGAAACTTTATCTTAGAAAGCCTTGATTTGAATTCTATGGTGGCATGGCTGAATTTGGGAAGGAGATTTCTCTTAGGACTTGTGTTTTTGGGATGGTGTTCGTAAAATGGAGAAAATGAACATAAAATTGCAAATATATATAGGGATGGTGAATGGTGGTGATTTAATCTCATCAATCAATGATTATGATTTAATCTAAATGGATGATTATGATTTAATCATATTGGATGGCTAAGATTTAATCTAAATGGATGATGATTTTCATATGAAATGGTGGTGTGTATTTAGTAAAAATGAATGTAAACTTGACATAGGAAAAGTGAAGACTTTAATTTGACTAACAAATTGACTTAGTAAAAATGGTGGTTTCAAAGTCAAATTTGATGGCTATGATTTAATCACATTAAATGACTAGGATTATGTCTAAATGGATGGTGATAATAGAGCATACGAAATAAAATTGAATTGTAATTTGGTGTAGAAAAAGTAGAATTCAATTTGAATAAGTAATTTAACTTAGTAAAAAATGATGGCTATAATTTGACTTAGTAAAAATGATGGCTATCTAAGCAAAACTTTAACCATTCCTCCCAAGCAAAAACTTTGACCATTCCTCCCATCTACCATAGTTTAACCTAGGTAACTATTTTAACCCTTGGTTAAGTCTAGTTTCACTCCAAATTGGGCTTTAGTGAACCGACCATACATGGTCTTAGGCTTCGAAACCTAAAGGTCCATTAACAAATCCATATATGCACATTTACATACTTAGTGTTTTCTATAATTTTCTTTCTTTTCTTTCACTTAAGCATATTGATTTCTTCTCTTTGATATTACTATATATCCTACACATTATCATAATAACTCTATTCAAGTCACTAATGCACATATAGACACTTTAATGTAAGCAAACAAGTCACTTAACATCACTAAAGTTCTTTCAAATACAATTTAAACTTCATTATCATAATACCCATTAGAATCAAATTCTATGGCATTATTATTAACCCTAATGAGCTAGGAAAACCTTTGGTATTATATTTTATCCCTCTTTTAAAACAATTCCTTCCTCAAATTTTTAAGAGAACTTATCCATTTCCATTTGGACATTTACAGGTACTTTTGGACCATCTTGCTTTCACTCTAATATTAATCATATCCTTTAACACTTAACAAAGTATTGAACTCTTACATACCATAAAAACTTAGTATATTACTAATATGAAATTGGGGTATTACAACATTTATATTACAACATTAAATGAAATTGGGGTATTATAATATTAAACAAAAAATAGTACACTTCTTGCAAATAATTAATATCTAATACAAATTCAGTATACTTATACAATGTAATTAGTATTTACTACTATTTATATGAGTTATGAATTTAAAAAAAAAAATCACAGCAAACAATATATATTAAACAAAAAATAGTATACTTCTTATAAATAATAAGTATATAATATTATTTAACATTTAATTTATGGAATATATTAAATAAAATATAGTATACTTTCATAATATAATTAGTATCTATTACTGTTTATACAGGACATGAATTCCGAGCGAAATAAAAAATCACAGTAAATAGTATATATTATTATAAAATTCAGTATTTTTTATTATATAATAATATCTAATACTATTTATATATGGCATTAATTTAATAAAACTAGTTTTTTTTTTTTAATCAAAGCACCATCAATGGACTTGCATTTGTATAATCTATAAACATATACCCATTTTGAGTATAGAATGAAATTAATGCCGATTTTTGAAAATGTCTTTGCCTCTTTCCAAGTTATTAAAAAAAAAAAAAAAGAAGGATTAATATTTGAAAGTTAATTACAATTTTCTTTTTCGAGCTTTCTTAACATATACACTTTGGTTTCTATTAATTTTCCACTATCAATTTCAATTCCTATATTACAAGCATTAAACATACAAATATTGAAAGCATTTTAAGAAATTAAATGTTGTAGAATTCAATAATCAGAGCATTAAGGGTAATTAATTTTAAAATTAAAGTATAATCAAATGCAATGACTTTATTATCAATGATTAAAGTGTTAAGTTTGTATGTCCGTAAAGAAAAAAAATGTCAAGTTAATAACAAATTTTAGTAATTAAAATTAGTTTTAAAATAATAAGAATCAAAATATATATTAGGGTAAAATTTAAGAGATTGTTTTTGCAGTCAACCATCAATATAATAAAATCACAATATTGCAGCAATGTTTATTTTATTTTATTTTTTTTGTAACAGGAAGAGAAAATATTTAACAGAAATATATTATATTACACAATAAGAGATAGCAATTATTTATAATTCAAAAGACTTAAACATGAAATCTTTCACTTACCACAATCTTAAAGGAGATGAAAAAACTAATAAGATTACAAAGGCAATGTTTAGTTATTATCTTTTTATAATTTAGTAGTATAAATTTAAATTATATTGCAATTAAAATTAACCCTATAATAACAATAATAATAATCTAAAAGTTGAAATTCCACAAAAAAAAAAAAAAAAAAAAAAAAAAAAAAAAAGGTAAAAGGGAAAATATGGGCATGCAGTGGGGAACACAAAGAAGGTCACGTCCTCAAAAACCGTCACTGGTTCTATTTGTCCCTTTCATCAACCATCTTTCATATCTCTCTTTCGCTCCCATTGTTATAGACAAGATTAAAGCATGACCACCTCCTCTGCCACCTCTCGCAAGGTTTTGCCTTGTGTAGTTTAGGATAAAAATTGAGAATTTGTGTTTGATTTTTGGACAGATCTAAAAGGGTAATTATCACGAGCGAGCGAGAGAAAGCATATTTTTATTAACAAAAAGTAAAGATTAGAAAAATAAATTAACTAGCCTAAATTTGTTAAAAATAAATAAATAAATAAAGTGGCGATATAATTATAAAAAAAAAAAAAAAAAAAAGAGACACGAGCGTAATTTCTTCTATCTAATATACTTTTTTTTTTAAATCAAGTATTTAATATACTTAGTTTGATATATTTTTTTTAATATTTAGAGTTAGAATTTTTCAATTAAAAAAATCTTAAAATATATCAACCATCGAGGGCCTATTTGATGCATGGTAGCAAATATGACTTATACTACTCACGTTAAAGAGAGTGACTATGAATTTGACTAGAAAAATAGATAAGAAAATTAATTTGAGGATAAATAAAAGATTAAACAATATAGTTCTTAAAGGAATTACAATTCTTACTGACATTTTGGCATGATTTTTTTTTTTTTCAAATGACTCATTTTTTTAATTAAAAAAATTGAATTTTATTAGTTATATTTTTTAAAACAAATTAATTATATTTTTTCAAATATGAGAAATAGTAAAATATAATTCAATTAAATTAAACTCCTACAAAATTTGAGTTTTCAAACGAAAACTATAAGTCACTTTTTCTAATGGACATCAATTAATACGCATGAAAATAATAGTTAGAAGGTTCAATATTTCCAAATCAAGTAAAAAACATTCAAGGTTCCAAAATGTATTTAACCATTTCTTAATTATTACTCAACTATTGTAATATCTAGCCATCAAAACTTTGGTATGGTGGTATGTGCCTTGAGGTTACATTGAGGAGGGACCTTAGTCAAATCTTGGTTAAGTTTGCCTCCTACTAATCCTCCTCCACCACTAACATGTAAAGAAAAAAAAAATCTATTGTAATATTTAAAATATTTGAGTACAACATGTAAAAGGAATAAATGACTGATTAAAAGTGGCAATTTATATTATGTATTCGGAACCATCTTGTACCATGGTCCCAAGTAAAAAACGCACAATTTTATTTAAAAAAAAAAGGATAACATCGAATACTTATTGTGCAATCTCCAATTTCTTCTTCTCCTTCTTCTTCTCCTTTTGGTGGATGCAATCTCTTCTTTTTTAAAAAAATGAAGCTCAATCTTTTTTTTGTTCTTCTTCTTCTTTTGGTGGATGTGATATCTTCCTTTTCGAAATAGTGAAGCTTCATATTCTTCTTCTTCTTCTTTCAAAATCACTTTGTTTTTTTGTTCTTTTTTGCTTTAAGCTGTTTTTGTCTTCTTTTTCTTCATATTTCTATCATAATCTTCATTTTTTATGAGTTTTTTTATACTATTTTGTCTAAAGATTTTGAGTTTTTTTTTTTATTTGGAATTTGATTGCTTGGTATTTTCATCATTTAATATTAAACTTTAAATTATCAAGTTTGTTAGGTTTAAAATTTAGATTCATTACATATAACTATCAAGTTCATTAGATATAAAATTAAGGTTTATCATACATCACATGCAGATTCATTATTTTTTTACTGCTAGATTCATTATTTAATTATTTTATAATTTAATTTCATCCATTCCTCGTATTTAAAATTTTCATTATTTAATATTTCACATATAATTATCAAGTTTATTAGATTTAAAGTTTAGGTTCATCACATAGAACTATCAAATTCATTAGATATAATATTTATATTCATCATATATCACATGCAGATTCATTATCTTTTACTATCAGATTCATTGTTTAATTATTTTATAATTTAATTTCATTCATTTCTCATATTTAAAATTTTCATCATTTAATATTTCACATATAAGTATGAGATTCATTAGATTTAAAATTTATATTCATCATATATAGTTATCAGGTTTATTAGATATAACATTTTAGTTCATCATATATCATATACAGATTTATTATCTTTTACTACTAGATTTATGATTATAAATTAGTATTAAATCATTTATTTTGTTTTTTTATTAATCAACAACTAGCTCTAAAATTTAGCACAGAAATCACAAAAAAAATAATAAAAAAAAGAGCAATAGTTGTAGAAAACTTTTTCACAGTGAAAATAGAGCTCTGATAATGTGAATGTAACAACCCACACTCACCCTAAGAGTTTCATGACAACTTACTTGAATTTAAAACTATTATGACAAAATGTATGCTTTTATAGAAATTCATATGTTATGTGATTGATGAGTATGTGACATGTTATATTAGCTCTAATATGCATAATATGAATTATTATTATGAAATAAGTGATTTATGTGAAGTACATGAGCATAAAATGATTTATTGCACATAAAGTGAACTTTCATGTACAAAGCAATTTTTAAGTATAAAATAATTTTTATGAGCATTTTTAAAATAATTTCAAAAAAATATTTCTAGGGGTATGAGGCCTCGCCCAAGCACCGGTTCGACCCACCGAGGAATCGAAATGCTCTTCGGGAGAAACTCTACGATTGGAACTCGCTGTGAGTTCAGAAAATTGATTTTTGTATTCTGAAAGTTAAAAAATGAGTTGTCACTTCAATTTACTTATTTTAATTAGGAAAATTAAAGAAAACCCAAATTTATTGACTTTAAAAATGATTTGATTTTGTCCCAATGGAAAATGTACCAATCCGCGAGTGACCAAGGAGGGTTCAGGGATTAGGTTTTGGTAATTACACAATTGAGAAAAAATGTATTTTTCTTTAGTTCGGCTAAAATTGCAAAATAACTCTAAAAAAGGAATTTTCGTGTATGCGTGAACAGGAATATAATGATGAATGAAACAGATATATATGATGAGATAGAATGACAATTGTAGACAACCAAGCAAAATAGATCTTACTTGATTATTACAAGATCAAAACAACTGAAAAAGAGGATCTTTCCTCTAAGCCTTATGGGTACTAGGAAAAGCACATATTCCCCAACTAAACTAATATAAGATCATAAATAAAAGATTAATATAAATAAATCAAAATAAAAAGGAAAACAATATTGATAAAAATATTTTGGAGTTGATGCCCTTCAGAATGGTAGCCTGCGTATCCCATCGAATAGGAATCAAAGTCCACGCAGTTCTTTCTTCTTGTGAAGGAGGGGTTATGGAAAAGAGTGTTGGTTTGTTTATTAATTTAATTCTGATTCTTAAAATAATAAATTTTAGATCTTTTATGTTTTAGACCTAAAGAGAATTCTAGATCTGAATTTAGAATTTTGAGAATGGAAAAGGGATTATACCTTTGCTTTCCTTGATTTTCGGACGAATGGAATGAGTCTTGCTCCGGATCACAACTCCACCTTGGATTTGAAAAACTTGGAATCTGAATCTAAAAGCAACAAGTATATCAATATCAGAGAGAATTTTTGCCTTGGAATGTGTGTCAAATGAACCTGAATGAGGCTCTATTTATAGGGCTGCTGAGGAGGGTGCCAGCGGTACAGACGGCGGCACCAGCATGTCACCGGCGACACAAGCGGCACCGGCGACATGCCGGGTGTCCAATGTGCCGCCCTACCGCCAGCATGCATTTTATGCCGCCTATGAGGCGACATGGCCGGCGTGCTACCCAAAGCAGCGGTGTGCCTCTTGCACACTGGCTAGCTAGTTCGACCTGTTTCCTGCTTTTTCATCCGTTTCGGGTCCGTTTCAGCTCCAATTCGAGCTCAATTTGATTCTATGAGTTTGTGACTAAAAAGCAGTTGACTAGAGGTGAAAGATTGAGGAAATTTATTTTTCAACGGGGCGCTGCCCCCTTAACCCCTGCCCACTTATCAGCTAGCGGGACCGTCGCATGCATAGCGCACTATTCTTAGTAGGTGTCAAGCTGCAGCCGAATCATAAAGGTGCAAATTTGAGGGTTCACAGGAGGGGATTTTAATGAAATAATAAGAAAAATATTTTATTTTTAGTTACTTATAAACAGCCCAAAAATAAAATTAAAAAGCCCAACTCACCAAAGCTGAATACATCAAAACACTCTTAACATAGCTCATTAATAGCAAACTTGTAATTTTTCCCAAAACCCTAAATATAAAGCTAATATTCGGTTACCCCATCCCCTTGGCAGCCTCCATTCTGTTTTCCATCAAATTCTTATAGAAAAATTCTATCAAAAATATTCTCTCTATCGAAATTCACATGGTGCCTTCAAACCTTGCAATTTTGTGATCGTTTTCGTAAGTTTTTCGTTTCTTTCAATCTATTATTTGATTTTTATAAAACTAACCATGAGAAATCCATATGGGGCTGTATATTTACTATTTTTATTGATGTTTCATTTGGCTAGGTGATTTATTTGAAGAAGAAACCAATTTTCAACCATAAGCACAATTCTTTCTTTGCACATCCACCAAAGGTGAATCCTAAAACTCAAAATTGGAATTTTCATGCATATATTCTATAGGGGGTGATTTGTGTGTTGAGGTGTTCTAAACTGATTTTTATTGTGTTTAGATGAAAAATATTAATTTAAATTATATTTCTATATATTACTTTAATGATCAGAAAGTACAAAAAGCAAGAGAATCCATGTTTTCCACCCTAAAACCTAAAATTGGAATTTCATGCATATGTTCTACAAGGGGGTGCTGATTGCTACATATTGGTGTTATAAAATGATTTTTGTTATATTTATATGAAAATTATTAGTTTAAATCATGTTTTTGCATACTACTGTAGTGAACAACAAGCGCAAAAAACAAGAAAAAACCTATAGTTTCCATGGGTTGTATGATTCAGTCTATAAAGGGATTTTGATCCCAATATCTATAATTTTTATATGATATATTTTAATGATTGTTGTCATATATATGTGAATAATATATGATTTAATTGCATGTTGGTTAAAAGAGTAACTCTAGACAAAGCCTAGAGACAATTCTATTTACCTAGGATTTCCTAACCCCACTACTATGTTGTGATTAATATGTGTATATGATCAAATGGCATGTGAATTAGGCCTTATGACATGTTAATTGAAGAATAATGACCTTAAATTGACTATGAGGTTGATTGTACAATTTGGTCAAAAGACATAAGCATGATACTTTTAAGGTTACATGTTAAGTTGATATATATGAAAAGTGTTAAGTGTACCAAGTTGAATGTTAAATTGAATTCATATTAAGATCATGATAGTATGAGTTATATTGTGATTTCATGTGAGCCTATGAAGGCAAAGTATAGAAGACTTAAAGTCAATATGTTATGTGCAAGTGATGAGTGCACTTCTAAGTGCAACTCCAAGTATATGTGAATGTTATATGTGCATGGGATAGTTATGGGATAGGATAGCATGATGTTAAGCAAATGCTAAGTATTTAATTATAATGTTATGTTAGAGCTTGAGGAGTATTAGAAGTTCGAGGGCTACAACAATTAGGAGCGAAGAATCCACAAGGTGAGTAAACATTATGTCATTGTTATAAGTACAAGCTATCATGATATGTGAACTTTTAACATTCTTAAAACCCAAGTTCTTTTCTATTTTCAAATACAATTATATGATTTCTTTGCTAAGCTTGGGTTGCCAAAGGATAATTTGTTGCACAATTTCTGCAAGTGCACAGATCGTTTACAAGTAATAAAGTGATCAGTGAGTATCGTTTCCACGAGGAAGGGTTTGTCAAGTACCAATTTTAAGATTACTCTATTATTTAGAAAATTAATTATGGGAATTTATATTTCAAACTAAATTAAAATTAAAGAAATTAAATGATGATTAATTTAAAAGAAGATTAAAGGCCTGGGATTTAGAATTCATCAATTGATTACCTATGATTTCTTTATATTCTCTATATTGGATTATTTTTGCTGGAATTAATTATTAGATTTCCCTAAATTATATGATGTTCTCTCTCAAGATACAACATATGTGCTCATACTAATCTTATGTCTACTCTCGTGATCATAAGTAATTAACACAAGCCCATTAAGTTTTATGGAAATCCTTTTAACAATCACAAAAGAGTATTCTTATCTCTAAGCAATACATTCCCTAGGTTAATTATCTTAATGAACTAATATTGTATTTCCACTCTCGTTACTTCGCACAATATCTTAAATCATGCAATTAATGGCCAGTTAATTACAAGCATTAAGTTCTAAGATAAAAGATTAATTCCAACAATCAAACCCAATCAATTAAATATAAATAATCATATGCAAATCAAAAGATTACATCTAAATCCTAGAAAAATGAACTTACCTACTCATAATTAAAAAGAAAGAAACAATTAAATTAACAATAAATATAATAACAACTTAAAATTAAATTCAAGAGTAGAGTTTAGAAAGAACTTGTGTTGGGATACAATCTTTGCATTCTTGAGAACTGAGCTAAAATTTAAGTTTAAATAAATAAAATAACTCTAAAAATATAGAGTTATCACACTTCCCAACTTAAGTTTTTGCTTGTCCTCAAGCAAAAGAAAATTCAAAACCTAAACTAGTCCACTTTTGTAGGAAATTACGATTTGCATTTAGCATATGCAACAAGCCTTTAAACTCCTAGGTGTCCCATAGAGGACGAGTTATAGTCTCGTGAGGGTTTCCAGTAGTGATACCCACAAATACTTATAAAACTCTAAACTTTCAAATATTTATTTCAAAAAGAAAATTTAATCTTCTCATGCTTAGTTTGAATAATTTTTCAAAGGTCTCAAGAAATTAATATTCACAAACAACATATCAATAATATTACAAGTCAAGCTTCTATCTTAGGTTCAAAACAATCCTCATCTTAATCATGCTTGAATAACCATGCATTAAATCAACTGCAAAAATATTATTGTACTTCAGATAGGCATATACACACTGATATTTTTAAATGCCTCTATCAAATGATATAAAATAGATATTCAAATCTCATAAGCATATTAAATCAAACAATCTCCGCTAATAGAATTCACAAATCAAGAGAGATCAATAGGTCTTGACTAGGGTTGTAATGGGGCTAACACAAGGTATTTTTGGCTAAACAAAGAAAAGGCTAAATGAACAAAAGTAAGATAATTATGCCAAGTTTACAAAAGAAAATCAATAGCTCAAATAAAGGGATTAAATTAATGAAGGATCCCTTTTATCTTAAGTACCATTCTTCTTTAATGTTTTTTTCTTTTAAGCCCCCCTCTTCTTCTTCTTCTTCTTCTTCTTCTTCTTCTTCATCTTCTTTTTTTATTTTTTTTTCGCCAACAACAATATTCTAAAATAAGCAAGAATTACTAACTTTTATTTATTTAATTTTCTTGATTTCCCCCAAACTTATTCTAAGCAGAAGGTGGTTTTTTATAATGAATAATACTCTCAGTTATTAGAGATCTTTATTTTCTTTTAAAACTTCAACAATTCCCTTTTCTTCATTAGAATGTAAATTTGACAAAATTATCTCACAAATAGGGTGAAAGATAACAATTAAGGTTAATTAACGAAAAAAAGAAGGCTTAAAATTAACAAGGCACAAAGGGGTAAACTAGGAAAAAAATTAAAATAAGGGTGGATATAAGTAACAGGCTAAACAAACAATGCCTAAATCATATCTCTCTTTCAAAATGAATTCAAAATTTCGCCTCAAAAGTTTGCAAAAATATGTTCTAAGATAGGTGAGGCAAATGAAGATAAAAAATGTGTAGAAGCCCTCTCTAAGTAAGCATACACAAATTCAATGCAATTAATATAATGCAAAGCAAAGTAAAACATAATCTTAATAAAAGTTAATTTCTTACCCAAAATAGTTGCTCAGCATGAAATACTTTAATAAATTGTCCATAAATATCAATTATAATCTATCATTAGCTTTTTATCAAATTATTTAATACAACCATATTTTATCAATAAAAGAGTAAAAAATTTTAAATTTTGTTCATCAAAACACGAAAGAAATTACTGAAAACAAAAAAAAATAAACTAAATCTCCCCCAAACTTGCAATGGACATTGTCCTCAATGTCAAAGAAACAAATCAAAAGAAAGAAAATACTCCCTCTTGTAGAAAAGTAGATTCCAAATTGTAAGCAGGATGTGCATTCTACTTCCTTGCTTCCTGTAAAACATCTTGAAACAACACTAAAAGCAAACATGAAAAACTAATCACACAAAAAAAGAAAATGTCAATTTTTTTTTTTTTGTATTTATTATTTTTTTAATTTTTTTTTTACAAACTAGAAAAAGAAAGGAAAAAAAATACAGGTGTGTATCAAGCGCACAAAAAGTACTTTTTACTCAGCCATCTTGTATGAATAACTCTTGAGTTAGTTAGTTAGTTTTTTTTTTTTTTTTTTGAAAAGGAAAATCACATAAATTTAGAATGTGTATCAAGAATATAAAAGTAACTCTTTACTCAGCCATCTTACATTTAGTGAATCGAACCTAAAACTTCACTTGATCAGGTGCAACAAAAAAAACACACACAAAACAAAAAAAATGTGATAAAAAAAAACTACAAGAGTTAGGAAAGTTATAACCGGAGATTCAGATCTAGTCCTCGCTTTTTACTGCTACTGGCCCTGGGGTGCCAAACTACTTACGCCATCAATGGATCAGGTTTAGATTAAAAGTTTTGCAGTTGATCAATCAATTGATCAATAGTTGAAGCAGAGACTAAGATGCGTGGACTCGCTGGTGTCATAAAATCCTGTTCCACAGCATGATCGAGAAAAGATAACAAACCATTATAAAAACCATCAACATTAAGTAATCCCAATGGCTTTTGAAGAACAGTTAATTGGGTCCAAGATACAATGGTGAAGATATCTTCAAATATTTATAGACCACGAGGTAATGCAATAAAAGCATCAACATTGAGATTTATGTATGCCATTCATTCGTACATGCTATTGACCTGTAACTCATTACCTATAGTTCTACCAGTGATATATTTATTTCGAGCCAAAGCCTTTAGAACTATTCCTAAGACTTTACTATCTCTAATATGTGCAGAACTTGCGACACAATCCCTTAACCCTAAACTACCTCCCTCAAACACCAAATCAATTTTTCGTTCAGCTAAAATCCTACCAAGTTCATTAGCTGTTATCAAGTACTCTCTTTTCTTGGTAGAGTTTGGACTACAAAAAACACAAATAGTTTTGAATTTTCGTGTTGAGGATTCTGCCATTTTCTCTTACAAATCTCTTGAAAGGGTTGTGTGCATATTGACAATAATGAATGTGCATATAAAGAAACTAGAAAAGTAAAAGAACAGTTCAATGGGATAAAATAATTGTTGACAGAAAAAGTATAAAAACAAAAATGATAATAAAAACAAAAATAATTAATGTTGTGTGTACAAATGTCAAAAAGAAAACATTGAAAAATTAAAAGCAAACATTAAAAGACTTAAAAAGTTATCGATAGTAGAAAAATATGCAGTGTGTGTACAAAAGTCAAAAAGAAAATATTGAAAAGCTAAAAGGAGACATTGAAAAACTAAAAAAAAATTGTTGACAGTAAAAAAATTTGCAAGAAAATAAAATCTAGGTGCTAAAAAGTCAAAAAAATATTGCAAGATGTAGAAAAAATAATGCATTGAAAAATAAAAAAGTTAGTGATACACCTGATTATAAACAGTAGTTGTGATTTTGGCTCACATCTTCCTGTGGTTTTACGTCCAGTAACAGCTTACACACCTTTTATGAGTCGAGGATAGGCTTTCCATCCAATTTTCTTATTAACTGGCAAACAGGGTCTTTTATCGTCAGATTCCCTAGACTGTAATACTGCTTCTCTTCATTGAATAGTTCCCATAAATCTAAAAGAGTGCGTTGAACTTATCCTCAAGGATGCATCTCAAGAGTCTGTAAGATATTATCCAAAGACTCCTTACTCAGTCCATCCTTTATGAATTTAATTTTATCTTCTTGATTTATAGATGCAAATCCAATGTTTCTACAGTGTGTATTGCAATTCCATCTTGCACACTTGTAACAGACTCCCATTCTCTTAGCTCTCCTCTTCTTTGAGTAAGAACTTCTCCCCGTACCTGGCAAATATTTAATAAATGAGTCATCAAGCTTACTTGCCAATCGTACTTTGGCTTCTATGAACCAACGAATATCCTCAGGAAGATTCAGATGCCTAAATGCCTTCATTCTTTCCAGTCTACGTTCATCAATTTTCCTGAGCACATCTTGGGGAAGAGTTGGAAATTTGTTTTTTAGTGCTGCAAGAGATGCTTCCATATCTGATTAACTTAGCTAAGAAAATGAAAGAGAAAATTTAAAATGAAACAACTAAACAAAAATAAAAAAAAACCTAATAAAGAGAAAACTTGGGTTTCTTCCTAATAAGCTTTTTAATAACTCACAAACAACACTAAAGCAAAAATAGAATGAAACAAACAAAAGAACAAAAGAAATTAAAAAGAAGTAAAAAGTTAGAAATTTGGGTTGCCTTCCAAAAGCGCTTAATTTATAGTCTTTAGCTTGACTATAGCTAGATCTTCATCAAGGAGGATAATACACAAAGTATATCATCTCGATAATCACGGAAAAATAGACTTTTGCCAATTTTAATGAGTCAAGCCAGCTTGATTTGAGCCTGTATGGAAAAAGGTTAAGACATGAATTATTTAATATTTTATAATTAGGCTCATAATTTCCAAAAAAATTCAAATATGCTCTTTTTCTTGCTCTGAATTTTCTCAAGAAATTGAGATAGGAAGGTAGTGGTGTTGAATCAAGAGTTGGTGAGTGATCAGTTGATGGTGGTGAATGCTTCTTCTTTTCTTTCAAGTCATCAAATTGGTATTCTTTATGGTTTGGCATATTTGGTGTTGTTTTCACTAAACAAACTGAAAGAGTTTCCTTTGAGTTCTCTTTTTCAAATACCTCTTTAATTTCCCTATTAATTTCAACTACTTCGCAAATATTATCCATAAGAGAAGAATATTTATTGGGCAAATTGATCTCAACTTCTGCCTTTTTTTCTTGCTTGCTTGAAGTATCTGTTTGATCAATCATCTCTTCCTCATTATCACTCAAAGAAATTGCCAAACATTGATCTCTAGAATATTCTTTGATTTGACTTGTTAGGTTACCATGGCCTTGAGCATCTAATGGACTAGCAAACTGTTCCATTTGTACATCATCATTTGTATTATGGCTAGCCCATTGATGCATCCTATCTTCCAATCTTTCACATCGTTCATGAGTAGAATTTATGAATCTTTCCAATGCTGCTTCATAAGATGGTTTGTGCTCCTCAAATGGTGCATGATCTTGAAAATCATATTGATAAGGATACCATGAATTGTTACCTTGATCGCATTGGTTTTTTCATGAAAAGCTCGAATAGTCACTTCATCCTGAGTTATTTATGTTGGAATATGGATAATTCTCATACCTGTTATAATTTAGGAAAAATTGTACCTGTTCTATATATTGGCACTCAGAATTCAAATGATTACCTTCACATAGATCATAACTCAAACATGAATTAAATAAAGTATTAGCATCAAGCTTATCAATTAAGTTAGCCAATGCATCGATTTTAGCATTTAACTTACCAAAACTATCCTCACCATACATGCTTGTTGCTCTATTTAGCATCACTCCTCCATCGCACTATTACAAGTTGTGGAAAGCCATCCTTTTTTTTTTTTTTAATTCCTGCGAAGTAATAAAAAAATAGAAAAGAAAAACAAAATCTAAAGTAATAGAGTATATCAATCTATTGATATTGTCAAAAGTCGCCTTCCCCAGCAACGACGCCAAAAACTTGTTGCGCAATTTCTGCAAGTGTACAGATCGTTTACAAGTAATAAAGTGATGAGTGAGTATCGTTCCCACGAAGAAGAGTTTGTCAAGTACCAATTTTAAGATTACTCTATTATTTAGAAAATTAATTATGGGAATTTATATTTCAAACTAAATTAAAATTAAAGAAATTAAATGATGATTAATTTAAAAGAAGATTAAAGGCCTAGGATTTAGAATTCATCAATTGATTACCTATGATTTCTTTATATTCTCTATATTGGATTATTTTTGCTGGAATTAATTATTAGATTTTCCTAAATTATATGATGTTCTCTCTCAAGATACAATATGTGTGCTCATATTAATCTTATGTCTACTCTCGTGATCATAAGTAATTAACAAAAGCCCATTAAGTTTTATGGAAATCCTTTTAACAATCACAAAGGAGTATTCTTATCTCTAAGCAATACATTCCCTAGGTCAATTATCTTAATGAACTAATATTGTGTTTCCACTCTTGTTACTTCGTACAATATCTTAAATCATGCAATTAATGGCCAGTTAATTACAAGCATTAAGTTCTAAGATAAAAGATTAATTCGAACAATCAAACCCAATCAATTAAATATAAATAATCATATACAAATCAAAAGATTACATCTAAATCCTAGAAAAATGAACTTACCTACTCATAATTAAAAAGAAAGAAACAATTAAATTAACAATAAACATAATAACAACTTAAAATTAAATTCAAGAGTAGAATTTAGAAAGAACTTGTGTTGGGATACAATTTTTGGTGAACTCAAGCTTCCAAAAATTCCTCCTCTTGATCAAAATAAAAATAAAAAAAAATCTACTCTAAGAAAGCATATGAAAATCTTTTTACATAATTTTTTTTTTGATGGATTTTCATGATGCCATTTTTCTTTGCCAAGCATGGTATTTATAGGCATGTTTGGTGGAAGAATTCAAGTTCCATTAAAATTCTAACATCAAAAATTCAACATTGATGGTTAGGTTGGCCACTAACCATTAAATTTTTACATCAAAAATTCAACAATAGTTAGGTTGGCCACCAACCATTGAATTTTGGCCACTAACCATTGAATTTATTTCTTATGGATTGAAAACTTGAATCATTGCTTCCATCATTATTTTTATGACATCACTGCCTGCATCATTTATTTTATTGCATCATTATGACATCATTTTAATATGTAAAAATAAAATAAAAATACTTCAAATATGTTATAATTTATTTATAAATTGTAGAACTATTTATTTCTAAAAATAAGTAATAATATTATTGCATTCTCGAGAACTAAGCTAAAATTTAAGTTTAAATAAATAAAATAACTCTAAAAATATAGAGTTATCACAATTGATCCAAAACCATTTTGATTATCCAATGATAGTAAAGAACCTTTGTGATTATTGCCCTAATAATAAAGAACCTTTGTGATTGTTACCCTAACTTATATTCTTTTTGGAACTACATTGTTATTTATCTTTTGTTCAATAAGCTAAACATCTATTGTTATTATATTACATGTGATTGCATTCTTCAATGCTATTGTTATAAGTGATTGCCATTAACTCTAACCATAGTACCTATAAACCTTTTTATGCAAAAATTCTCGTGCTGATGTAGGTGATCATCGAAACCTGTACACACGATCTTAACCCAATGGATAGAGGTAGTATATCCACCTCAACTAAAAAGGGCAGTTTTAGCCATGAGCCAGATTAATTTCATGCTTTTCTACATGTTAAGGGTCGGAATTTAGTTTAATGCCACCTCTCCTCTATGTGTTCGAGTGAATGTGACAATAGCCTTCACTCTCTACGTGCTATATGTGATTTCTGTGAACCTTGTTGAATTGCAAATTATGAACCATGAGACCATGAACTACGAGTTATAAGCTATGAGCCCCTTTATAAGGGATATGTGTTATTATATAAGCTATATTGTTTACTCATTGTGATCATCTATCTCACCCATTTTCCTTGTGTGGTTTTAGGTGAGCATTATGAAGATGCAAGGTGAATGCTCAAGCAAATCTACTCTACTTGAGGGATTTCCTTATCCAAGTCTATTATCGTACTATGATATGAAGAGTCCCTCTTAGATGCTCTGGGAGTTTCATTTTTGGAATATTATTCATTTGATAGTTTATTTGGAGTCTTAAATGTTCTTTTCATATGAATTGTATTTAAAGTATTTTAAAACTATTCTTCCGCTAGTTAAAGTTTTCTTTATTATTGGATATTTAAGTTAATGCGTGAGGTTTTGGTACGATCCTAGGCAGTGATTATATATGCATAAATGGGTTTTACGGATATAGGTGACCTTATGTCTCTCTGTGTTCTAGAACCTTCATATCTCCAATTGGAGATATGACAATGAATGATTAATGAGTTTCTTTGTATAAGATAATAAAGTTAATAGGAAGTAGTTTATGTAGTATAGTAGTGGACGTATTTGGAGTTGAGCGGTTGAAAGATTTTAAACAATCAAAGAGATGAAGGTTTCTGGTTTGAGGGAAATGGGTATGAACGGGAAGAAGGTGAACAATGGGAGGAATGGTTTCTGATTTTTGAATATTAAGTTTTAATTAAAATAATAATAATAATAATAATAATAATAATAATAAAAAATAAAAAAAAAGGCAACAGTAGGCTTTAATAAAATGGTGAGTTTTAAATCCAAATCCATGATACAAGGTGAACCTGGGTACATAGTATAAGAACTCATTAAAAGTAGTTAGACAAATAAATATTTGGATTAATCATTGCCATTTCAAGTGAATGCTATCTGTTAGCCTGGTTGGCAGCACTTAGCACTTAGCCTGGATTAATTATTGCCAGTTCAAGTTTCCCGGTTGTCGAGTGGGGTTTTAGAACCAATGATGTTATGTTTGGTATTGATTTAATTGAATTGAATGTCATTAAATAAAGATTTCAATGGAATTATTAAACTTTGCAAGAATTTACTTTTTTTACTAAGTTAGCTAGTTAGGAATTATGATATCTTTATTGTTATGCCATTCGTGCAGCAATTTTTTTTCTGATGCTACATTAGTGGCATCTTATAAGTGCATTTCCCGTTGGAATTCATTCCAACAAGTTAATTTTTGTTGAAAAAAAAAATGGAATTATTAAACTGAAAATTCACATCAAACATAGTCTAATAAGAAGACCAACAAAAATATGTAGGTATAGAAAATGAAAAAAGAACAAAAATATATTAAGATTTGTTTTTCATTCCTCCCTCTATTTTTTTTTTCTTTTCCTATTATGAATAATTTTATATTAGCTAAAATTTCATATTACAATTTATGATAAAATATACTTTTTTAGTTTCATAGAAGTTTCCTATTCATTTCCTAAAGTTTTTGAAAATTTCGGTGTCTGAAACGTATATGATATAAAACCTTGATCTTGTAAAAGTTTCCATGCAACCTAATCCACAACCATAAGTTTGAATACTCGAAACAAATCAAAGCCTTATTATGAATTTAAAAAAAAAAAGGTACCTAAACAAGCTTGACTCACCGATCTTGCATCAACAGTTCATTTAAAGCTCATACATAACATCATATGATCAAAACCGTTGATTAAAGTCGATCAATCATCCAAAATTAAAGACAGTGGGCCAGAAGAATTTCCTTTTCTAGCCAACGATAAATGCAGGAGAGAACATAATTCCTTGATTGTTTGGGGGGTTAACAAAGTGGGGTGTGTCTCATTCACCTTTTCCTTTCTGTACTACCTTGAATGCCGGAAAGGAAAATAATACGAGAAACAGGAAAGGAAAAGAAAGGAGAAAAAGGAACAGAAAGAAAATCTCAGCTGGTGCCAGAGAAACTTTAGTTTGACAAAATTCAGAAAGACAAAAGTGAAATTAACATTATGCATACAGCAAGAAAAGCAAGAAAACCCCACATCATCTTCTTTTATTTATTCCCATCATACTTTTAAACTATAGAATTTAGGCAGAGAAAGAATATACTCTAGAATGAAGCCATCGCGCTGTAATCAATATCACCTTGCTGTAGAACAATATTGTGAACAAACCTACCATTACAATGACTCCATAACAATAACGGAACTAATGCATTGGAAAAAGAAAAAAGCAACTAGATAAGGTAATAATTTAATTTTTGCCGTGCTGGATTGCCAATGAGATGATAGTTATAGAACAAACATAAATAATTTAGAAAGAAGCTAATATTGCATCATGGATAATGACTCTGCCCTCCATCCAATCATCAAATCAAATTAATTACCATGCTTAATTCAGAAAAAAAGAAAAAAATACTATACTAATATAAAAACTACCAACTAATATACAGAAATTGAAGTGAGCATTTTATGAATAAATGCTTTTTCTTGTTTGTTCTGTTGGCCACCGAACAGAGGATTGAGGCCATAAGCAATATCCCATTATAATAATCCATTGGTACCAAAGCTCATTTGGAATCCTAATATTCTTAAGAAACCATAAGATTTAACGACACAATGTATGCATATAGGAGTATCTATATGATGATATAGTAAAAAAAAAAAAAAAAAACGTGTCTAGACAAAGAATATGATGCAGAAGAGAACCAATGTTTCATTCCCAAGGTATTGAATGCAAAAAATCAATGTAATTATGAAAAACTTAGACAAGAAATTAGGAAAAAGAAAACTGTACCTAATTTGATGTTAACTGTTATCTTGACATTCTATACTCTTGACTCTCTATTACACAAAAAGTTGTCAAAACTATACCAACCAATTTTCGCCAGAGAATTCAACCATTTTCCAAAACGCAGCAGCCATGCCAGAACCACTTGCCACAACATTCAGCAAGAGATGATATTAGTACCATAGCTGATTGCTTTAAGAGTTGTATCAGACATATTAGCCATCCATCTTTGAGGGCCATTTGATATCCCTAATATATTATATGCATAGGAAGGCCATCTCACATCCGTGCCACATGAGCTTGTCACACCCATTTTAATCATCTTTTGTGTTCTCTCAAGAGCTATGAGACTTGAAAATGTTGAGAAACTGTTCCCAACAAATACATCAGCCCTTAAGCACACTTCATAATCTATTGCTGACTGAATAAGATATGGGTACTTCTTGTAAATTCCATCGACCCTGAGTTTCTTCTTCTCAAAAAGAAGCAAACCATCCTTCCAGCCAGTGAGTATAGAAGGATCTTCAAGAAGACTGTCAGCTACAGCAAGATAAAGAACAGTAGGACTTTTCAAGCCTGCAATGTTCCCTACTCGCTCCATAATCTCCTGCTTGCTACTACAAATTTGGCTTATCTTTGATCTTTGCTCTAACTTCTTACAGTGAATCATCCAATCTATCTCTATCCTCATATGAACTGCTATATAAGGCACTGGCTGTAATTCAAAACCATTTTGAAGGGGTTCAATCTTGCTACTCATATCTCTTCCTACTTCTCTGATCTTTGACACAACTTTAGATGCTTCTCTTTCTATCTCTTCAACCAAAACTAAGCATTCAAAGACCCGAGCATAGTCCTTAACCGGCCAATGATCATGCCACATAAAAGGGTTTTTTCCAACTATTTGAATTACCTCATATCCATCATATGGGTCCTTGCCAAACTGTCTTAATTGATCCAAATCTCTTTCTACTGTCCACTTCCTTCCACTTCCCTTCTGAAGCTCATATACTCCAGTTATGTTTCTAAGATCTGAATACTGACCCAACTGCACAAACCCATTACAGAGAGAATTAAACCTCTCAAATTGGAACACTTTATCAAAGGAAATAGGCTGCAAGCGGTCTAATTCCTTATAGAACAACGAAGCACTTAAGCTAGGCATTAAAAGAGTTCGGTTCAGCATTCTAGCAGTGAGACAAGCTCTTGCAAATGCTATTTTTTGATTGTTCAGTCCCCAAACTATCTGAGGAACCTCCAAGAACTTTTCTTTGCGAATTCCATAATCAGATTCTAATGACAGAGAGCGACTGTGAATCAAATCAAGGCTATTCTGATCACTCCTACCATAATCAGAGAATGATGGAAGCAATACAGTCCTAAGAAGCAGAAAAGCAACAACCAAAACAAGACATTTACATGTTACTGAACTCAAATTTCTGCCAAAGAATCTTTGATGCTTACAATTAGAGGGCAAGTCCATTTAAGATTCTGGAGACCAAAGACTCACAACTCTCTTTTGACCAACATTCACATTCTTACAGATAGAACCAATAGATTCACAGTTGAATATGAAGTGAATTAGCACAGACCCCTTCAATAATAAAAATCATTTCACCTGAAGCTTTCCATTAAATATGAAAATCTGCAAGACCCAAATAAAGAAATAAAATCAGAATCAAACAGAATAGGAAACAGAATTTACATGACTAATTAACATAAAAGCACCTCATTTAAATAGCATTAGGCAGAAGAATGTATGACTAGTCCAGTTCTCTAAAACTGAATTAGATATTGATTTCATGATTGCTTGCTCTTTATACAAATAGACACTCAATTTCAATTTCAAGAAGCAACAGTAGCAAAACTCAAAAAGAAAAAAAAAAAAAAAAAGTGCCACGCAAAAACATCAAATTAATCCAAAGAACGGGAATAGAATGCCAGGAAATAAGAAACAACAAGAAGAGACACATGCAAAAACAAAAAAAGGGCGTAAGTTCCAAAAAAAATTCTCACCTTGGAAAATTGAATCCTTGGCTGAAACCCAGCAAGGAAGTGATACAAGGAAACAATATTTGTTTAGAATTGAAATTGGTGAACAATAGAAATCTGAAGATTCTGAAGAGAACACAGAAAACTAAAAACAGAAACAAAGACAAGAAGAACAATAAGAGGAAGACGACGATGATCGTGATGGTGGTGATGATGATCATGCATGAATAGGAAATCAAGAAAAGTCTCAATT
The DNA here is from genome assembly GCA_947687605.1 of Reutealis trisperma. Lineage (NCBI taxonomy): Eukaryota > Viridiplantae > Streptophyta > Magnoliopsida > Malpighiales > Euphorbiaceae > Reutealis > Reutealis trisperma. The sequence goes on from CANTUT010000198.1 coordinate 315,969, forward strand.
CCCTTGAACTAGAAGGAAACCGACCTAGCAAACATCATGACAACTAACAACCCAAAAATAATAAACATTAAAAAAAAAATGATGACCCTTTTGTTTAATTTCTTTAAAAAAATTCAAGAATTAAAAAAGAAAATTATTATATATATGTATATATTTTAATTTAGAAAGAAAAACAAAAGGGAAGGAATCTTCTGCTATGTATAATGTTAAAATGGAAAAGAGACTCAAAAGGGTAGTGAAAAGGACTCAAAGATCAGTATATGGACAGAGAAAATAATAGCCTTTAACAATCTAATCAGGGTCAGCCACAAAACAAAGACATGCACATCAGATTTTATTCGTCAGATGCAGAGATGGTAAAAAAGATGGGAAACTTAAATTTTTTTTTATTTTTTTATTTTTTATTTTTTATTTTTCATTAAACAAGACAAGTATGAATTGAAAATTGAAAATTGAAAAGAAAAGGCCTCTTTTACGGTTGAGAAGACCTGACCATTGTGCGGGGTTGGTATCACGAAAGGAGCATGCACATGATCACTTGTGAATTTGAGTTGGCATTTTATATACTCAATTTTCAATTATACCCTTCCATTATCTCTTTATTCTTCCAAATGCCACAAAAGTTTCAAAGACATGCTCACTTTGGGATCTTGGTCAAGGTTCAGTTGGTTGTAATTTTCTTGGCTCACTTTATTTGCATCACAACTTGCCATTAAGAATTGCTTTAGATCCCATCATATCAACTCTTTTTTGCTTTATTTTATTAATTAGGCCATAATTTAAAAAGTTAATTTAGATATAATTAATAATATATTCTTTTCTGTATAGATTTTTTTTTTAATTTTGATGCAAATAGATTTATTTCTCCTTCATATTAAATTAAAAATTTAGTGTGACATATAAAAAAATTCAATTGATAAACTGACAATTTAATAATCAAATATTTATCTTAGAATATGAAAAATTGAACTCAGACAATCTTTTCTTTTTAAGATATAATAATGTTTAATATACTATAACTGATAGCATTCCACAATTGAATAAAAATATTAGAGTCTATTTGATTTAATTGTTTATATTTGTTAGTAATGGCTAAATATTAATCATTTAATAAAAATTTAGTTATTACTGTTAAAATATAAAATGAATATAATGATAACATATATATATTTATATGAAATAATTACAATATTTATATTTTTAAAAAACACAAATTAATTAAAAAGTATTAATTAACAAAATTTTACTTAATTTTTTATCTTGCATATTTTTATTGTGTTCTTTCAAAATATAAATATTTAATTAATTTAAAATATTATGAAAATAAAAAGTAATATATATATATATATATATATATATATATATATATATATATATATATATATATATATATATATATATATTACTTTTTATTTTCATAATATTTTAAATTAATTATATATATATATAATTAATTTAAAATATTATGAAAATAAAAAGTAATATATATATATATATATATATATATATATATATATATATATATATATATATATATATATATAGGTGTAAAAGATTATCGAGATAGGAATAGAAATAAAGTTTTATTTACATAAAAATATCTATATATAGAGATAGGATAGACATCCAATCTTATCACACCACTTAAATATTATCACAATATTTCACCTTAGATGTCTATTACAAATAATATGTCTCATTAAAACTTTACCAAAAAAAAATACCCAATGAAAAAAAAATCTTAGTGAAGAAAAAATATTATATTATTCTTAGAGAACTTGCACCATAATACTACCACATTCAAAACCTTATCAAAAAAACCCAATGGGACAAAACCTAAACTAAGGAAAAAAGAGTATAACGCACATGAAACTCCCCCATATAAATACATGATTTTTAACAAAGATCTCATAGCTAATGCATGCCAATTTTGTTCACCAACTTATCAAATGTTGTTGTAGAGAGTGCCTTTATAAATAAATATGCCAAGTTATCCTTTGATTGAGTTTGATGAACATCATAGCTTTCCAAATTGTGTATCTAAATACATTTAAGTAATATCCACATGTAATAATTTATTTATAATATTCTCGCTTTGGATATTACTTGCACCATGAAAATGCCTCGTTAAAAATGTTACTAAAAAATCCAGTAAAAAAAATATAGCTAAGGAAAATAGTACATTTCATACACTATTTTGTCATTACACAGATTGCCTTATTAAAACTTTTGTCCAAGAAAGCCATCTGGGATAAAAACTTGACTAAAGAAAATGAGTACAATCATATACTAATTCGCTCCCCCCTGATAAGGACAGATTTTAACACAGCGTATACTAATCGATGAAACAATGCCATTTAAATGCCACACTACATAAAGACTTAGTACATAAGTCTATTAGGTTTTCACTCGAGCAAATTTGGTGAATATCTCTTCTTGAGCTCATGTATATACAAGAATTTAGGTATGTTTACTTCGATCATTCTTCATATACCCACCTTTAATTTGTGCAATGCATATTGCATTATTTTCAAAACATAATGGGAGTATCTTTAGTGAGGTACTTCAGGACCATAAAAATCTTTATAAAATTGTAATGCCACCATAAGTTAATATATAGCCAGTTTAAGATCTACCAGTATGAAAATTAAGCAAATAACCAATATCCACATATATACCAATTTCAAATCTGAATTAATCAAAGTATAATCACAATATTAATAATACATTAAGATAACATTTTACACCACTTTAATGTCTCTTAATAAGTGCAGAGTTATACCTAACTAGAAAATTTTCTTACAAATATAATTATGAACCCTCAAATTTGCACCTCCAGATAACAGGCAGTCAATTACAAACCAATAGAATTAAACTGGGCTTAAATCGGAGCTGAAACGGACCAAAACAAGCCAAAAATGGCAAAACGGGAGAAATTAAGCCTGCAGCCGCAGAAGACCCTGCGGCTGCCTCTAAAGTGGCTATGGCTACCATGGAAAAGCCCACGGCTACCAAAGGGCTTCTGGCGGCAGCAGGCGGGGCTTTCATATTTTTTTCCGTTTTTCTCCATTTTATGCACTTATCCCACATCGGAAGTGTATAAAACCTTCCTCCAACCTCTCACTTATATATAGGGGTCCTTCCATTCCATTTTTCTTCACCTCTTGACCACTTAACGTCTTGGTTTTCTTGATTAGCCTTTGCATCAAGCGAACCATCTCCACAAGATAAAACAGCTAAGCTAAACTAACTCCTTCGCAAGAATGGCAAACTACGTGAATTTTGATTCCCATTCAAAGGGATACATGGGCTTGCTTTTTTAAAGCATCAAATCCAATTTAAATAAGAAATATTCCTTCTCTTGTATGCTACTTTGTGAATTAATTCTTTTCTTTGTGATATTTACTTCTAGTTTATTTTCTTTGTTATAATATTGACTTTGTTTTTTTTTTTTTTTTTTTGCATTATTTTTCTTTAGTAATTGCTTTAGAATAATTTTGAAAAATGTGTGGCTTCCCCAGAACTCATAAGAGCTAGAGAAAGTATCCCCTATTTTGGTTTTGAATTGTAAAATTAATTCCTTTGCTTTATTGCTCTACTTTTATCGCTTTGAATGAATGTTTATTTATTTGTTTATTCATGCATTGTCTAATTATTTATGCATTATGTAAATTGTTCATGAAATTTATTTTAAATTATTTTGTATTAAATTTGCCAAACTAATCATTTTTCTAAATAAATTGAAAACCTAGTTCCCAAATCTTCTTTGGTTTTGAGACTAGTGATCTTTTCCTTTGGGATATTAGTTGGAGTCAAATTGGGTTTTTCCCTTAATTTTTTTCCAAATAAAATAAAATTAAGGTGACGACTCTTTTCAAAATCAACCAATATGAACCTGAGGGTTCCATCGTGAGTTCAAACCCAAATGAGCATTTTCGATCCCACTTAGCTTGTTAGACCGGTGCTCGGGCGAGACCTTACAGCAATATCAAACCTGATGCAATTTGTAAGATATATGAGTGCCCTTATAGCACTTATATATGGTACTTCAAGACCAAATAGCTCTTTGTTATCTTGTTTAGGTCTAAAAGGATTTCTTTCACTTCCAGTGAGCAAACTATCTATTGATGTGCTTAAGAAAAAGATTTATCCATACAAAATTGCTTAAATACCTTTTCCACATATGTAGACTGGTGTATTAGAATTCCTTAGAATAAATAATCGATCTACAAGCTGAAATTTCATTTCCTCTAAATTTTTCATCTCAAACTCACTTTCAAATAGGTACATACTTTTTTGAGTTCGTTAGGAGTCATAGATATTTAAATCATCAACATATACTGCAATAATAACATTTAGCATTCTATGGTCTTTTATGAATACAAATGGACATAGTGTATTATTCACATATCTTTCTTTCAATAAGAATTTACTCAAATAATTACATTACATGTCCATATTGCTTTAATCCATATAAGAATTTTTGCAATTTGATGAAATATATGTCACATGTTTAATATGCATTCATTTATGATATCTTTAGTCTTTCTGGGATTTTTATATAAATATCGCTTTCATAAGACATATATCAAGCCTTTCTTTAAATGTCATACTAATTACGTATCAGAACATGATCATTTCCATAATAAGAGAATTAGTTTTCTCATAGTTAATGATAGAACAAGCCTAGCTCTACTTTAATTGCCTCTTTCCATGGTGATTAATCACATTTATGCTAATATTCAGTTATACTTATAGATTCTCAATTCAAATTTTCTCTTGAAACAGCAAGAGTTACTGTTGAGACAAATTCATCAACGACGTTAATTGAATTTCTACTAATTCTTTTTGATATATCACAAAAATAATTAAGATCTCATAGTTTTCATTTATATTATCATTAATTCCAAAAGTCATATTTGGAAGATCCAATTGTTTTGTTGTCTTAGTCTGTATCTCATAATTGGTTATACCTCTTTGATTGAGATCTTCCTCTTTAGAAGGGTTTTTTTTAGGAGATTTATGAGTTATGCTGTGAGACCTCGCCTGAGCACCAGTCCAATCGGCCGAAGAATTGAAATGCTCTTCGAAAGAAACTCCACGATTGAAACTCGCTATGAGTTCAGAAAATTAATTTGTGCGATTTGGAATTTGTGAAAGAGAGTTGCTTCTTTAATTTACTTATTTTAATTGGGAAAATTAAAGAAAAATCTAAATTGATTGACTTCAAAAATATTTTGATTTTATTCCAATGGCAAAGCACTTATCTGCGAGTGATCAAAGAGGGCTCGAAGATCAGGTTTGGTAATTACACAATTGAGAAAATATGATTTTTGCAGTTTGGCTAAAAATTGAAAAATAACTCTTAAAAAAGAATTTTCATGTATGCATGAACAAGATTAAAATGATGAATGAAATAGATATATATGATAGAGTGAGATGAAATGACAATTATAAATAAATAAGTAAAGAATAAATCCTACTTAAATATTATAAAGCCAAAACCATTGAAATAAAGAGGATCTTTCCTCTACTAAGTTAATACAGAATCAGAAATAAAGGATTAATACAAATAAATCAAAGTAAAAGGGAAAAAATGTTATTAAAAAGATTTTGGAGTTAATGCCTTTTTAAAATGGCAGCTTGTGTATCCTATTAAATAAGAATCAAACCCCACGCAGTTCTTTCTTCTTGCGAAGGAGGGGTTTTAGAAAAAGTATTAATTTAATTTATTAATTTAATTATGATCTTTAAATTAATAAATTTTAGATCTTTTCTATTTTAGACATAAAGAGAATTCTAGATATGATATGAAAGGAATTATATCTTTGCTTTTCTAGATTTTCGGGTGAACAAAATGAGTTTAGCTCCAGATCTAAGCTCCACCTTGGATTCAAAACCCTGAATTTGAACCTTAATAGTAAACGATTAGCAAAATAATGTAATAAATGCAAATTAAAAGAATTTCAAAATGACAGTTTTTAATATCAAATTTCAAAGAGAATTTTAGCACAATAAGTAAAGCAATATATGAGAGTTTCTACCTCAAAAATTGTGCCAAATGAGCTTAAAGGAGACCCTTTTTATAAAGCAGCTGAAGGGGTGTCGCCGGAAGCTGGCGGCGTATCGGCGGCACTAGTAACTCGCCAGCTAGCCGGGTGGCACGTCTTTGATGCCGCCCCTCTGGTGGCACGCCGAGAGTGCCGCCCAAAGCGGTGGCATGCCTAGTGCACCGCAATTCTGCTAGTCCAACATGTTTTCGCATATTCTTGGTCGTTTCTGGTCCGTTTTAAATCCGATTTGAGCCCAGTTTGATTCTATGGGTTCGTAATTAAAAAGCAGTCAACTAGAGGTAAAAGTTTCAGAAAATTTATTTTTCAATGGGGCACTGCCCCTTTGACCCTTGCTCACTAATAGGCTAGCAAGACCGCCATATGCATAGCACACTAATTTTAACAAGTGTCAAACTGTAGCCAAATCCCAAAGATGCAATTTTGAGGGTTCACAGCTGCCCCCTCATCAGAATTAGCTTTGAGCAAAAGGTAATTCTAATGATAGTGAACCCTGGGAAGAGATACCATGTCACACTCTGGGCTTGTGCTCGTGCCATGTTAGATTTTTGGCTTATGTGTTGTTGTGCCATGTTAGATTTTTGGCTTATGTGTTATTGTGCCATGTCAGATTCTGGGCTATACCATATCAGATTCTGGGCTTGTGCCTTGTTAGATTCTGGGCTTGTGATATCTGCTTGAGTTTGTCATGCATAAAGGCATTCATGCTTGTGCAAATTGAACCTTGTGAAGGGTAAACAAGATATAAGAACATGAACCTTTTGGGAGGAGACCCCTAGAATAAATGAGGTTTTGTCAATGGCTATTAGTTCGACCTTGACATTGGACGTGAGAATGGTCTTGGTGAATTTCAATTAAGGCTATTTGTTTAGCCTAAATATTAGAGTAAAGATGGTTTGGTGAATTCAATCAAGGCTATCTATCCAACCTAGACTTTAAGATTTAGAGATTTAGTCCACTAAGGAGGGGGAGATTTTAGGAATTCAAATTGGTTTAACAAGGCCACCTATTTAACCCTACTATTGGGGAGATTATGATCAAAATTATCTGTTTAACTTTGATGTTTGGGAGAAAAGCTATCTATTTGGCTTTGGTGCTTAAGAGGATTGGAATCAAAGTGATCTATTTGGCTTTGGTGTTATGAGAGAATTAGAATCAAAGCTATCTATTCGGCTTTAGAGTTTGAGAAGATTGGAATCAAAGCTATCTATTCGGCTTTAGTGTTGGGAAAGTTGGGATTAAAGCTATCTATTCGGCTTTGGTGTATTGAGAGGATTGGAATCAAAGCTATCTATTAGGCTTTGGTGTTGGGAAAGTTGGGATCAAAGTTATCTATTCAGCTTTGGTGTTAGGAAGGATTGAAATCAAAGCTCTCTATTTAGCTTAGACTTTGGAGATTTAGGGAATGTCAGCATAGGTGGCCCTACTCAATTTACCCATGGAAAGTTATGGTTGAGGATCAGTCCTTGTAGGGAAAGATCTTGGCTAAAGAAGGTAGGTCTGGGTAGGAAATCCATTTGAAAGGCTCAGTTTGATTTTACGTTAAAGAATATTATAGACTTTATAAATGAAGGCCTTTTGGGAGTGGGTTTTATGGCGAAGGCTTTTTAGGAGTGGGCTTCATGGTGAAAGCTTTTTGGGAGAGGGCTTTATGATGAAGGCTTTTGGTTTTAGGCTTTATGATAAAGGCTTTTGGTTTTGGGCTTCATGGCGAAGGCTTTGGATCTGGGCTTCATGGTTAAGGCTTTTGGATCTGGGCTTCATGGTGAAGGCTTTTGGATTTAGGCTTCATGGTGAAAGCTTTTGGTTTTGGGCTTTATGGTGAAGGCTTTTGGTTTTAGGCTTCATGGTGAAGGCTTTTGGTTTTGGGCTTCATAGTGAAGGCTTTTTGGTATTGAGGATAGTTTTCTATGAGGGTGCTTTGAATGGTTGGCCTTGGCTCAAATGTGGTGCTACAGGTTTTGGTCACCAGGATACCATCTTTTGACATGGTTGCATCAAAATGGTTTGCAGGCCTTAAGAGACTTTGATTCTCAGAGATTATGTGTTTTTCCAATGAAGTTTAATCTTTTCAAGGATCATGAGATGTTTGCCAAAGAGGCATGAGATGGGCTTTAACTAGTTCAAGTCCTTCTTAATTGACTTGAGGTTAAGAGATATGCCTCGTCTTCTAGTTTTCCCAAGAAAAAGGTGGTACATGGTTTTGAGCTTTGAAAAAATGGTATGACTTACCAATGAGGCTTGGGATGTAACAATATGATTTCATAAAGTTCGAAAATGGTTTTGAAGGAAGATTGAAACTTCTGAAAAGAATCATGGAGGTTGTATGATTTTGCTTTTTATAGCATGAATCATGGAAAAAAGCAAGTCAAACTTTTCTTGTTGTTGGAGATTGAAAAGACTCTTGGAGTAATACTTAATTGGTTTGACTTTATGTAAATATTCACTAGTTGAAACAAAGAGCCCTTAGGAATAGCTAAAGGGCTAGTGGAAGAAGACAAATTAGGGATCATGCTCCCAAATAAGAGAGAAGAATGTGAAGGTGGGAAATGTGAGGGATTGTGCCTCAGCTCTTTGAGCTAAATGATGGGATAGATTGATAACAAATGATGACCCAGGAAGATATGCCCCCATTATAGGATAAGAATATAGAAGATAGTATATTCTTAGAGAATGAACCTCTAGTGAGGAAGGATGATTCTGGAGACATGAGATGAGACAGATTGATTGAAGATGATTTGACAACTTTGGACATGAAGGAAGATGACTTTGATGAGCTTTCTCTCTCTCTCTCTCTCTCTCTCTCTCTCTCTCTCTCTCTCTCTCTCTCTCTCTCAGCTCTAACTTTTGCATAAGCTGTCCTTTCGAATTTTCAACTTAGCAAGCTTGGATTAATGAAAAACATTTCACCATGTTTTGCTATTTTTCTTTCAAGGGTCTAACCTTTGAATTTTGGATTTGATAAAGGTTTTCTCTGAACTTATTGCCCTTATTAAGGTGCATTGTTTGATTACCTAATGTGCAACAGGTAATTCCATTTAATTTGCTCTTTGGGCTTTAATTATTTGATGAGAGGTCCATTACTTGACCTTCTTTGATTAGGAGCCAGTGAAGTGATTGTTGATTTGAGAGATTGAGGACACCTCAAATTTTGATCTATACAGATTATGGTGGACTTAAATGATTGCTTCTTCATCTCTCTCTTTTCTTCTTTTTTTTTTTTCTTTTTTTTTTAAGCTCATCTGTGTTAGACTAAATCAGGGAAGATAAGAAAAATAATGAAAAGAAGATGCATTACCATAAAAGGAACTTTATTACAAGATGATGAAAAAAAAAAAAAAGAACCGTTATGGTTGATGAGAATACAGAAAAAAATAAGATGACATACTCTGACTCAGACTTGGACTCAGACTTTTAGATTTGGACTTTGACTCAGGTTTAGACTTGGAATTCAATCTCAGATAGGTTAGATTAGCTGAACTTGAACTACTTCATGACATGCCTTCTGGGGCTGAGGTAAGGAGGGGTTGAGTTAGAACTAGATTCCTCATCACTGTTCAGGTTGGTGGTGGGGAATTCAGCTTGAAGTGTACTTTGAACGCAATCTTCAACTTTTGACACAGTTGCAACCAAGGTTCTGAAGGTGGCTAGGTATTGTGTTAACAAGTGGGCTCTATAGGCATGAAGTAGATTCTTGACAATGATATCTACTTGTTCTTGCTCGATTGACCTGTTTACCATTTAAACAGCTTTAGCCCTCCACCTAATAAGAAACATAGAGAAGGACTCATTTGGAAGTTGCTTTGTGGTTTCCAAATCCCTTCTTGTAGTGTCCACTTCAATATTATAGTGGTATTATTTGACAAATACCTTACAAATGTCCTCCCAGGTCTATTTTTGTGTGTCATCTAAGTTAATAAACCATTTTAGGGTAGTATCCATAAGGGTTTGATGAATAAGTTGAGCAAGGAGCTTATTGTTGATACCAAAGGGATGTATTACCTCCACGTATATTTTTAAATGGATCTTGAGGCAAGTAGTACCATCAAATTTTTCCAAATTCAGCATCTTGAACTTAGGAGAAACTCTTGCATTAGGAAACAAGCTTAGGAACCCTGTACCAATCAAGTCCTCTTTCTTCTTCAGATTTTTTAGCATTTTTTCCATGTGCTCCACTTTTTCCATGAAGGCTTTGATTTCAGGGTTGACTTCCTTCCCTTAGAAAGGATCCATGGGTCGAAAAGTGAAAGTAGAGGTGAAATTTGATGGTTGAATGGTCATGGGTTAAAAAGGTAAGTTATTTTTAAGGAATTCGGATGATGGGATAGGTAATGGTGGAATAGTGTCAGTGTTTGCAGGCTCTTTGTCTCTAGAGTCAGCTCTATAAATGGATCCATAAATAGGATAAAGAGCGGGTTTTGAGTCAGATTTAAGTAGTTTTGAGTCAATTGAGCTTTGGGCCAAAGAGGTTTGTTCCATCGTGGCACATACATCTTCCATAATAGCCCTCCTTTGGTCTTTGAGCATGTCTTAGAAATAAGCCTCTTGCCTCTTCATCATAGTCTCTTGGTGTTGAAAGAGCTTAGCAAGAAGCTCGTTAAAGATCTCATCAACTCTGGTAGTAGTGATTTCATCTTCGGTAGCAGACATCTTGTCAACCTTTGAAAGGGAAAAGGAACTGGGTTAGTATCAAGCTTTGGAAAAAAAGGTTATGGTGAGCTATGACAAACTAAGGACCTTAGGTTTAATGACAATGGATGACAGTGTCTTATGATTAGGTTGACAGCGTATGGGTAAAGATGAGGGTAGAGGTGTATGATGTTAGCTAGGTAGGTATTTAGCTATATGAGCTAGGTCAGATTTTAGCTTTGAGTGGCTAAGTCAGATTTTAGCTTTGAGTGGCTAACATTGAGTAATTAGGATTATGATTTATGAATGGTTTACCATGGGTTTAAGGATAGTGACCATAGGTTTTTCAATTGGGTTATGGATGTACCATGGATTTGGATGTTAGGAGGACCATGGGTTTAGTGATAGTTGGATAATGGGTTTGATTGGACTAGATCATAGGCTTAGATGGGCCATGGGTTTGAATAGTACTGTAAAAGATGAAACCAAGTTAGTGTTTAGTTTGGGTAAGGATTATGGATAAGAATGAAGCTAGGTTAGTGTTTAGCTTTGGTAACATTTGTTGAGGATAAAACTAGATCAGTGTTTAGCTTAGGTAAGGATTATGAAAGATGAAAGCCAGGTCAGTGTTTAGCTTGTAGAGCTAGGTCAGTGTTTAGCTTGGATGGGGATTGTGAAAGATGAAAGCTAGGTCGGTGTTTAGCTTGTAGAGCTAGATCAGTGTTTAGCTTGGATAAAGATTGTGGATAAGGATGAGGGTACTATAAATGAGTTTATTTTTACCATGAGTTTGAAATGGGTTTGGATAGGACTGGACCATGGATATAGATCAACCATAAGTTTTGAATTTTGACCATGGACTTAGGTGAACCATGAGTTTTGGGTATTGACCATAGGTTTAGGTAGACCATGGGCTTTGAGTGTTAACCATGGGTTTAGGTGGACCATGGGCTTTAAGTTTTGACCATGGGTTTAGGTAAACCATAGGCTTTGGGTGTTGACCATGGGTTTAGATAGACTATAGGCTTTGGGTTTTAACCATGGGTTTAGGTGGACCATGGGTTAACATGGGTTTAAGTGGACCATGGGCTGACCATGAGTTTAGGTGGACCGTGCGTTTTGGGTGTAAAGATGTTTGGATAGGTTTTGGACTCTTCACAAGGTTCTAGCTATGCATGCATGTATGCATGAATGAAAAGGGTTTCATGATAATGACATACCAAGTTCAGTATTATGGTACATAAAATCCTAAAGGAAGGTACTATGAGTTATTATATGAAAGGGTTAGGGTGGTTTGAAGGAAACCCGTCACACTAGAGATGTGATATACCTAACCACATATGAGACAAGGAGCCTCACGTGGGTCCAATGGTACGTGCATACTCGTTACACCTCTAAAAGGATTAGAGGATACATCGTGGGTTAGATAATTTCAGTATCGGTAAGTAGATCTAAGGAAGGTTGCCCACTCGATGTTACTATCTATCCTTTGTTTTCCTAAGAAGCTAGGGTTTTTTGGGACAAGGAGTTCGATGTAGTAATGCATGAAAAGAGTTATTTCAAATTAAAGCCAAACTTGGTATTTTACAAAAAATAATCCACTTTATCTTTTATTTGAAAAAGATTGTCTCCCTAGTGGAGTCACCAACTATGAGGTCTTGCCTAAGCAACGGTCCGATTCGTCGAGAATTCGAAATGCTCTTCGGGAGAAACTCCACGATTGGAACTCGTTGTGAGTTCATAAAATTGATTTGTGCGATTTGGAATTTGTGAAAGGGAGTTGCTACTTTAATTTACTTATTTTAATTGGAAAAATTACAGAAAAACCCAAATTGATTGACTCCAAAAATATTTTGATTTTATCCCAATGGAAAAGCATTAATTCACTAGTGACCAAAGAGGGTTCGGGGATCAGGTTTTGGTAATTACATAATTGTGAAAATATGATTTTCTTTAGTTTGGCTAAAAATTGCAAAATAACTCTTAAAAAAGAATTTTGATGTATCTATGAATAGGATTAAAATGATGAATGAAACAGATATTTATGATAGAGTGAGATGAAATGACAATTATAAATAAATAAGTAAAGAATAAATCCTACTTAAATATTATAAAGCCAAAACCATTGAAATAAAGAGGATCTTTCCTCTACTAAGTTAATATAGAATTAGAAATAAAGGATTAATACAAATAAATCAAAGTAAAAGGAAAAAAATGTTATTAAAAAGATTTTGGAGTTGATGCCTTTTCAAAATGACAACCTGCGTATCCTATTAAATAAGAATCAAACCGCACGCAATTCTTCCTTCTTGCGAATGAGGGGTTTTAGAAAAAGTATTAGTTTAATTTATTAATTTAATTCTGATCTTTAAATTAATAAATTTTAGATCTTTTCTATTTTAGACCTAAAGAGAATTCTAGATCTGATATGAAAGGAATTATACCTTTACTTTTCTAGATTTTCGGGTGAACGAAATGAGTTTAGCTCTAGATCTAAGCTCCACCTTGGATTCGAAACCCTGAATTTGAACCTTAATAGCAAAAAGTTAGCAAAATAGTATAATAAATGCGAATTAAAAGAATTTCAAAATGATAGATTTTAATATCAAATTTCAAAGAGAATTTTAGCACAATAAGTAGAGTAATATATAAGAGTTTCTGCCTAAAAATTATGCCAAATGAGCTTGAAGGAGGCCCTTTTTATAGAGCAGCTGAAGGGGTGGCTGGGAAGCCGGCAGCATACCAACGGCAAGGGCGGCACCGTTAACTTGCCGCTCGGCCGGGCGGCACGTTGGGCATGTAGCCCCTCCAGCGGCACGCTAGGAGCATGCCCCTCTAGCGGCACGCCAGGAGTGTGATAACTCTATATTTTTTAGAGTTATTTTATTTGTTGAAATCCAAATTTTAGTTCAATTCTCGAGAATACAATAATATTATTATTTATTTTTAGAAATAAGTAGTTCTACAATTTATAAATAAATTATAATATATTTTTAGTATTTTTATTTTTTTTTTGCTGATCAAAATGAAGTCTCAATGATGCAGTAATGTCATAACTCAGGCAATAATGTCATTTTATAAATAATGCAGGCAATGATATCATGAAATTAATGATGCAAGCGATGATATCATGAAAATAATGATGTAATCAATGATGCAACATGGTTGAAAATGAAGATAGAATTTGCCTATAAATAGGCATTACCTTCCTTCTCCAAAATCACAATTCAAAGTAGCAAAAATTAGATGTAGAGAGATTTTCATATGCTTTCTTAGAATAGATTTCTTTTATTATTATTTTGATCAAGAAGAGGAGTTTTTGGAAGCTTGAGTTCATTAAATATTGTATCCCAAAACAAGTTTTTTCTAAACTTTATTCTTGAATTTAATTATACGTTGTTATTATATTTATTGTTAATTTAATTGTTTCTTCCATTTTAACTATGAGTGGCTAGATTTATTTTTTTAGGATTTAGATATAATCTCTTGATTATTTTATGGTGTTCTATGATTGATTGATTGAGTATTTTGATTATTGGAATTAATCTTTTATTTTAGGACTTAATACTTGTGAATACTTGATCACTATTTACATGTTTAAAGATATTATATGAAGGAGCAAGAGTGGAAGCATAATATTAGTTCATTAAGATATTAGATCTAGGGTATGTGTTGCTTAGAAATAAGAACACTCCTTTGTGATTGATAAAAGGATTTCTATAAAATTTAATAGGTTTATGTTAATTGTTTGTGATCACGAGAGTAGACATAAGGTTAACATGAATACTTGTGATTTATCTTACGAGAGAACTTCACATAATTAAGGGAAAATCTAATCATTAATTCTAATAAAATTAAACCAACCAAGCAAACATAAGAACACTATATGTAATTAATTGATGAAATCTAAATCCTAGAATTTATATACATTGAATTAGTTTTTTTTTTAAATTTTGTAATTAATTATTCTATTGTTGGTTATAGTTTTAGTGAATTATTATACTACTACATTACTTATCTCGATAATATTCTGTTTAGGAAAGTGGTTTTTAAGTGGAACCGCTGTGACCCCTCCACTTACCTGCAAATTTATCTTAAGGTGATTTTTTAGTTCAATTATTTATACTTTACTTACCTATGCAATAGCACTAAATATCTAAATCACAAGACTTTTCGTATGATAGTCTAAATAATAGAATATTCAATAGTTTTGATACTTGTCAACCCTTCCTTGTGGGATCGACACTTATTTCACTATTATATTACTTGTTCACGACCTATGCACTTGCAAAAATCACACAACAAGTTTTTGGGCCTAAAGCAGTGGCACGCCTGGCACGCCGCAATACCGTTGGTCCAACATGTTTTCGCATGTTTTTGGCCATTTCTGGTACGTTTTAGATCTGATTTGAGCTCTATTTGATTCTATGTGTTCGTAACTAAAAAGCAGTCGACTAGAGATGAAAGTTTCTATGGGACCGTCGTATGTATAGTGCACTAATCTTAAAAAGTGTCAAGCTGCAGCCGAATCCCAATGGTGCAATTTTGAGGGTTCACAGACACTGCTTTTCTTTTTCATGGATTTTTATCTTTAGTTTCAATTTACTATCCACGCTTTTGGCATGTAGTAAGATTGATTAATTTTTTATTTGCAATTAGAACCATAACACTTGATGGGGTGTTAGCAACTATAATATGAGATTTTATCACTCTTTTAGCATCTATAAATGTATTTGACAGTTAAGTTGCAATTTGTTGCAACTGTGTTATTTTCTGAACTTTTGGTTCACTCTAACTTGTATATTAATCAAAATTATTTAAAGAGTTTTCCTTGTAATAAATTTCTTGACATTCTTTAGCACTGCAACTGCTTTTCCTCCCCCTAATATCAAGAAATGTGCCTCGTCAAAATAAATTCTTAGTCTCTTTTTTGGAGCCATTTTCACATTTTGAGATAGCGATATTAATATATTAATGGCACAACTAAAAATTTGCAAAAAAAAATATTAGGCTCATGTCCTTGTACAAGTTTCAAAGGAGAGTATGTATGATATACATAATGGCATTCATGCCAAACTTTCAAGATTTAATTATTGAACTAAAAGTTCAATGCTTGAACTACAGGTTCAATGCAATATATTGTACACGTATATTGGGGATAAAACAATAATGAAATAACTCATTATAATGCACAACTTATTGATAAAATATAATACAATTAAAATATAAAGACATTAAAAGCGAAATCCAAAAAAATGAAAAATTCTTGCAAATTACTCTTTTAGGAAGTTTACATAAAATCACCAGTATTAAATTGAGTTGTGTCCTCTATATGAGTTGTTATTCTTTTAGAGTTCTCATGGTCTACCAAATAATTTATAGCATTCACTTTAAAGAATGCAATTATACTAGTGAGAATGTTTGATAATTTATCATTAGCAATTGTTCTTTTCGACTACTAGAAGACAAATAATATTTGTAAATTTTCACTTTATATACTGCTATTATAGGAGCATGTAGCATATCATATTTTATAATTTTATCGCTGTACAATTTCAGCTATGAAGTAATTTTAAACATGGTCGAATTATAAACTAAAACAAATTTCTAGTATTATTGGCGTAAATTTAGCCAATCATATTGAACTTGTAGTACTGTATCTTTTAAGTAATCATATCTATTTTTAAAACTCTTATAGAGAATATAAAAATTAATGAGATTTCAGTCTTTAAATCCTCACTTAAATGAGATTTAAGTATGATCATATATAACTTTTTTATTGTTTTGATTTTATTCACAAATTAAAATCATGAATCATAAAAATTTTTCACAAAAATTCATTTTGATGTCATATTTCTTCAACTTGAACCACAATATTCACAAATCAAATAGATCAGCTTTTTAAAGTCAATCAAGTTATATACAATATGTGCCTTTTAACTTTGATAAAGTCTATAATGACTTCTATCTCATAAATATATTTTAATAAATGTAATGAAATCATATCAATATAAAATCAATTATTAATAATTATGCTAAATAGGCACAAACCATGAGCAATATTAAACTTAAAAAAATTAATGTTGAACTTTTATTTGACAAAATTAGAAACATACAGCTTCAATAAATACATTTTATCAAATGATAAAGTATCAACATTTTTTCAGCATAAAAGCAACTAGATCACAAAATAATTAAATTTTGAATGTTTTTAACAAAATCATTTCTAAAAAGCAATAAATCTAAGCCATAGTTGCGAAATTTTTTTTTAGCAATTTTATAATCAAATAGAACCTTTGTATTAACAATATAATATATGATTAAAAAAATTTCAATTAAAATGCCACTAAAAAAACCATAAGGTGATCCACTTAACAAATTAATTAAGACCCAATTCAAAAATTTTGGCATCTAGTATCCATGATAAATAATTCTTACCCGTGATGTCAAGAGTCACAAATTTGAGTTTCGTTAAATTCCATATTGTCTATATGAAAATAAGTAATATATTAAATGGTATCATAATTAAATTAGTCTTTTAAAGACTCATAGATAATATATTTAGATTTTCAAGAATGTAGAATATTAATTCTTTAACAAATTAGAATATTAGCTTCTCAATAATTTAGGATATTTGTTTAATTAGCTCTTCAAGAACTATAGCAAATATTTGTTTTTAAGAACTATAGAGAATATTAATTCTGTAGGAACTGTAGAAATTATTAATTTTTCATGATTTGTAAAGAATATTGGTTTTCAGGAACTATAATTATTATTAGTTTTTCAGAAACTGTAGAAATTATTAGTTTTTCAGAAACTTTAGAGATTATTAGTTTTTCAAGAACTAGAATTTAAAATATAATACTAGTTCTTTAGGAATTAGAATTTAAAATATAGTGTTAATTCTTCATGAACTAGAATTTAATTAATTAATCATCAAATAGTATACCAAATCTTTATAAATCTCAAAAAAAAAAATGATTTAAGGAACAATAAAAAAAAAATTAACTATTCAAAATATAATATTTTATTATTTCTTTATCAACTAGTTTTCTCTATGCTAGTTTTTAAATTAATTATTTAGAATATTTAATTAATTAATTTAAAATCTTTATGAACAATAATAAGAAAAGGTTAACTATTCTCAAAAAAAAAATCGTAAGTACATTAAAAAAAAAATTATGGTCTAGCTATTAATTTATATATTGAGTTACAGTAGTTTTAAATTTTTTTTTTCAAAATGTATTTGATAAAAAAATGAACACATAAATATTAATAATAATAGTAATTAATTAGGCAAAAATTGTTTACCATAAATCTTGAATCTTGTTTCTTCAAATTTTCACCTTAACTAAATTGTAGCAAATCAATAGCTATTCAAAATTATGAACAGTATTGTAGAATGATTCGTGCTGATAACGTATTATAAAATAAATAACAATTATAGAAAATAGTGAAAATAAATTTTTGTGTCACAACTTCATTGATTATAATACCTATTTATAGGTATAAAAGGTTACAGAGCTAGAAATAGAAATGTAGTTCTATTTACATAAGAATATCTATCTATAAAGATAAGATAGATATTTAATCTTATCACATCACTTAAATATTATCACAACGCTTAATTTTTTTTATCTTACATATTTATCATGTTTTTTTTTTTAAATATAAATAACTTAATTTTTTATCTTAAATATTTTTATCATTTTCTTTAAAATATAAATATTTTAATTAATTTATATTTTATCCTACATAGTTTATTGTGTTTTTTTAAAATATAAATATTGA
The DNA here is from genome assembly GCA_947687605.1 of Reutealis trisperma. Lineage (NCBI taxonomy): Eukaryota > Viridiplantae > Streptophyta > Magnoliopsida > Malpighiales > Euphorbiaceae > Reutealis > Reutealis trisperma. Next base: position 334,460 of record CANTUT010000198.1, read on the forward strand.
AATTATTTCAATATATATATATATATATATATATATATATATATATATATATATATATATATATGGGGAAAAGGGATAAGCACATTTACATAAGAGTCTTGCAGTAAATTTTTTCTAATTATAAATTTACAATAGGCAATATGGTCATTTATTAATTAAATAATATAATTTATTTAATTTAAATAATGAATGATGAATTTAATTAGAATAAGAAAAGAATAAAATAATTATTATTCAATATATAATTAATTATATTTAATATCTAATTATATTTGATTTAAACAAGAAAAAATGAATTCAATTAGAATAAGGAAAAAATAAAATAATTATTATTTAATATATAATTAATTACATTTAATATCTAATTATATTTAATTTATATAAAGAAATAATGAATTCAATTAGAATAAGACAAAAATAAAAATAATTATTATTTCTTAAATTTCTTTAAAACTTTTAAATAAAATAAAATTAATTAATTCTCATTGGCATTTTATATCACATTCTTAATTAACCTCCCTCTTTTCGTTCACTTTTCAGTATGATATGTCAAAGAGATTAAGTTTATCAAAACTAATAAAAACATACAATTTACATTAAATTTATAAGAAAACAATAGACGTACTAAGTGTTAGTATAAAAATCAATTTATAATTAATAATTAGGCAATATATCAATAACAAAATAAATTAAAAAATTATAATAAAATATACCTATTGATTAATTTGCTTTCTTTTCTCTAACATATTTTGAACATAAGAATATCATATAAAATTGTAAGAAACGATTTATTTAGATATGATTAACTCATATTCTTTTAATATTGTGTATATATTAAAATATGGATTTATTTAAATGGTTTTTTCTTGTGATGAAGAATGATAGTTATGATATTATTTCTAAAAATGGTTTACGAGATATGGGGGTTAAAAAGTCTGAATTTGGTCTAAATCTTGTATCATCTGTGAAATTGATATAGAATATTTGAATACATTAGAGAAATAGTTGCAGAGAATCATTTGTAATAACTAATAAGGCCTTAGATACAAAAATAAGTGATAGTAGTCCAAATGTAAGCAAACTTTTGATAGAATTAAGATTTGATTTTAAGGGGTTAGTGTCATAGATTTCAAAGTGAAAATCAAAAATTAATGTGAGTGCCGAGATGAATTCAAATGGGAATAACAAATGTATTGTTAATGATATAGAATCTGTGCATATTATAGTTTTAAAAATAGAATTAGACTAGTCATTTTAACCTGTTCAATTGAAAATCAATGGTCAGTCCATTTCAGTTTTGTAAAAACTGAAATTTTAGTGTCAGTCCATTTCAGTTTTGTAAAAACTGAAATTTTAGTGAAATAGTCATTTTACCAGTTTTTAACCGGTCAAACTTGTATTAATGGAAATCTTTTACAAAATAATTAAAAAATAAAGAAATTTTATCCAAATGGTTTGACTGATTAAAACATGAATCGGTGACCTATTTAGTTCAGTCACCAGTCTGGTTTTTAAAATAATTGTGCATATAGATACTGGAAAAATTGTTGCTAATTTTCTAGAGGAATAGAAATTAAGTTATAATGTGTTAAAGAGATTAAGTTTATTAAAACTAATAAAAACATATAACCTATATTGAAATTATGAGAAAATAATAGACAACATAATGATAACAAAATAAATTAAAAAATTACAATAAAATGTATTTATCAATGCCTTTGCTTTATTTTCTTTAACATATTTTTGAACATAAGAATATCACTTAAAATTGTAAGAAATGATTTATTTAGATATGCTTGACTCATCTTTTTTCAACATTGTGTATATATTGCCTTTTAAAGTACATTCATATATTTACATAGAATCTATAATTATTTTGTCTTATCAGTCTAATTATATTATACATGCATGACTATATAATTTAGATAATATTTATTATGTATAATTATATTTTCGTTAAATTTTTAGGTTTTCACATGAAAATTTAACTTAACTTAGATTTAATAACTAAAATGAATTTTCAAATTATATAAATATTTTTTCATGGTAATTTTAAAAGTCGACCAATAAGATTTTAGCTTTATGATTTTTATTTGAGAAGTAATATATCATTTTAATTAAAAACTTTTATAAAAGTATATAATTTTATACTTAATAAGTAAAAAAAATGATAATTAAATTTTTAATAAGAAAAAAAGTCAAAGTTTAGAATAAGTATTTATATATCTAATGAGTTATAATAAGTCATAATAAAAATCAATGTACGAAGCACGTTAGAAAAAATCTACTATGTACATATATGCATTTAAATCCTTTGTTACAAATTAATAATTTAATTAAAGTTAAAATCTATTTATATACACCTTAAATCCTTTGTTACAAATTAATAATTCAATTCAAGTTAAAATCTTTTTATATACACCAAAGCACCAGTTCTGTTTATTCTTTTAAACAATTAAACAAGATTTTTTTAATTAATTCCATAATTAATCAAAATTATAGAGTTGAAAACCCTAAGTTACATTAATATCACAACTATGGCTTTAAGTGGATTCAATACCATTTTCAATCAGATGCAAGGTCATTGATCATATTTTTAAATGATAAACTCTTCCCCCTCTACAATTATTATAATAGCCGAATGATTATAGAAAGAAAAAGAAGAAATTTCACTAAATCAAAGATACAAACTTAAACAACCACCATTTGACCATTAGCTTAAGAAGATTAACAAGGAAAATTACCTTAAATTGGAGCTTTCTTACTTCTATGATGAGATGGCCAAGTGTTTGAAAGGAAGAGAAAAGGAAAATATAATTGCAGTGAAAGAAAGTTCAAAAGAAAGATAAAATGACGGGAAATGATGGTGGAAGGTTGATTTAATGTTCTTTTTTTTTCATTAATTAAGATTTGATGGGGTTTTATGTTAGAATTTAGAATTAAAAAAATAATTAAGTGTTGTGATAATATTTAAGTGATGTGATAAGATTGAATAGATTGAATAAATAGATAGATATAATTAAGTGTTGTCTATCCTATCTCTATAGATAGATATTTTTATGTAAATAGAACTCTATTTCTATTTCTATCTCTATAATATTTTACACCTGTAAATAGGTATTGCAATCAATGAAGTAAGATATACATAAATTTATTCTCTCTTTTCTCTATTCTTTATAATTATTTTTTATTTTATAACACGTTATCAGCATAAATCGTTTTATAATATTGTTCGTAATTTTAGATAGCTTGTGGTTTGCTACAACCCAGTTAAAGTGAAAAATTTGAAAAAAATAATATTCAATATTTATGGTAAATAATTTTTATCTAATTAATTACTATTATTATTAATATTTATATGTTTGTTTCTTAATCAAATATATTTTAAAAACAAAAAATTCAAAACTACTATAACTCAATAAATAAATTAATAGCCAGACCATAAAAAAATTTTTGGAATATACTTACAATTTTTTTTTAGAATAGTTAATCATTTTTTTTAATTATTGTTCATAAAGATTTTAAATTAATTAATTAAATATTCTGAATAATTAATTAAAAAACTAGCATAGAGAAAACTATTTGATAAAAAAAAGATAACATATTATATTCTGAATATTTAATATTTTTTTTATTATTGTTCCTCAAATCATTTTTTTTATTTATAAATGATTAATAGCCTAATTTGTTAAAAAATTAATATTCTATGTTCCTGAAGAATTAAATATACTGTCTATAAATTTTTAAAGGACTAATTTAATAATGATCACAATAGACATTATTTAAGTGAGAAAAAGTTGAATATCTCACTATTATAGATATTTGTTGTCTCTAGAAGAGTTTTAAAGATAGATATGATCACTTGAAAGTTGTGATCCTACTACAAACTCAATATTATTAGCTAAATATATGCTTAAAAGATTTTAAGTTTGTTTCATAATACAATTTAATCATGTTAGAATCACTTCACAACTGAAATTGTATAGTGATAAAATTGTGGAATATGATATGTTAGTCTTCAGACCTCTTACATGCTCCAGTAGCAATAATATAAAAAGCGAAAATTTACAAATATTGTTTGTCTTCTAATGGTTGAAAAGAATAATTACTTATGATAAATCATCAAACATTCTCACTAGTACAATTGCATTATCTGAAGTCAATGTTATAAATTATTTGGTAGATCATGAGAACTCTGAAAGAGTAATAACTCATATAAAGGACATAATTCAATTCAATATTAGTGATTTTATGTAAACTCCCTAAACGAGTAATTGGCAAGGATTTTACATTTTTATCATTTTGGATTTTGCTTTTAATAACTTTACATTTTAATTGGATTATATTTTATCAATGAATTGTGTATTATGATTTATTATTGTTTTATCCCCAATATGCATGCACAACATATTGTATTGAACCTGCAGTTCAAACATTAAACTTATAGTTCAATAATTAAACCTTGAAGGTTTGGTATGAATGCCATTATATATATCATACATACTCTCATTTGAAACTTGTACAAGGATGTGAGCCTAATATTTTTCATATGCAAATTTTTAGTTGTGCAATGAATATATTAATATCATTATCTCAATGTACAAAAATGGATCTATAAAAGAGACTAAGAATTTATTTCGATGAGGCACGTTTCTCAATATTAAGGAGAGGAAAAGCACCTGCAATGCTCAAAAATGTCAAGAAATTTATTGAAAGGAAAATTCTTTAAATAATTTTGATCCACATACAAGTTAGAGTGAACCAAAAGTTTAGAAAATAACACAATTATAATAAATTGCAACTTAACTACTAAATACATTTATAGATGATAAAAAAGTGACAAAGTCTTATATTACAGCTGCTAATACCCCAGCAAGGGTTATGGTTCTAATTGCAAATAGAAAATCAATAAATCTCACTACATGCCAGAAGCGTGAATAGTAAATTGGAACTAAAAATAAAAATCTGCAGAAAAAAAAGCAGCATTACTACTCATAAAATCTGCTTAAGAGAAACCTCCTGAAGAGGAAGATCTCAGTCAAAGAGCTATAACTAATTATGAGACATAGATTGAGACAACGGAATAATTAGATCCTCCATATATGGCTTCTGGAGTTGATGATCATATAAATAAAAACTATGAGATCTCAATTATTTTTGTGATATAAGAAAAAAGTTGATAGAAATTCAATTATCGTCGATGATGAATTTGTCTCAACAATAGCTCTTGCTGTTTCAAAAGAAAATCTGGATAAATAATCTATAAGTATAACTAAATATTAGTATAAACATGACTAATCATCATGGAAAGAAGCAATTAAAGCAAAGCTAGACTCGCTCTATCATTAACTATGAGAAAACTAATTCTCTTATTATGGAAATAATCACGTTCCGTTATTTGATTAATATGGCAGTTAAAGAAAGGTTTGATATACGCCTTATGAAAGCGACATTTACATAAGAGTCCCAGAAAGACAAAAGATATCATAAATGAATGCACATTAAATATGTAACATATATTCCATCATATTGCAAAAATCCATGTATGGATTAAAGCAATATGGATATGTGGTATAATTGTTTGAGTAAATTCTTATTGAAAGAAATATATATAAATAATACACTAACTCCATTTATATTCATAAAAGATAATAAAATGGTAAATGTTATTATTGCAGTATATGTTGATGATTTAAATATCATTGTGAATCCTAACGAACTCAAAGAAATATGTATTTCTTTGAAAAGTGAGTTTGAAATTAACTTAAGGGAAATAAAATTTTGTATCGACCTACAGACTGATTATGAAGGAGTCCTAATATACTAGCTTCCTTATGTGGAAAATATACATAAGCAATTTTGTGTGGATAAATCTTTTCTCTTAAACATACCAGCGATGGTCCCCTCACTAGAAGTGAAAAGATACTATTTTAAACCTAAATAAGATAACAAAAAGCTATTTGGTATTGAAATACTATATATAAGTGCTATAGGAGCACTCATATATCTTGTAAATTGTATCAGGCCTGAAATTATATTTGTAAGAAAAATTTCTAGCTAGGTATAGATCTGCGCCTATTTAGAGATATTAAAGTGGTGTAAAAAGTTATCTTCAATGTACTATTAATGTTATGATCATATTTTGATCCATATTTGAAATTGGTTTATATGCGAATATTGGTTACTTGCTTGATCTTCATAATGGTAAATTTTAGACTGGCCTATGTATTCACTTATGGTGATACTATACTTTTATAAAGGTTTTTATGGTCCTAAAGTACTTCACTAAAGATACTCCCATTGCGTTTTAAAAATAATGCAATTTGCATTGCAGAAATTAAAGGTGGGTATATCAAGGGTGACAAAGTAAACATATAAACTTCATTTAAATTCTAGTATATATATAAGGTCCAGAAAAGATATCCACCAAGTTCACTCGAGTGACAACTTAACAGATTTATGTACTAAGTCTTTACCTAATGTGGTATTTAAAGGGGCATTTTTTAATCGATTAGTATACGCCATGTTAAAATCTGTCCTTATCAGGGGAGCGAATTAGTATGTGATTGTACTCTTTTTCCTTAGTCAAGTTTTTGTCCCATGGGGTTTTCTTGGACAAAGGTTTTAATGAGATAATATATGCAATGACAAAATAGTGCATGATATGTACTCTTTTCCTTAGTTATTTTTTTCCCACTAGGTTTTTCTAGCAAGGTTTTTAACGAGACATATTTATGGCATAAGTAATATCCAAAGTGGGAATACTATAAATAAATTATTATATGTGGATATTACTTAAATGTATTTTAGATACACAATTTGAAAAGTTATGATATTCATTAAATTCAATCAAAGGATAACTTGGCAGATTTATTTACAAATGCGCTCCTTACAACAACATTTGAAAAGTTGGTGAATAAAATTTGCATGCGCTGGTTACGAGATTTTTGTTAGAAATTATGTATTCATAAGGGGGAGATTATTGTGCACTGAACTCTTTTTCCCTTAACTTAGGTTTTATCCTATTGGATTTTTCAGGCAAGGTTTTTAATGAGGCGGTATTATGGTGCAAGTTTTACGAGAATAATGTATTTTTTTTCATTTACTAAGATTTTTTCCCATGGAAATTTTTTCTTAGTAAGGTTTTAATGAGGCATATTCTTTGTAATAGACATCTGAGGGAAAGTGTTGTAATAATATTTAAATGATATGATAAAATTGGATATCTATCATATTTTTATAAATAGATATTCTTATATAAATAAAACTCTATTTTTATTCCTATTTCTGTAACCTAGTACACCTATAAATAAATATTACAATCAATGAAATGAGACATATAAAAATTTATTCTCTCTTTTCTCTATTTTTTATAACTGTTCTTTATTTTATAACATTAATATATTTAAATAAAGTTTTTTTTGTGCCAAATATATTTAGATAAAGATAATGATGGGTAAAAGTAATTGGATAAAACATACCAACACTTCCCATTAATTCATTATTTCTTTTGTTATTTTCTTGTCAAAGTTATGAAAATTCTCATATCTTCGCTCATTTCTTTTGTATTATTTCACACTTTCATCTCCTAATATTAAATTTTTAATTAAGGTATCACCATTTATTTATCCCAATTAATTATATTATCTATACTCATATGGACATTTATCATACATTAATCTGTTTCATTATAATAACAAATTTGCATACTAATTTTCTAGTAAGGATCTCTAGCTTCATGCCTCAGTAACATCTAATTTCGTTTCTATATCATATACGTACATTAATGGCAAACATGTTTTTAATTAGGGGAAAAGATTTAATGTATTACAAAAATGATGTGAAGCAAAAAAGATGAGAATTAGTTACAAGGATAAACTTCAAAAGCGAGGAAAAACTTAAACAAATGAGCTCAAAATTGACAATGATGATGTAATAAAAATTTTCGAGTGACAAATAAAATTTCTTATTATATGAAAATTTTATTTATTTTTTATCTTTGTATTTTTTTTAATTATTCCTAATTTTCATCCTAATTAAGTGTAAATTTTTTTATTTTTGGTATTTTATGAAATGCTTGCAAATAAAATTTCTATTTTTATGAAATATTTATTTTTTCTTGATCTTTGTATATTTTTAATTAATCCTAATTTTAATCCTAATTATGTATAACTTTTTATTTTAGATATTTTATGAAATGCTTGCAAATAAAATTTCTGGTTTTATGAAATATTTATTTTTCTTGATCTTTGTATATTTTTTAATTAATCCGAATTAAAAATAATTTTTTTTATTTTTAGTGTTTTATAAAATACTTACATTTAAAATTTCTTTTTTCAGGTATTTTTTCTTGATCTTTGTATATTTGAGAGGAACTAAATATCTTCTTTTTTTTACCTTCTTTTATTGCTTTCTCCATTTTCATGATGACATATAATCTACATTAAATTTTATAAATATATATTATTTACAAATTTAACTTATGTGTTATCATGAGAAGGAATAAACAATAAAAAAAGATAAAAAAGAGAAAGTATTTAGCACTTCTCTTTTATATTTTTAATTAATTCTAATTTTACTCGCAATTAAATTTTTTTTTTTATTTTTTTTGAATTTATTGAAATTTTTGCATTTAAAATTTATTATTTGATGACATATTTATTTTTTATTCTTTTAATATTTTTAATTAATCATACTTATTTTTATTTCTAATTTAATTTCATTTTTTTCCTATTATTAGTATCATGCTTGCATTGAAATATTTTTTGTATGTGGCATATCTTTTTTCTTCTTTTTATATTTATAATGTAATTCTATTTTTAAATTATCATTTTACTTTTTATTAATTTTTTTAATTTCAATGGATTGAGTTCATAGTTTTTATTTGTATTCTATTATTATTTTTCATTTATATTTGTATTTATTTCAATTCTTATTTTATTTTTATAGAATAAATTTTAGACATTTACTAACTGTCTTGTACAAAATATACAAAATCAAATAAAAAGAAAACTAAAGTAAAATACAAAGTACATACCAATAAATTATTAAATACATGTCAATTTTAAAAAATTATACAAATGAAAATACACATTTGCTTAAATTATAATTAAACTAAAATACATATAATTATATTTTGCACGTCACATACAAAAAAATTAACATATTTACCTCTTGTATTACAGAAAATCCAACTAAAATACCGGAAAATATCTCAAATAAACTGAAATGAAAATTATAATCCAATTAAAATAATGAAACAATAAATTATAACAAACATTCCTCAAAAATTTAATAAATTATAAGCTAAGATTATAAAATAAAAATCTCAATATTAACAAAAAAAATAAAATTATATTACCAAAATATATTTAAAATATAATAAAATTAAGAACACGAAATAATAATGTTTAACATATAAATCACAAAAAAAACAAACACATAAAAATTTATTAAATTATTAAATTACATAATTTAATTCAATAAATTTCATATAAACCATATAAAAACACAGAAATTTAATAAAAAATAGAAATTTCATAAAAATACAGAAATTTAATAACACATCAATTTAAAATAATAATACAGATATTTAATAAATTTACATTACACAATTTAATTCATATAAAAACACAAGAGTAAATAAAAAAAAATTTAAACACATAATTTTTCACATAAACCACATAAAAACATGAAAATATCATATAACAATTATAGAATTATTTTCAACAAACCCACATTTAAATTAAAAAATCAATAAGCCCATGTTACCTAATTAATTAACACTTAAATTACAAACAAAACTAAATAAAAAACTAAATAAAAATTATACAAAAAAAAAGGTGCAAAATAGACCAAAACTGAACAACCGACTTGAAGAGAGGAAGGTGAGATGGACGGCGAACGGCGAGCTAGACTGGTAGATGCTGACGGGAAGAAAGGAGAGCAGAAGAAAAGCAGAAAGAACAAAAAAGAGAACGAGGGAAGAAGAGAAGAGAGGAAGAAGAAAGAACATAGCAGTTATATATAGAGATCTTTACCGACCAAATCTCCAACCGTTTACCAACCTAATAATGAATTAAATATTTAATGACCTAATTAGCCAACAAATGTCACGTTAAAAATAAATGGTTGGTAATAAGTCAGCAAATCATTAAACTTTTAGTATATTTTTTAATATGATTACCAACCATTTCCCCAATGATTAATTTATAACATATGGCAATCAATAGCTAATTTGATCAACAACTTTTAATACTAGCTAAAGTTTTGCGTCTGACTTTTGGTTTACAATCGGTAGGCAAAGTATTAAATTTTTGGTATTTTTTACTCCATTACGACCGTTTTGCTTTTGACATGTGGCTTTCTGTATCTACTTCAGTCGGTAAATTTTAATGTCCACTAAAGTTTCATGCTTGATTTTTGGTTTACATTCGGTCGATAATTATTATCAAAATAGTCGGTAAATTAACTCACCAGCCATTCCCTTCAAAGTCACAAACCGATATTATCTCTCGATAATTTCAGTTTATATTCGGTTAGAAATGAGTTAATATTTTGATTATATTTTTTAGTTTCAATTACAGTTGAAATATGGTTGATCAGTAAATACGATTAGTGTATCAGTTATTCCTTATAATGATAGTTTCATGCCTATTTAATTCAATTATTAACTTTTAGAACCTTGATTAAATTATGTATGTGTTGGGAAAGTGACAAAAATTATGAGATGAACTGTTGATTTTTACAACAATTAGATTGTTAATTGTTAAAGACTTAAGTTTAATTATGTAGTTGCACTACAAGAAATCATATATTTCATGGAAAATTTTTTTATGATGTTAGAAATTTTGTCATAAAAAGCTAATTAATGTGATAAAAAATCCAATTCATCACTAATTAATTTGTATAATGGTTTATTATTAATGAAAATGATTATTAAACATATTAAAATTCTTGTGAATAAATATATTTTGCTTTATAATAGAAAAGATGTGTAATAAATGTTGCAAATCGAAGTAAACTCAAGGCTTCGCATACCTTTGGTAAAAAACCATTTACCATTCGTCAACATGAAATTGTGAGTATTGTAAAGTGTTTTATGTTATTTTTTTTTCATTTCTTTTAAGACAATGATATTAATGATTTATGTTTTAAAAATAGAAACAAAAAATTTATTTCTTATAAGTTTTAAATCATATTCTCATGTAACTTTTTTTTTTCTTTTGTAGTCTAGAAAGGAGATGGGTGGTGAACCTTGTGATATGATTGAATTGTATAGATAGACATATTATTCTGAGAAAAAAGGATGGTCATCTTAAGAAGAAGAGAATAATTGGGTAATATTTTATATTGTGTGAAATTAATTGAAGAAGAATTGATTGAAATTGAAAAAACGTGTTCTGTACATTACAAAGGAGGCTTATATACAAGTATTAGATCTAACTAACTGACAGCTCATCTAAACAAACTTCTAACAGCTTAACTAAATTAAATATAGTTATAATTGTCTCTTGGAGCTTTAATCAGTTGCTTCACACTCCCCCTCATGATGTACATACATATTATGTATGTTCATCTTGCTTAACAAATAAGAGAAAAGCCCTAGATGCAATGACTTTGTAAACATATCTGCTACTTGTTCTTTTGTCTTCAAATATTCAAGTTTAACTAACCTAGACTGAACCTTTTCTCTAATGAAGTGATAATCCAGCTCAATATGCTTCGTCCTCTCATGAAATACTGGATTTTTGGTTATCTGTATTGTTGACATGTTATCACAAAATAAGATGATTGGTTATGTGTGATCAACATGAAAGTCTTTTAATAAAAATAAAAGCCAAACCACTTCACACATTGTAGAAACCATTAATCTATATTCTACTTTAGCAGAACTCCTTGACACTACTGCTTATTTCTTTGATTTCCAACTTATTAATGAGTTTCCTAAGAATACAGTGAAACCAGTCAAGGACTTCCTTGTTTCATTGCATCCTGCCCAATCTGAATCTGAGTAAGCTCTTAATTGTAGTTGTGAAGAAGATGAAAATAGTATGCCCTATCTAGGTGCCTTCTTAATGTATCTCAAAACTTTAAATGCAGCTTGTAAGTGAATGTTTGAAGGTTTATCCATAAATTGTGTTAGAACATTCACTATATAACAAATATCAGGCTTGGTGAGTGTAAGGTACATTAGTTTACCAACTAGCTGCCTATATTGAGTAACATCCTCTAATAAGTCTTGATCTGTATGAACAAGTTTATGATTCACCTCTATAAGAATGTTACTTGGTTTTGCTCCTAGCTGCTTGTATTCTTGTAAAAGTTCAAAGGCATATTTTCTTTGAGACACATATATTCCCTCTTTTGATGTTCCCAATTCTAAACCAAGGAAATATCTAAGGTTTCCCAAATCTCTCAACTTAAAATGTGTACTCAAATCTGTTTTTAATTTTTCAAGCATTTCACTATCATTACTCGCAATAGCAATGTCATCCACATAAACCAATAATGCCACAAACTTTGAACCTGTGGATTTGGTAAACAAAGAATAGTCTGATTTGGATTGTGTAAACCCAAGCTGAATCAATGCCTCTGTAAATTTTGCATTCTATTGTCTGAAAGCCTGCTTCAATCCATATAAGGATTTTTGGAGTTTACAAACCAGCTTATTACTTGTATTGTTACCAAATTCAACTCCACTCTCCCCCTGAAGCTGGTAACCAGGAGGTAAATCCATGTAGACATCGTCTTGTAAGTCCCCATTAAAAAAAGCATTATATACATCTAACTACCTAAGGAACCAGCATTTGATGACTGCTAAGGAGAGAAATAACCTGACTATTGTATGCTTAACAACAGGGCTGAAAGTTTCTTGATAATCAAAGCCTTCTCTTTAATTGTATCCCTTGGCTACTAATCTAGCCTTATATCTCTCTAGGGAACCATCAGACTTTAGTTCAACCTTGTAAACCCACTTACATCCTATTGCTTTCTGTCTAGGTGGTAGAGGAACAATTTTCCAGGTGTGATTATCTTCCAAGGCTGCAAGCTCATCTTTCATGGCCTTATTCCAATGTTCAAACTGACTAGCTTATTGATAAGTGGAGGGTTCAGTCATAGAGGTTAAATTGAAAACAAAATGTTTAAAGGAAGGTGATAGTTTGTCATAACTAGTATGATTTTGAATGGGATGTGCAGTAACAAAAGATGCAATATGTGAGGAAGAAGGTTTTTGTAACTGATAAAGATAATCTTGCAGGTAAGAAGGTGGTTTAGTGACTCTAGAGCTTTTTCCTATTGGAATATAATCAGTATGATTGGAAATTGGAATGGAAATAGAGGAATTATGAGTATCAATTAGAGGAACAGATGGTGACATGACTGGAGAAAATGGAATATCAAGTGACATGACTGGAGAAGATGGAATGGCTGTGGACATGACTGGATCGGATGGAGTATCAAAAACAACAGAATCCAAGGAAGTATCAATGATAGGAATACTAGGCAGAACTAAATCAGAAATGGTACCATGATTTGAATCACCTGAAATATCCTTAAAAGGAAAAGCCTCTTCATGAAATTGAACATCCCTTGAATTAAAGACTTGATGAGTATCTAAATCATACAACTTATAGCCCTTGACATCTGGCGAATAACCTATAAAAATGCATCTTTTGGGTCTGGAATCAAATTTTTGTTTGTGAGGTTGAGTATTGACAACAAAAGTAAGACAGCCAAAAGATCGAAGGTGATGATAGTTAGGTGAGTGATTGAATAGCATTTCATAAGGTGTTTTATTTTGTAAAACTGGTGTAGGTGTTCTATTAATGAGATATATAGCTGTGAGAATAGCATCACCCCAAAATTTTAGAGGTAAGGACGAGTGAAATAATAGAGCTCTTGCAATGTTTAATATATGCTGGTGTTTCCTTTTAGCAATTCCATTTTGCTGAGGGGTATAAGGACAAGAGATTTGGTGTATGATTCCATAAGAATTATAGAAAGAAGGTAATGAGAACTCCAATCCATTGTTTGACCTGATGATTTTGATTTTATGGTTGAATTGAGTGAGAACAAACTAATAAAATTTTGGTAGAATATGAGAAACCTCTTATTTATGTTTCATTAAGAAAACCCATACACACTTTGAAAAATCATCAACCAAGGTTAAAAAATAATGATTTCTATTGAGATAAGGTTGAGAAAATGGTCCCCATACATACACTTGGACTAGATCAAACAAGGCTGTATTGTTATTGATATGTAAAGGAAATACAGTTCTCTTTTGTTTTGCTTTAGGACAGGTAATACAAACTGACTCTGACTCTGATTTTGTTACATTAGGAATGAAAGAAGCAAGTTTATGAGAAGGTACATGACCCAACCTATGATGCCATATATCTAAAGACACTGAACAAACAGAAGATGAATAACAATCAGAAGATAAAACGGAATTATTAACTGTTGACTGTGTATACTGTTGCAGATAGAAGATTCCATCCCTTAATTCAGCCAGTCCAATCGTCATCCAAGATGAGAGGACTTGGATGAAACATTTATGATTAATGAAAATGAGACACAAGTCATCATTGAGTAAGAGTTTGCTAACAGAAAGAAGATTGAAGTTAAAGGATGGAACCAGTAAAACATTGTGTAAACTAAGCTATGAATTCAATGTAACTATACCAATATATGAGAATTTGACTCTTAGACCATTTGGTAATTGAATAAAAAAGTTATGGACTAGTTTATATGTATCAAACAACTTTATTGAACAAATGATGTGGTATGTGGCTCCTGTATCTACTATCCAGGGAGATATATCAAACTTGGTGACTGATAAGATTTTGAATGTGTTAGTATTAGCAGATGAAAAAATAGAATGATTTTTACCTACAAAATTGATCATATGAGTTGAAGGTGAATCTGTGAGAGATGGTGTAGGTGTAGATGTGTTACCAGTTGTGTTTGAATCATTGAGTAAAGTCATGAGTTTCTGAACTTGTTCCTTAGAAAGATTAATATCACTTAAAGAACTTGTAGTTACTTGTAGTGCATTCTCCACAACTCTGTTAACTGAAACATGATTAGCAAATTTGTTACCTTGAGATCTAGTAAATGTGCTTGGAGCTGCTGTAGATTGAGTCCTTAATCTAGTAAACTTAAAATCTAGTGGAAATCCAATCAATCTATAGTATTCAGCTTTGATATGACCAGGTTTGCCACAGTGATAACAAACTTTATCACTTGTACAACTCTTCCTTGCTGCCATTACCACACCTTTGTTAAAGTTCTGAGTCTGTAACAGTGAGCTTCTTTGTGTTTCTTCTCTGAGTATTTTGTTATATACCTGATCTAATGAAGGAAATGGCTTCATTATAATGATTTGCGACCTTTGAGCTTGATAGGTTTCATTCAAACCATTAAGAAACTTAAAGACTAGATCCTTTTGAGCTGCTTCTGAATGCTTTTGAAAACAGTTATCATCACATTTTCCACACAAACAATGAGGTAAAGGCCTATAAATCCTTAGTTCCTCCCATATCCCATTCAATTCAGTATAATATGCATCCATTGATCTTGATCCTTGAGTAATTGAACAAAGTAAATGTTGTAAATGACAAATTTTGGACTCATCTGGTTGTGAGAACCTCTCATTAATTTTTTTTCCAAATCTTGCTTGCCTCTTCAATGTAGAACACAGTTGAAGCAATTGAATGTGACATTGACCTTAGCAACTAAGTCACAATGAGATTATTACACCTGCTCCAAGGAAGAAACAACGGATCCTCTAGTGATGGTTTCTTAATTGTGCCATCGATGAATCCTTGCTTGTTTATGATTGAAACAACAAGAAGAAAAGACCTCTTCCAGGACATGAAATTCGAAGATGTTAATTCAGGAGTGACTACCACTGAGCTGTGATTCTTAGAATGATGAAGATAGTAAGGAGAAGCTGGATTATCATTGGGATTAAGAGTAGAAGAAGACGCCATAAACCAGATTTGAAGCTTCTAAAGAGAAATGAAAAAAATAACTGCTTAGAGAGAGAAAACTAGATGATAGAGAACAATTCTTAGAGGGCCAGCTCTGATACCATGAAATTAATTGAAGAAGAATTGATTGAAACTAAAAAAACGTGTTCTGTACATTACAAAGAAGGCTTATATACAAGTATTAGATCTAACTAACTGACATCTCATCTAAACAAACTTCTAACAGTTTAACTAAATTAAATATAGTTATAATTGTTTCCTAGAGCTTTAATCAGCTACTTCACATTGTGTATATACTATTGCCACAACTTATATTTCATAATTCTTAGTTTATTTTTCTAATTAATTATTTTCAATAGAATCTAATGGTGGAAAAGCAAAAGCAATATGATCAAGAAGGAATTTCGAAGACAACTAATGAAATAGCTCTAGAGATTCTTGGCTATGGGTTTGCATATAAAAGGCCTTGGATATGGTCTAAAATCTCCAAGTAAACGCACACCAGTAAGTAAATTGGCTTCCTAAAAATTGCAAAAACAACTTTTTGAAACACAACAAAAATTGAATGCATTTGAAATGCAAGTAATTGAGCTTAATGATAAAGTAGATGAGCAAGCATCTCACGTAATTGATTTGAAAGGCCAATTATCTGCTCAAGGAGAGACGATCAAAAAGCTTTTGGAACTCTTGTCAAAAAATGAGATACAAATTAATTGACCAATTAGTAAGTCATGCTCACTTTTACATTTTTTTTTTTAATTTGGATTATTTGCTAGTATATATATAAAACAACTTAATAAAATAATAGAACACATGCATAGTTAACTAAATAAAATAATATAATACATGCATAGTTCATTTAAAATATTTATCTGCATTTTATTTTATTATTCTATCTTTTCATTTAAATATGCGTTATACTGAATCTTGTTGTCTTTTTCAATAGATTGAACCAATATTCTAGGCATAGATTATAATTGTAATATATTGTTAACTTATGTTTTGAGCTATTTAATATTATATTGTTAAGTTGTGTTTTGAGTTATTTGATTAAAATGTGTGGAATTTGATGCTTGATTCTAAATTTTTTTTTCCTTGGACGATGAGTTTTTTCTTAATTAAATTTTCCTTAGTAATAGCAATTGTTTTCTTATTTTCTTATTTTATTTTATTTTCTAATTTGTTATTTTAATATCATATATAAACTTATAATTGTTGATTTCCATGCATTTAATTGAAAGTTTGATACTTTTTATTTAAATTATTAAAATTTTTGACATATTTCATCACTTATGTATTACTTTTTTATTAACAATTTATTATTTTTTTTATTTTATATAAATAATGATGATTATATTTAATCACTTGACAGGATTGATGAAGGACTAATTTTTTGACGTATGGCAATTTCAATAAAGATGAAGACACATCTTTTTGTCATTAGATGTAGGTTGAATCAAATTGTGACCTTTTTTTTAACATGTTATAAATTTTAAATTTTGCCTAGTTATTATGTTTTGGATATTGTTGGACATATTGTTTATATATTATTTTATTTTTATGACATTAATTTTAAGTGATAAAACTGTTATTTAAATAGAAATAATAAGAATATTTAGATTATTTATTTATTTAGAAAATCATTGTTGCAAATAATTGGTTGATGATAAAATAAAAAAATTATTATCAAACATGTATTTCATCTACAAATAATTTCGTTACTAATAATAAAAATTGACAAATAGAGTATTATAGCAAACAATAATCGTCACTATTCGATATTTAAATTAGATATTTTTTTTGGTCATAATATAAATAGATGTATCTATATGATGCACAATTTTTGTCATAGATATTACAATATTACATTTCTAGATGACAAAAATATAATATACTATAACAATTATTTTGTCCTCAAAATTAATTATTTTGTGATGGTTGCAAACAATGTCATTAATTGCAAGTGTTTTGTGACATTACTAGATTTTATATGACATATTATTTCATCACTAAATGTGGTTCGAGAATTATGATGTTTATATTTTCATCACAAATAGATATTATTAAATGACAAAAGTAAAATGCGTCACCATATTTATTACTTGTAGTGACAAAAAATAAATATATTAAATGATAATATTATCATCACTATAGGTATAAACTTGTATGATAATTGAAAAATTCGTCATTGTAAGTAAATTTTTTGTGACAAACTATGAATTAGATGACAAAACTTTAATGCAATGAGTGACAGTATTAGTGTCATTAAATGTATAAATTTACATGACAATTGAAAATTTTGTCATTTTAAATATAGTTTTTGTGACAATATTATTAATTAAGTGACAAATTTAAAACACAATATATAACGAAATAATTATCACTAAATATAAAAACCTATATGACAATTCAAAATTTTGTCATTTAAAGCATATTTTTGGTGGCGAGATGTCTAGTTAGGTGACAAAAATGGAATATAATTTATGACAATATTTTTGTCATTAAAGATCAAAATGACTATGACAATTGCAAATTTCATCATCAAATAATATATATTCAATGATGAATAAAAATTTTGTCATTTAATACTTTTTGTAACAGGGTTTCAATGACGACACTGTGACGATAGATTTTTGTCCAAAAAACTTAATGGTGACAGAAAAAGGCACTTATAGTGATAAGATATTTCGTTACAAAAAGTACAATTTCTTGTAGTGAATTGGTTTAAAATTGTGAAAATATGAAATTCTTAATTTTTGTATGTTTAATTTATTTGGGGAGATTCTTCTGAATTTACATGAAATTTAATAGGTTAGAATTATTTTTGTAAAGTAATTTGGTAGCTAGTTTGAAATGATGAGTATATTTTGATGTATTTTTATTTAGACTGTAAGAAGGTTGACACTTGAAAATTCGTAATGATGATTGACTTATAATCAAGGTGGTTAAACTTGCATTTAAACCTAGAATCCGATGGTCATAAACCAGAAGCGTAAAATCGTAAGATTTTACAAACCATGAAAAATAACCTTTAGAAGTATAAATATACATTCAAAATAACATAAATGTGCTTTCAATTATATTATTAAATAGAATACTAAATAAATATCGAAATCCAACCCATAATAATATATTTATAGATATTTTTTACCGTTAGTTTATTTTTAAACAAAGTAACTTACTTTATTTATGAAAAAAAATTATTTTTTACGAAAAATAATAATTTTATTCATATTTTTTCGTAAATTAAACTATTTTTTTGTAATTTTTTAATTACGAATAAACTTTCAAATTTACAAAAACATGACTTATTTTTTGCAAAACAATAATTTTACAAAAAAAAAATAATTTCTTAATTATAAAAAAAAGGCTCTCTAATAAAAAATCATAATTTTCTTATATTTTTTCATAAATTAGACTATTTTTTTTATAAAATTTATAGATATATAAATTTAAAATATTACCTTAATCATTCTAGTATTTCTCATTTTTAATTAGTGAAATATAATAGCAGATTAATTTAATTATAATACTTTAAATATTTTAATTATATTTATTATTTATAATTATCCTATTGGCCATAAAAAATAAAATTTTGTACTTTTTTTTAAACAAAGTAATATAAAAAAATTTACCTATACGATGCATATAAAAAGATTGTGATTTTGTTTTTAAAAAGAGTAATATTTTTTCCTAATTGTAAAATTATTTTTTATAAAATTATTGTTTTATATAAAATAAATTATATTACAAAATAAATTATATTTTCATAAAATTATTTTTTTTGCAATTAAGTAAAATTACGAAAAAATAGTTTGATTTATGAAAAAATATAAATAAAATTATAATTTTTTATAAAAAAACTATTTTTTTTTTGCAACAAAATAGGTTACTTTATTTTAAAACAAAGTAACCTGAAAAACTTCCTATATCCATAATATATTATTATATTAAAAAATTGAGATTGAAATTTTAAATTTTCAAATTAATTAATTTTCTTTTCAAAATTTTTTTAGGTTAGTACCTAAATTCAAACTGAGTTAATAACTATTTCATAAAATTATAATATTAGTAGGAAACAAGAGTATGCATGTGACATATATAGGATTTAAGCATTGATGATATGGCCTCTTTCTCTCATTTCTTTCATCAATCTATTGATGAATGCATCTAATTATTATACCTTTTGATCTTTGCAAAACCTATTAATTATTGTCAAACATTAAAGCATATTAGTGTTTAATGCGTTTTAACAATGGCATTTAATGATTGCAAGAAACTATCATTAGTCACCATCAATTGCAGAGCAAAATTTAGATATAGGATGAGCTAGATTTAAATTTTGTATACACAGTATAACTTAAGAGCAAGTTGTTTTAATTAGAAGCGAAGTGGCTAGACTTGAATTTTGCAAACATTATATTTAAACAGTATAATATATTTGGGACACAGACTATTTTCTATGTTTATTAATATTGATGTGCTAGAATTTTATATTAATATTACTATTGTTTTATCCCTAATTTAGAGATATTTTAGTGTCAATTTAGATTAAATCCTCAAAAATTTCATTTATTTGATTAATTTATGATTTTTGATGTGTTTTATAAATTTTGCAGGTTTTAGATCTTAATTGAAGTGAAAAATAGAGGAAAAGAATTGAAGAAATGATCAAAGCAAAATTCTGAGCTGAAATCTGTCAACCCAGTTTGCACAACCTGAATTGCACAAGCCCTGTGCAACTACTGCAGAATCTGTTACGGGTTTTATTAAAATAAATGGGGCTGATGTGGATTAAATCTTAACCAATCCCCTTTTAAATTACTGGGACCCATCCTAAATTAAGGGATCAGATAAGGAAAAGAAAATAGAGTTTTTAAAAGAGGAAATAACAAGAAATCAAGGGAAGGATCGTTTTTGGGAGATTGGGAAAAGGAAGAGATTGGCGTTTTTTTCTGCAGAAGAAAAAGAAACAGAGGACGGCAGCAGAGCAAGAGGGCAAACAACTGGGATTTTGAGGCTGGAGGATTGTGATTTCAACCTTCAAGATTCCAGAATTTTGATCTCCTAGAAGTTTTTCTAAACCTTATTTCTTTATTCCTTTAGTTTTATTGAATTCATGGATAGTTATTGGATTTATTCAATTTGTTCTTTCATTGAATTAATTATGAGTAGCTAAATCAATTTTTCTAGGGTTTAGATGGATTTTGGTTGATTGTTATTGAATTCATATACACTTATCATTTATTCATTCATATTGAATTAAATTGCTTTTCTTGTGCTTTAAGTGTGTGATTGATTGGCCACCATTTACACAATCTAAGGTGTTGTATGAAATAGCGAAAGTGGAAGTACAACATTAGTTTATGGGAAAAACAAATTTAGGATTAATGCTTCATAGACATATGGGTATTGCCTAGGTGGTGAATTGTTTAGTTTTCCATTGTGCTTAATGAGTTTAATCTAATTTCTTGCAACCACGACAGTAGGTGTAAGATTAGAATTAAATATTGATAATCTACCTTGAAAGAGGATTTTATTTAATTAAGGGAAAACCACCTTTAATTTCAATTTGTTGGAATAATTGCATAAGTGTGTATGAATCATTAGGATGAAAACCAATTGATATCTAAACCCCAGGTCTTTATTTTATTGAATTAAATCTTAGTCAATTTGCTTGATTTATTTTGTTAGCTTAGTTTTAGATTAATTTCATTAGTTAATTAAAATTCACCTACTCCATTATTCTTTTTCATAGATTAAATATCAGAAAATTTAGACAACTTTGGTAATCAATTCGTTTCCCTGTGGGATTAACAACTCTTTACTCATTAAAACTATTCGCTACAATAGACCCGTACACTTGCGGTGCAAAAAGTGCAAATAAGTTTTTGGCGCCGTTGCGGGGGAAACGGTGTTTGATATCAAAGTTAATAAAATTTCTAGTAGTTTAATCACTTTTTATTTAATTGTTTGGTGTGTTTGTTGTTATTACAGGTGCTTCACAATTTTATGAGAAGAAACAAAGGTGATGAATTAGTTCCTTTTAATCCTGAGATAGAGAAGACCTGTAGAGCTAACAACAAAAGAAGGAAAGAGAGGCTGATTCAAGAAAGATTAGGAGAGCCTAGTCTTGGGCTTGAAAAAGAGATTATAGAAGAAGAAACTGAGTAAGAGTTCTTGCTTGGTTGGGTCGAAGAAGAGCACATTGAGGAAGATAACCCGGAGGTACAAGAGCCAATACTAATGGGTGATAACAGAAATCAACCCTTGCGAGCATATGCCCTTCCAAATGCTCAAGGGATTCGAGCTCCAATTGAGAGACCAACTGTGGAGGCAAATAATTTTGAGCTAAAACCAGCTCTAATTCAAATGGTTTAGCAGTCAAGATTTGAAGGAGCTGAGCATGAAGATCCCAATGTTTACTTGGCTCAATTCCTTGAGATATGTGACACTATCAAGCTTAATGGGGTTTGTGAAGATGCAATCAGGTTGCGTCTATTTCCTTTCTCTCTCAAAGGGAATGCAAAGTCATGGTATGGAAGTCTAGAAGCAGGATCCATTACTACTTGGGCAGAGATGACAAGAAAATTCCTAGCCAAATACTTTCCACCAGGGAAGATAGCCAGATTGAGGCATGACATCACCAGCTTTATGATGCATGATGGGGAATCTCTCTATGAAGCATGGGAGAGATTTAAAGAGTTGCAATGAAGATGTCCACACCATGGTCTACCAGATTGGCTTATTGTTCAGACCTTTTATAATGGATTATCTGCTTCCATTAAATGTCACATTGATGCGGCTGCAAGTGGTGCTTTAATGGACAAAAATGTTGATGATGCTATTCAATTGTTGGAGAGTATGGCAGCCAACAATTATCACTGGTCTAATGATAAAAAGAGTCAAAAGAAGGTGGCTGGAGTTCATGAGGTTGATGCTATTACCACGCTTAATGCCAAGGTTGATATGATTGCCAAGAAGTTAGAAGTTATGCCAATCCATTCCCATACAGCTCAAGTGATGAGTTGTGATTTTTGTGGTGGAGGACATGCTAGCATGGAGTGTTGTCACAGTGAACAAATGAACTTTGTGTTAAACCAAAACCAAAGACCCCCTTACAACCCTTTCTCTAATACCTACAATCCAGGTTGGAGAAACCATCCAAACCTTTCATGGGGAAATTCGGGTAACCAAGGCTCAAGTTCTAACAACCAATGGGGAAACACTTCAGACCAACAAAAACCATATCAACCACCATTCCATCAATGAAACCAACCAAGCCACCAAACCCAAGGACCCAAGTCATCCTTAGAGTCAACCTTAGAAAAGTTCATTAATGTGACAACCGAGAGGTTTGAAAAGATAGACAAGTAGCATGATAAGTTGGAAGCAAGACTTGATGCTAGAATTGATCAACTCGTCACTCAAAATAGGAATATTGAAATTCAAATTGGTCAACTAGCTAGTTCATTAAGTGGAAGAGAAAAAGGGGCTCTGCTAAGTAAAACTGAAAACAATCCGCGTGAGTATTGCAAGGCAATCACTTTAAGAAGCGGGAAGCAACTTGGAGAACTTCCACCAAAGAAAAGGGCTGCAGCCATCGAAAAAGAGGGGGAACCCAAAGAGGATGAAGTTTTGGAAACTCACCCACAACACGATGAAGACAAGGCTTTTTGATGAAGTGGTTGAAGAGTCGCCAAGAGAGAAAGAGGAAGGGAATAAGGTATTGCCTAAGCCTTATGTTCCCCCTGTTCCATTTCCCCAAAGGTTAAGGAAGAGCAAGTTAGATCAGCAGTACGAGAAGTTCCTTGCAATCTTTAAGCAACTACACATCAACATCCCCCTTGCAGAGGCTTTGGCACAAATGCCAACCTATGTAAAATTTCTTAAGGAGTTGTTATCAAACAAGAGGAGCTTGGAAGAGCATGCTACAGTTGCTTTAACAGAAGAGTGTAGTGCCATTATTCAAAAGAAGTTGCCTGAGAAGTTGAAGGATCCTGGAAGCTTCTCTATAACATGTGTGATTGGCACTCTAGAGATTGCAAAAGCTTTATGTGATCTCGGGGTGAGTGTGAGTATGATGCCCCTCTCCATTTGCAAGAAATTAGGATTATATCAGCTAACTAAGACCAAAATTACTCTACAATTGGCTGACCGGTCTGTAAAATATCTAGTGGGGATTATTGAAAATGTAAAATATTCGGCAACGGAACCTTTTTTTTTTTTTTTAACTTGAATAACAATTGGTACTTCATAACTTAGGGAAAATTACACGTCAATGTATCATGAATTTGTATAATTAATATTTTCCCCCAAACTCGATACAAACTATCCTTTATTATATTTTTTTTTTTGCTGTTTTTTTTTTCAACTCAAAGAATGCTCTCGAATACACTAAATACCACGTCAGCTCATAATTCAATATTATGTGCAATTCCACCAATCAAAGCTACTCAAATGCATTAAACTCAACAATCATTCTCATACACAATAAAGGTAGGAAGAATTTGGTCAAAATTTTTGAAAGAAAACTAAAGCTAAAAGAAATTTGAAGGCTCAAATGGGATAACTAGGGAAAATTTTTAACACAAAAGGTGGATATATGAAATTGGCTACACAAAAAATGTCTTTATCATTTTCTTTCTCAAAAGTGGATTCATATTTCGCCTCAATGGATTGGATGTTATGTTCTAAAATGGGTGAGGTAACAGAAAGATAAAACAGTTGCATAAGCCCTCTCTAAGTCAGCATTCACAATATCCAAGCAAAAAAAATTGAAGTGCAAACAAGTCTAAATATGATTTTAGAATAGTAAATTGACACAAAAAGCACTAAAACCTGCAATACTTCTATAATTCTCCATCAAAATCAACCATGGCCCATCCTTGGCCTCCAATTAGTCTCATCAAT
Source organism: Reutealis trisperma (assembly GCA_947687605.1). NCBI lineage: Eukaryota > Viridiplantae > Streptophyta > Magnoliopsida > Malpighiales > Euphorbiaceae > Reutealis > Reutealis trisperma. Next base: position 359,371 of record CANTUT010000198.1, read on the forward strand.
AAAATCATCAATTCATCAATTATTCACCAACAAGAATCAATTAGTAATCCTCAAAATTACATTTACTCAATATCATTCACAATTAAACACCAATAAGTAAAGAAAATAAAAAGAAATAGTTGTAAATAAAATAAAATAAAATAAATTAACCAACTAAAAATAAAAACAAACTAAATTAAAACAAGTGCAATTAGGGCAAACACTGACAATAAAAGCCAAACTACACTCACTATTAATAATAAACTAGAACATCAAATAACTAAACAAACCAACACGACATACTAAACTAATGACTCCCTCCCCCAAACTCAAAATTAGACATTGTCCGCAATGTCTGGAAATAGCCAAAACAAAAAGCAAAATGGAGAGAGACATAATGGCTAAATGGTAAGTTATGGATAAGAGGGAAAAAGTGGGGAAGGGGATAGGTGGGTATGGGATTATTTACTCGCCATGTAGGACGTGAGTTTATCATTCATTTGCTGAAACTGGTCCTACAACTGATTGAAAAGATTGTCCATTATATCTTGCCTATTCTCAAGAGCTGCCAATCGATTATAGACTTCCCTTTGGAAAGTTTGGAATGACCCATAGGAGAAACCGGCCCCCTCATCCGAGTTAGGTATAAGTGGACAGTCTGGCAGGTCTTGTCCATCTACTGCATATAATGGCTGGTAGCATTTTCCTCCTTGTTCTGGCACCTTCTTAACTAGACCCATGGCATCCAAAGTATCCAGATCAACATACATCTTCCCTGCAACGGGTGGGAGTGTTGTAGTTCTTGAATCTAGATACCTGAGTTGCTTGGCAATGTAAGTAATATACCCACCAACCACTATGGCACCTTTAATTTTTTCAGCAGCATCTTTAAACCTTTCTGCTAAATGCCAAGCAACATCAAATTCCCAATTATATTTAAGACACTAAAGAAAGTACAAATCTAATCGACCCAACACATTATGATTTTTTCTACCGAAAAGTGAGCCAGCCACTACCCGATGAATATATCTAAATATAACATCTTTTATGGTAGTCACTTTAGAAGACCGAGGTACATAAATCCCTGTGCCACCCAATTCCTCCCAAAAAGTTTGAGCATTATAATCTGGAGAGAAATACTTGCCCTGGGAACTAGCACAACCGAGAATTGGTCCCAACTCTCTTAACAACAACATCCTATTCTCATTGGCCAACCAAAAACTAATATATGGAGGGTGAGTCTTTTGAAATTTAAAAGAACTTAGGAACTCCAAAGTCACAGCAGTGTATGTCGGTTCCTGAATTCTAAAAAATTTGTCCACCCCAGTAGCTTCCAACATCGACCAAATTTTCCTCGTCCATTTTAAATAATTCATAGTTTGAGTGTGTAGGTAAACAATAGGATAAATTTCTTTTGTGCAAAGAATGGCATACCTTTCAAATTGAGAATCATCATGAATGTTGAAGATCGAAAAAATTGGAAAAGGGGGTATTGCCGGAGGGACCGGGGGACGGCGAGTGCTCCATGTAGGCTCTTGTGAGGAAGAGCCGGCTGTCTTTTTCCTCCTATAGATCTTAGATGCCATTGATGCGATGGCGTAGGACAATTTGGGGATTTGGAGAGATTGGGAGTGGGTGACAATTACAGGTTTGGTGGCAGTGTTGGCAGGTTGGTTGGTTACATGAGGAACGGCCGGTGTGATTTCGACAGATCGGGGTAAAGTGAGCAAGGGGAGGTGACGAGTCAGGTTGGGTAATCTGGGAGGTGTGACGGGATGAGGGGTTTGATGTGTCGGGTCTGGTGGCGGTGGGTAGGGTGTTTTAGGAGAGGGAGAAGATGAAGAAAAAGAAAAAGGAAAATGTAAAGGAAAAAGGGAAAATAATATCTCTTTTTTTTTAAAAAAAAAAAAAAGCAAGTGGGTCCCTTCTCCATTTATGATGTGTATTGGCTAAAAAAAAAAAAAGAGAAAAAAAAAAGGATAAAGTTGAATTTTGTCACAGCTCAGTGCCATATTTGCAAGATTCAAGGAATGGTTTGGGAATTGTTGTGCAAATAGTGTTAGTTAGTAGCTACTTAAATTTATTAGCTTGATGATTATTCTCAATTTTGTGAATGTTGGCCTATTTCTTGTGAACCTCTTACCTGTTAAGACCCCATTACAAGCCAATAAAAGACCTTTTGATTCTTTTAAGATTGTGGATTCCATTAGTGGAGATGGATTGTTTGATTATGCCTATGAGATGGATGCAGCCTTGAAAATAATTTTAGAGGTTTATATCAATGAAATTGAGTGTATATGCCTATCTGAAGTGCAATAATATCCTTGTTTTAATTTTTTGTGCAATCAAAGTCTTCATATGATTGAGGGGTAGTTAAATGTGAACATTTTGTACTCTGCCTATAATCCTTCTATTTTTCAAAGTTAATTTCAATCTCTTGAGGCCTTCCTAATATGTCTAGTCAATTCAATTGTTAGTAAATCATTTATTTCACCATTGGAACTGGAATTTCTTTTGCTTGAGGACAAGCAAAGCTCTTAGTTTGGGGGAGTTTGATGTGCTGAAATTTTACATTAATATTACTATTGTTTTACCCCTAATTTAGAGGCATTTTAGTGCAAATTTAGATTAAATCCTCAAAAATTTCATTTATTTGATTAATTTATGATTTTTGATGTGTTTTATAGATTTTGCAGGTTTTAAATCTTAATTGAAGTGAAAAATAGAGGAAAATAATTGAAGAAAGGATCAAATTAAAATTCTGAGCTAAAATCTATCAACCCAGTTTGCACAACCTGAATTGCACAAGCCCTGTGCAACTACTGCAGAATCTGTTACGGGTTTTATTAAAATAAATGGGGCTTATGTGGATTAAATCTTAACCAATCCCCTTTTAAATTACTGGGACCCATCCTAAATTAAGGGATCAGATAAGGAAAAGAAAATAGGGTTTTTAAAAGAGGAAATAACAAGAAATCAAGGGGAGGATCATTTTTTGGGAGATTGGGAAAATGAAGAGATTGGCGTTTTTTTCTGCAGAAGAAAAAGAAATAGAGGACAGCAGCAGAGCAAGAGGGCAAACAATTGGGATTTTGAGGCTGGAGGATTGTGATTTCAACCTTCAAGATTCCAGAATTTTGATCTCCTAGAA